>OW679196.1:172381817-172697785 GCA_940337035.1 Agriotes lineatus
CCCCTAAAGGATGGCGCCCGTGTGCATTGCACACTTTGCACATATGGTAGCGGGGGCCCTGATAAAGTGTAAAAAAGTCGTCATTTACCGTTTCGGGTGACTTCGAGCCTTTGTCGATATTGCGCTTTACCTGTGCATGCTTCCTTTGAAAAACTGTAACCGCCGCTTTATGTGGTGCAATTCGCGTCAAAGGGACTTTATTACGCGTGAGTAGTTGGCCTATATGGTACAAGGTCGCAAGCCCACGGAATGGACTTCCCCGGTATTGTTAACATGACATACTTTTAGGATTTACCCTCTGCTATCTCAAATTGGTTTCCGAGTCACCTGCCGATATTTCCAGTAGACCTTGACATTTATTACACACAAAGGATGCAGAATTTTGATAAAACAATGGGAAATCCCATTTTTATATACGTATGTACAGTAGGGTGGAACGAAAAACACAGGTTTTGATTTTTAATTTGTAATAGCGCGGAAAAGTTGCCTTTTGGTGTAGATAAGATTACAACAAAATATGAAAAAAGATTTGAGCACGTTTTGAGGTGCCGCAAGGGCGATAAAGTTTTTTTAAGAAGTTGACAAATATTTATTTTATTGCAAATACTGTCAAAAAAGCAGTTTTTATATCAAAAAAGACATACATTTTTTTAAAACTTTTTGGATTATGTCTTGAGGTGCCGCAAGAGCGGTAAAGTTTTATAAAAACACACTTTTTGCAACTTTTTTTACGTGTCTCGATTATGCAGTAAAAAGTTTCAAATAGGCGTTTTAATATGAATAGAAAGATAAAGAACGGTTTTTTTGTGCAGAGTGCAATTGTTGATATTTTGGAAGTGCTTTATAGTGCGAGTGTTAATTTTAACTAACACGATACGAGTTAAATTTTAATACATAAAAATGAGTGACCCGCCTCCCGGGACTTCTGATTACAGGGGTCCCGGAGATAACCTCAACAACAACGAACACCCTCATCTACTGAAACTCCTGAGCGTATCATTACCAGCAACGAAAAAGAAAATGATGAAGAATTCACAAGCAAAGGACTCGAGCTTCCGTTATCATCAAACTTAAGCGTATCTAGTGACTCACCCGATATTTCAGCTAATACACTATCAGAACCACATTCTGCAGAAGCAAAACAGCTCACTGAAGAACCAATATTTATAAAGCCACAGCAAACTAAAGCAAAGAAAGCCAAAAATTGTAAACTTCCGGGAAAAAAAGAAGCTTACAATAACCGAATTGCTCGCCCCGACAAAAACAGTCATAACAGAACATCATGACTCTTTTGTACTGACTTATGACTTACTCGTAGACTTCTTAGAAAATGTACAAGGATCACCTGACCCCTTAAACATTGCTTACTCATACACTACAGATATTAAGGCATTAACTCTTTTGATGGAAAGTGTGTATCCACATTTAACTCAACGCTCCATCAAGAATAGATTTACAAGAATTATAAATAAACTACGAGCAACAAATACCTTGAACACAAACGAAGATAACATGACCGAAACTCAAAGTGACTGCTCCGTCACATCTGATATGGACACCGAATCAAACTTTTATTAACAAAATGGCTAATACAATACAGTGGAACTTAAACGGACTCACTGCACGCTTACCTGAACTATCGCAACTTATATCTATATACTCACCTACTGTTCTATGTCTTCAAGAAACACATCTTAAGGGAAATTATCACCACAGTATTCGGGGATACACGATATTTTATAAAAACAGAGTTAATCAAAACATAGCTAGCGGAGGTGTTGCAAGAAAGTACTACTAACCATAAACCTTGAGGCAACGGCGGTCGCACTACTGACCCCACAAAAGCTAACTATATGCAATATCTACTTACCAAACAGTAAAATATTCGATAAAGAAGATCTTGAATATATAATACCACAACTATCTTCTCCTTTTATAATTGTAGGCGACATGAACGCACATCATTTCCTCTGGGGATCCACAAAAACTGATACCAGGGGCCATATCATTGAGAAATTGTTACAAAACACTAATCTAATACTACTCAATGACAAACAACCAACCCATTTCAGCTCCGCTACTGGAGAGTTCTCAGCTATTGAATTGAGTATATGTTCAGCAACTATTGCTACACATACAAAGTGGAAAGTTATTACAATTCTAATATACACGGGAACCATAAACGAATACACAAAAAGTTATCCAAAATGGAAAATTGATAATGCTGACTGGAAGAAATACTCGAAATATGTTGAACAACATCTTCCATCTTTTGACGATACAAAGCAGATAGAAAACATAGTATCCGACTTTACCCATCTAATAATAGACGCTGCCTCAACTTGTATAGGAAAAACTAAGGGCAGGATAAAAATCAAACCCCTACCATGGTGGAACAGCGAATGTAGCGAAGCAGTAACGAAAAGGAAAAAGGCCCTCAACGTGTACAAAAAACGTCAAACAATCGAAAATCTTAGCCATTTTAAAAGATGCAGAGCAAACGCGAGAAGAGTTATTTAGGGCATGCAAAAAGAAATCATGGGAAACCTACGTGTCAACTATTACATCATCAACTCCTCCTACTGAAGTCTGGAACAAAATCAATAAAATCAAGGGCACATCATATTCTACAGAAATTACAGCACTGATCAAAGATGGAAACATCACGACATCAACAGCCGAAATAACTCAACTACTCTGTGACAATTTTGCTCATAATTCCAGTGATGTTGACCTTGAAGCAGAATTTTCTCAACATAAAATTTATGCTGAAAATCAATGCTTTTGTAATAATCTAGAGAACGAAGAATCTATCAACAATCTTATAAATGAAGAACTAGCAACAGCGCTTAAATGCACAAAAAGTACCAACCCAGGACCCGATGAAATTCCGTACAGCTTCATTACTAACCTACCTCCAGTTGGAAAAACGTACCTATTAAAAATTTACAACAAAATTTGGTGTAACCACACTTTTCCCAACAACTGGCGAAAAGCAATAGTGATTCCGATATGCAAACCCGGAAAAGACAAGTTGAATCCGTCAAGCTATCGCCCGATAGCGTTAACATGCACGATGTGCAAGATTCTCGAAAAAATTGTTTTATTCAAAGCTTACTTGGTTTCTAGAAGCCAACAGTTTATTAACAAGTATTCAAAATGGCTTCAGAAAAAATAGATCAACTACTGATCATCTTATACGCCTGGAAACCGAAATACAAGAACCATTCATAAACAAACAACACGTCCTGGCGATAAGCTTCGATATAGAAAAAGCTTTCGAAATGACCTGGAAGCACAGAATCCTATTATCATTATCTCAATGAGGAATTCAAGGAAGAATACTGTCGTTTATTAAGAACTTTCTAGAAGACAGAGTGTTTAGAGTTAGAGTCAATGGCAATCTCTCGAATTACACGAGCTTAGACAACGGTGTTCCCCAAGGATCAGTACTGAGCGTTTCCCTATTCCTAGTTGCTATCAACAACACAGCAAACTGCATTAGTAGACCCGTTAAAGCCTGTTTGTTTGCGGACGACCTTACAGTTTTCTGTAGGGGAGTCAACCTAAAGTCGACTCAGCGCCACCTACAAGACACTATAAAAAAGCTAATAGAATGGAGTAACACCTCTAGTATGCACTTTTCCCCAAGTAAAAGCAAATGCATTCTCGTCACAAAGAAGCGGAATTTCTACAATCCCAAATTACACATGAAAAACCTAGAAATTCAATACGTGACTCAAATGAAAATTCTAGGAGTTATATTCGACCAACGATTGACATGGGTAGCTCATCTAAAGCATCTAAAGAAGCAATGCATCAAACGACTTAACATCATGAAGGTTCTCACGAAGTACAACTGGGGAACGGACACACTTGCTCTACTACGAATATACTACTCGCTAATTCGATCTAAACTTGATTACGGGTCAATAGTTTATTGTTCTGCTACTCCTTCAGCCTTGACAATTCTCGAACCCATTCAAAACACTGCAATCAGAATAGCTAGAATAGCTACCGGAGCACACCGCACCAGCCCCATAACATGTTACGAGAAGTAGCGGAGTTACCACTACAATCGAGAAGAAATCAACTTTCCCTGACTTGCGCTGCTAAAGTTTCGACAAACGAATCCAACCCAGCACGTAAATGTACATTCTCAAGGTGTCGTAATACATCCCACCAAAATTTTCCTAAAACTAAAATCCCTTTCTACGAGCGCATACATAAATTACAAACTGAAATAGGTATAACAGTAAAAAGTATGATCATAAAATCTTCCACTGATATTCCGCCTTGGACGCTGGCTTTTCCTAGAATAATCGTAGATCTAAACCAATACCCTAAAACGGAAATCAATCCAAATCTTATGAAGTGCAAATTCCATTCCATCATCAACAACTTCTCCAAAGCAAGAAAAATTTTCACTGACGCCTCCAAAAGTAAATCTGGTTGTGGAGCAGCTCTAATAACCCCAGAAGGCCCACTTATGTTTAAAACACCAAGCAACAGTTCAATCTTCATAGGGGAAATGGTCGCCATCTACAAAGCTCTCGAATACATAACAGAAGCGACGGAAAAGGAGTGGTTAATAATAAGTGACTCGTTAAGTGCCGTTCTAGCCATAAAAAACCTAAATACTCGCTGTGAGATTACTGTTCTGATCTACAACACACTACACATGTTATCAAACCAACGAAAATGTGTAAGTATTATATGGGTACTATCACACATTGGTATTTTGGGCAATGAAGAGGCAGATACAGCTGCTAAAGCCGCTATATTCTCCGATGACACGGTGGAATGTATGACAACATCAAATTTGCGAATTACGATAAAAAAACTTATCCGACAAAAACATTACCCCAACGAACAAACTGACAACGAAAACGGACAACAGAGACAATTCGTCAACGATAGCAGGTGCTTCCCAGCTACAAATTATCGGTCAAGAAAGAATCAAACCGTCCTAACTAGGTTAAGAATCGGACACACAAGGTTGACTCAACGCAACCGAACCACCTACGTGCGATGTCTGCAATACATCTGTCACCGTAAGCCATCTTCTGCTCGAATGTGCGAAATACAAAAGTTGCCGTAATAAATTATTTTCCGTCAATAATATTAGTGACATTTTTACCCAAAACCAAGCAGCCGAAGACAAATTACTACAGTTCCTAAAAGACTCTAAGTTATACAATAAGATATAGATATAGTGTAAATATTGTACCCGGTGCTAATGACCCAGTAGTCGACTCACCGTAAATATTTAAATTAAAAAAAAGATGAAGACAGTTTAACTATTGCATTGGCATCCGGGAGCATGAGGCCGCAGCGGATGTTTGGGGGGGGGGGGGGGGGGGGCAGATATTATAGAAGTTGTAAAAAAAGTTATTTCAAAAGAGCACGTTTCACTAATAGATGAACCAAACTCAAAGTTTTAAGGCCACGTAACACCGAAATCTGGCACTAGAAAAGACATAGCATACAGTATACTGGAGTTTCTTGAAGATAGAGAACACAACGAACAACTTTTGAACTTTACTGCCATTGGGTGTGATGGAACCGTTGTAAATACTGGACATAATAATGGTGTGATTTCTTTGATGGAAAATGAAATAGGAAGACCTTTACAATGGTTAGTTTGTTTGTTCCATTTAGATGGTAAAACGAGGGGACCCACTGAGATTAAAGGCGAAATAGGTCAGCAGCTGAAAAACTGTGCCAATCTCCCTGTGGTTACTTTCTTACCAATTGAAAATAACCTTCCTCGTTTGGAGAACATAAATGATTTAAGTACAGAAGTATTTATTGGATATGTGTATTGCTTTATCAAGTGGAAATTGCTCACTAGATTTATTTTAAAGAAACCCTGGAAAAGTTGCTCACTCCAGATGGTTTACATTAGCAAACCGTATACTTAGATTGTATGTGGCAACTGAAATCCTTAAGACTCTGGCTGAGTACATTGTTAAAGTGTATGCACCTGTGTGGTTTAACATTACGTTAAAACCTTCAAGTACTTATGGTTCCAAACATCTGTTTAAGCTTATTTTATATTCACGCTATCTCTCT
Organism: Agriotes lineatus; assembly: GCA_940337035.1. NCBI lineage: Eukaryota > Metazoa > Arthropoda > Insecta > Coleoptera > Elateridae > Agriotes > Agriotes lineatus. Next base: position 172,387,893 of record OW679196.1, read on the forward strand.
GATGATATCAAGAACGTTCTAGACCCGGTTATTCAAAGAAATGGGTACTTTGCTGCTGCAGAAAATCTCTTTTTGTACATGCTGTGTGATGAGCGCAAACATGTAAGAGAACTTGCTTTACGGCGTGTTTTAAAAGCAAGAACAGAAAGTAGAAGCAGAGTCAGGAAATTTCAAGTTCCACATAGTGATGTAAAAAACGCGTTTTTTTTTAAATCGAATAAAAAACCTAGAAAAAAAAACAGAAAAAAAACGGTTTTTTTTTGTTTTTTTGTTGTTTTTTATTCATTTTTGTAATTGGCGGCACGTTTTGGTAGGTACCCACCCCTATTGGAAGTTGCTTTAAGCTGGACCCAGCTCTGAAACTGTCGACCTGATCGACGAATCAAGTTACGTTAGCGATTCATCAGACAGTGACATGGGCGACGTAAACTGCATGGATACTGACTCCGAGTCAGTTGAGGAGTCAGCCATGTCTGTTAGCTAGTAATTTCTGCATTATTATAATTTCTACAGGGCGTTAGGGAAGTCGACGGAAAAATTTCTAGGGGTGAATCCTTGTCCCAAAATATGATTTAACTCAACTTACCTATATACAAAGTTGCTTAGTTTAGCCGCTAGAGGGCTTTAAAAATTATTAATAATAATAATGGTGCGGCACTAACACCCCATGAAGAAGCTTGGCCTGCAAGGCGGAAGGTCAGAGCTTCCATATTCTCGCTCTCACACCCGGCTGTCGCGTGTCAAATTTATGACACGTAGTGATGTGGTGAGCATCACGCATTAGACAACCGCATTATTACCCATTATTCCTTCGAACGCAGGTCCCCAATTATTTAAAGCGACTAGCTTTTTTAAATGTTTTAACCCCCTGTATAATCACTACCAATTTTTTTTCAGGACAGTTACTTTAATTTAGAAGCTATGCACTCTCTTAAAAAATTTTAGTTGGGTAAACGGTTTAGCCACAAAAAAATATTTTCTAAATCTCTACAAAAGCCTAGTGCTAAGTTAAAATTACTGATTCAGCCTTGTAGGGATTTAGAAAATATTTTTTGTGGCTAAACCGTTTACCCAACTACATTTTTTTAAGAGAGGAAATAGCTTATAAATCAAAGTAGCTATCCATAAAAAAACATTAGATGGATAATTAATTTTGACAAAGTTTTTAAACACCCTGTAATTTTTGAAATTAGGGTTTATGCCACAAAATGCTTAAGTTTACTGGTAAAAACGCATGGCCAAAAAATGAATAAAATCCATCAACGATTTTTCGACTTATTTGAAAAAATTAAAAAAAGCTAATCATCTTTAAAGCCCTCTAGCGGCTAAACTAAGCAACTTTGTATATAAGTAAGTTGAGTTAAATCATCATATTTTGAGTCAAGGATTCACCCCTAGAAATTTTTCAGTCGACTTCCCTAACACCCTGTATATTCACTTTGGCTATGTTTCTATTTTTCTTTAGAAATATTTGCTTTTTTTGGTTATTATAAATTCTATAATTCACTTTACCTACGAAATGTATTATTTTTATTTAAAAATATCTGTTTTTTGTTTTTCCAAACAAATTACTTGTTATTCACTACACTTTACTTCTGAAAAAAAACGCATTTAAATAAAAAACCAGACCGCTTGGTTTTTTTTTACAAAAAAAACAGGTTTTTTAAAAAAAAACGAACGGTTTTTTTTAGGTTGCATCACTAGTTCTAATGCTTATATATGTATTTACAACTATAGTTTGTAACATTATATGTACGAGAAAACCATAAAAAATAATTTATCAAAGTTTATAATTTTTAAATTTTTTAGAAACTTTAAGCTCTTTGCGGCACCTCAAGATGTTGTAGTATAGCAACCACATTTTTTTCTTCTTTTTGAATCTAAAAGGCAACTTTTGCCCACTATTACAAAACCAAAACAAATAAAAAATAAAAAAGGCCATTTTCGTTCTACCCTAATGTACAGTCATACTCACATAAATCTAGTACAAGCATATTTGTTTTGTGTATTGTATTAAGGGCTGTAATTGACGCTAATGGTGGAGCAATAAAATACTAGTTACCTTTATTTCTTTTAATTTGTACTTATGAAAAGTCAGTTGTACAACAAACAATTTTAGATAATTGCGGAACTAGATCTAAATTGCTTGTACTAGATTTATGTGAGCATGACTGTACATATTTGATTCCGATTGGGAAATTCCATTTATTTCACCACGGTGCTTCCATAGTTGTTTCCACTCTTTTCGGCCCTTGGTCAGCGCCTTGGTCTCCTGCCACTGACTTCCTTTATAATTTCTGTCCAAGTCCCCTTACATCTTCTGCAATTCGTTTTCCGTAACAACTTTTCTTCATGAATTACTTAGTTACTGTCCAACTTCTTGTCTTTCGAGTTTCGACATAGCGAAACCACCTTTTAATTGTGCTTATTACATACTTTTTCTAGGAATTTCACAATTTCTCCAACCTTCGTTTCTTATCCCATTCAGCTTCGTCTTAGCCATATCTTTCATGTAGGAATTTAGTCTCCATTGCTTCTAACTACCTTTTGTGATTTTCTAATAATGTCATAAGACTTCAGACATAACTAAGAGTAGGCACATAGGTACCACATAAAGTCAGCCAATTTGACTATTTGTAACATCCCTTTAGCTTGAAAACAGTGTTCTTCAATACGTTGCATGGTCCTCTCAGCACCCAATTTCTCCCAGCAACACTGTCAGTTCTCCTACGATAATTTTCCTATCTCAGTTTATTTTTCCATGTCATTCTTGTCGTCGTCACATTTGTAGAAAGATTATATTATTATACTGAAGATCGTCCCCTACAATCGCGAACACAATAAAGTAGTCAGCAAACAGCATCGGTGTTAGTTCAAGCAGTTTGACATTCCAGTAACTTGACTGAAAAGGGTCCTCATTGCTTTCTTTTATGTTCTAGTAATAATGTGAATAGCACAAGTCTCAATGCGAATCCCTCCCTTTCTGACTGTTTGTTGCTTCTGTAGACAATATTCTTGGTTTCTATATGTAGACTCTTGATAGCTTCCACTAGCCTCTTACCAATATTATTTTCCTTAAGAGTTCTTCACAATTGTGGAGAACCTCCTCTACATCTAAGAAACACATATAAATTGCTTTACTGTACATTGTTAGTTTTCCTCATGAAATATTGCGTCTTGAGTGCTCCTGCTGCGTCTTGAGTGCTCCCGCTTGGTCGGAATCTATATGAAGTTATCCAATTGTTCTTCCGGTTCACTTCGAAATCTTGTTTCTAGAATTTTTACACTTATTTTTTCGGGATGTCAAGATAAACTACAGTTTATATTATCCGTTCTCCGACACCATTTTTCTTTTATAGTGAAACTGTTATAGCTGTTTCACGAGTCATTTTCGTTTTAACGTCTCGCTGGAGAACTGAAGTACGCTCTGTGCTATCTTTTTGGTGTATTAATCAGAACACTGAAGCGGTGATTTAATATGATTTTACTTTGTTGATTTAGCTAAGCTCGTGTACAATAATTACAAATTAAGTGATTAGGGTGCATGATTGCGCACTGGCGGCGGAAGTGATTCTTGTTGTTCCTCTGTGGCTCCACAGTGATTCAGGGCTTGGGGTTAGCGAGAGCTTGAGGGGCGCTCGAACAAGGTGCGTGGCCTAGAGAGTGAAAAAGTAAAACTTGATGGGCTGCTTCGGCCTGGACCTGGCGATAGTGGGGCTGAACAATGTTCGTCTTCCTGGAGGATGCGTAGTGCCGGTCATTGAAAGGTTCGACCTGCACGGGGTTGTTGTGGAGGCGAAGAACCTGTTGAAGAAATAGTCTCAGGGCTACGAAGAGTTAGACTGCCGAGGGTGGACAGGACTGTGTTGCGGAGGAAAATCTTGGTTGGCCTCCTAGCGAAGAAGTAGCTTCGGGGTGGCCATGGATGCTCGTCCGTCGAAATTACTTCCCTGTGAACTACGGGTTTGACTGCAGATATCGGATGCCAAAGCTTTCAGCGAACACGGTTGGTTCGTCTTTAAGACTTGGCTGCCACACCTCTTAGGTGAACAGAGAGGGTTCGATCTGAAGAACTACCAAAGCTTTTAGGCGAATGACGTGGTTCGACCTGCTGAGCTTGTCTTTCAAAGCTCTTAGGCGAGCGAGTTGGTGCGACTGCAGGGACTGTTTACCTTTTACTGCTGATCTTCTGAGTATTCAAACACCGTGAGGCCGTTATTTTCAACGGTCGGTGTCGCAGTGTGGGTAAAATTGTAATGTTTGATTAAATTTAGCTGTTTTTCCACGTATGAGTTAGAACTATTTGATCTGAACCATGTAGTTGACCTAAATTCGCGCATTTTGACAGCAAACTCGACCTTGGTCTTTCAAATAAAGTTGATAAATTTGTGTTTATCTTCGAATGTAGTCGTTATATACGGCGTTGCGATATTCGACGGTTTAATTGGTTTCGGGAAGCCTGTGGATTTAACGGCTCGTTTTTAGCCGTTAGCTGCGTTCCATGTTAACAGAAAGAGATAAGTTTTGGCTTAGGCCACCGGCGATTTTAAAATTTGTATCAATTCGCTGTTCGGCTCAAATTGTAGACATCGCTATGCCGCATCCCAACGGCTGCCGGAGACAGTTGCGCGGAAGTGGGTGTAATTAAATTCATATCATCCTTTTTAAATGTTGCTTCCAGCATTATTTTCTTTTATGTTGCTAACAATTTATCATGGCCATCTTTAATGTAGGTAGTCCAACGACTAAATATTTTATGTTTAAGCCTTTTTGGCACATTGAAGAACAGCTTCCGATTCGTACTAACATCCACATTAATTTTTCACCTGAAGTTGTTCCCGGAATTCGATTTAGCTCTATTGACCGTTTCTTTGGCAGTACTTCTTTTCATTTTGCATAAATCATAGCCTTCTGTAGTTTTTATGTGTAAGTACCTTTTCCATGCTACTTTTTTCTTATTTATTGTTTTTACTCTCAAACTCTGCCAATTAGCTCTATTTCTGTTCTTTCCTCGTAGTAGCGACACTCCACAGGAACTTTTTGCTTTTTCTAGTAGACTTCCTTTGATTATACCATTGATAATGCACAAAATCCCTATTCAGGCCACGTATTAATAAGTGAAAACACCATGGTGTTATCGTTTTGGTGTTTTCAGTTGTCAATGTCATGCCATTTCTAGCAAGTTTTTAGGATACTCTTTAAATACATTTTTAGTGTAATTCCCTTATTGATATTCATGGTATAATCTAATCGAATACTCACTCGATGACCTTGTAAGGATTATCAAATACTTTTGCTTACAAACTCAATGGGTTACTTTGTAGAAACACCACTCGCCTTCGGTTCGTGTTGTTTCTAAGCAACCCGTTTCGTGAGAGGGCAAAAGTATTTTTGATAATTCACAGTCGTCTCGTGGTATTATCATTCTGATAAGCTTCCCGTTTTCATTCATATATGCTACTTCTTCGCTGATTGGGAGTTTACCTACATTTTCTTCGTAGGTTTTGCGACTTTGATGTTTTCTTTGGTAGATTTGCTGTTGCATGTTAGTATAATAGTAAAATAGGTTGATTAAAAATCGTAGTGAAGACTGTCCAAAACGATCGAAATATTAGATGGTCTCAAGTTTACGAAAGAGAAATAAATTGAACCAGAACAGATTGATACCACGCCGGTACGCATTAAAAAAATATTCGATATGAAGACCATGTGACAGTAGGCGCCATCGTTGGAAGTGGTATAGATGGAACAATAGCAAAGAAGTGAAGATTATACGCTAGAATTCTCCGTAAAGTATAAAGGTGCTAAAGTAGCTATTATAAATCACTAGTCTAGAGCCGTTCGCTATTTGAATCGAGTTTGTACAATGGAAATTTATTGTTGTGTTATTATGCATTGCTTAAGCAGTCAACCGGATGAAAGCGATGAACCCATGTTTTACCTACAAGTCCGTCTCTTACCAGAAAGTTCCATTTCGTTTTCTCGAAATTAAGCACCCTATACCGGGTGACAATGAGACTAGGGCCATGCTTATATCTTCTTTATTTATGAATCGATTTGGATAAAATTTTATACCAAGATACTAGACATAATTTCTGATTGGCCGATAGATATAGTCAAAATGGCTGACTTTCGGTTTTACCGGAAATGATACTAACTTTGTTTTTTAAATGGAACACCCTGTATATTTAATATTTTTCTGCATCTACGAGTCAAATTACATATAATAGTCTCGCCAAATTTCATTTTTTTTAAACAAAAAATTTATTTTTGTTATTAATTTTTAGTTTCAGATAAAGATCAAGTAGTGCATGATGCATATCGTTAGATTGGTAATTACATTTTCTATCTAATGGCAAAATGGCCCTTAGTAGGTGCCATTTACAAAAAGTGTCTTTTTCTTAAAAAACGAGTTTAGCAAATTATATTCTTTTATTAAAGGTTTGTCATTGACCTTATTGATAAAATAGCTATTATTAAGAGTTGCTAGAGTCAATTAGAAAAAAAAATTCCAAGCCAACTTCTATGGTAAAAAATAAAAATTGAAAAAATAATTTTTTTGTTTAAAAAAATTGAAATTTGGCAAGACTATTATATGTAATTTGACTCATAGAATCAGAAAAACATAAAATATACAGGCTGTTCCATTTAAAAAATCAAAGTTGGTATCATTTCCGGTAAAACAGGAAGTCAGCCATTTTGACTATATCTATCGGCTAATCAGAAATTAGTATCTTGGTATATAATTTTATCCAAATCGATTCATAAATAAAGAAGATATAAGCATGGCCCTAGTCTCATTGTCACCCGGTATAATTACTTATTTTAGGTTGAGCTGCTTCTTGTTGTGGACTGTATGGACGGTCTCTTGTGTTTAACACTTTTTTGGGGTTCTAGCACTTGATTTATATTATTTACGGGTGCTCCGCTGTGAAACTCCCTGGACCAGTTTTGTAGGACTGTGACTGTGGATGCAGACTCGACCACTACAATTGTTTCATATCCACCTGAATTTCTTTGTGTAACAAACCATGTTAACATGAGGTGCTTAGGTACTGCGTTAATATATCATTATTTGAACATTTGCCGAATAAGAAAGGGACCGTATTCAAACTTCCTATAAATTTGCCATCAGAGAATGACAATTAAGGAAACAATTATGTTTGTCAGTCATGGCCTACTATATTAAGGACAGTAATTAGTGAACCATCTTATGTCTAGTTTAGACATAATATGTTATTAATGAAAACTCTAATAGCTGGCCAGAGGACTATCTTAGCAATTGCTTTCCGAATTGCAGCCCACTGCGAATCGTATCCAAAGTGCATCTCCCGCGTTAGTCACTGCATGCGGTTGCATTTTCGATAATACGTGTAGAAACTCCACTTATCCACCATAATTGCAGCAAAATATTTAAGTTCCAGAAGCAAAACAGTGCACTTAAATGCTCGTGAAAGTAAATCGGACGTATCGAGGCGATTAAGATAGCATATTTGTAGTGTCCCTGATAAGATAAAGGAGATACCACGCCATTCTTCGAGCAGCAGTCACTCGTTTTCGCCCGGCTGACTGAATTTCGTCCGGCGGCTCCTCGCGAAATGTCCTTGCTGCGGCTCCGCAGGCGCTCCAGGATCTCGCGATCCTCGCGGAATTTGGCGTCCGACGGCGTGGATGTGGCCCCCAGAGATGGCGGAAAGCAAGAAAACGATATCGGGGGTGGTGTAGTGGTTGTTCCTATTAGTGTCAATGAAAGCGCCTTTCCTGAGTTACATAATGACAGCAAAACCGTGCCTGTGCAGGTGGAAGCAAAAAGTGGAGGCGGAAAAACCGACGAGGACGATTCCAGCGATGACGATTCTGAGGACGATGACGACGACGACGACGATTTTGAAGGTAGTCGATGCTTAAGCCCTGCAAAAAATTCAGCTCTTTAGAACTTTTGCTCGTTAAGATGCTGAAAGTAGTTAAAACGCGCATAAAGCCGTGCAATTAAAATATTTTTTAAGGCAGTTAGCAAGTAGCGTTATGGTTCAAGTTGGTCGCCTGCTTTATCGCATTCTTTTAAGTTTGTAAATATGGGAGTGGGTGACGATTGCGTTGGAGGTTATTTAATCGAAAATGTGTGCTAACTCCGATTGCAGTGCTGGGAGTATAAATTTTCCTGGTGATTTGCTTGCAAGCAGGGTGAAAGCTAATTAGAATGATAATATCATTCATGATTATTAAAGAGCGGATTTTTAGGCACTGAAAATGTGGAAAAAGCAGGCAAATAGGCACAATAAAAACACAAAATAGGCATTGAAAAGTTTCAAATAGGCATCAATAATTCACACATAATACATAATATACAGTCGCGGCCAAAAAAACCGGGCACCTAATTCTCAAAATGCGTCAACATGAGCAATAATTCTAGCTTTATCCGTATTTCCAATATGTGCTGGCATTTTTCAGAATTGAATAATCACTTTTGATGACATTTATTAATTAGAATTGACAGTGTCAGTAATTGTTTTCACATTTTGAGAAGTATGTCAAAAAAGGTGTCCCGTTTTTTTGGCTGCGACTGTACATTGAAGAGTAACGTTAACTGTTAAATTTGCCCTCACAATAAGTAACTAATACTTGTTCTAAATTGCTTTCTGTAAAATTATGTCTCCAATCTGACAAAATATACACTCACCGGCACGAAAAACGGAGCACTTGCGTTTTTCGATTAGATTTAAAATTGTATCTTTTTGTTATGTTTTATTATTACATTTATTATTATATATTTATTATACATGTTATAATGTTAAATGTATAATAAATGTATAATAATAAATGTAATAATAAAACATCACACGGGGATACAATTTTAAATCTAATCAAAGAATGCAATTGCTCCGTTTTTCGTGCCGGTGAGTGTATTTATACATTGCAAATGATCGTTGGACGTCTACGCTTGTTATAGGAACATATTTATATTTTATCAGATCAGAAACATTTACATCAAAGTCAACTTCTTTTCTTTCGCCACTAAGTACTCTAGATATCTTACTTAATATTCTTAGATCAGGATTTTTATTTAATACAGACTTCAGTTTCTCTGCTACATTCGTATATTTTAAAGAGTCTTAGACTTCCTCCAAAATCTGGAAGAAATCGATTAATATTAAGCCTGCACCCTCTAATTTAGTGATACTGTCAGCTGAAACTATAAAATTCGAAGTAATGTAGACAAGACTAGCTTATTTTTCTTTATTGAATTAGCCACATTTTAGGCGGTAAAGCTGAAAATAGGCAGTAAACTAATGAAATAGGGATAATAGGCAAAATAAAATACATGTCAATAGACGTAAAAATGTTTGATTTGCGCTTATTTATTAATTTCCCTAAGATTAAAGGTAAATCTACAAAAGGCATTTGCCTAAGAATCCGCTCTTGAATGATTATCTTATAGGAAACGGTTCGAACAAATTCTGAAGTTCAGTTATGTAACTTTTGTACTTTAGCAGAAGAGTACAAAAGTGAGTTGTATTTAATAAGTAATTTATGAAACTATCATTCTTGACTAAAGATTCGACGTAAACAAGAAGGTACAATGTTCAATACAGCATCAGAAGTATATGATTTACTTTAAATTAAGTATTTTCCTAATACAAATGCTGCTATTGTGTATAGTGTGTTAGAATCACTGCATACATATAGGATCTCTATAGTGTGTCCTCCACTGTACGTGAATATTAAGTGTTAAAAATTGTTTAATAAACCTCTATCCATATGATAAATAAAAAATGTCGTTGACCTACAAGCCCTTATTTTATCTTGAAATGGGATGCTCTATGATATGTATTGATTATCATCTTCGTATTGCAGAATTTGTTTGATTATTGATTATCATACATAATCTATTAAGTGGTGGTTTTGATTTCCGGAAATTTACAGGTTGGATTTTCAAGTTTTTCTTTACGATTCTCTGTAGTAAAAAGCAACAAGACATTTCAGAAAGTAAATATCCAAAGGAAGTCAAAACCACCACAAAATAGATTCAGTTAGGGAATTTGACAATAATTGATTGTTGAAAATCAAAGTAAGTACATATAATTCTTTTCATAGTAATTAAATTTGTTGTTATTAGAATGCTGTTCTATAACTTCGTTAGAACTGCGTTCCAGAAAATAGGCACGGTGCATGATTACCGGGAATTACGACGGTGGTACTGATTTCCGTGAAATCATAATTTGATTGGTGGATAAGTCAAAAATGCTCAAACCAGATTGGTCCAATTGCAGTGCATCTCATATTGTAGAATTAGTTACCCCAGTATTTTTAATTATTATTACTATAAAATGCGTATTACAGAATTTGCCATACGATTTTTATTGATTATTATCATCCTCATATTGTAGAATTTAGTTACTTTACCTTCCTTATAGTATTGACTGATTACTATCATTCTTATATAGCAGAATTTAGTTAATGTACCCTAGGATTTGTACTAAACATTATCATCCCTGTATTACAAAATTGAGTTCATTTACCTTTGGAGTTTTACTTATTATTTTTCTCATATTGTAGAATTTAGCTAATTCGCTATACAGGTTTTACCGATTACTACCATTCTCACATAACAGACTATAGTTAATTGTTCCTAGGACTTGCACCGATTATTGTCATTTCCGGTTTACAGAATTGAGTTGTTTTGCCTTTGGATTTTTACTGATTATGATTATTATGCATTCTCATATTGTAGAATTTAGTTAATTTATCAGAGAGGTTTGAGTGATTAGTATCTTTTTCATGTAGCTGAATTTATTAATTTACTGTAGTATTTTATCATTATTATCACTGTATTACAGAATTTAGTTAATTTGCCTTACTAGAACCTCAAATAGCAGAATTTAGTTAACCTCTTGTATTTAGAATTCGTTTATGTTACTTTTCCAATTTGTACTGTAGCGACACTTGGGGATTTTCTTTCTCATGTTTTGGAATTTAGTTTGGACTAGCAAAACTGTTAGCTATATATTTCCGTATGTATGCCACTTTATATTTTAATTTTTCTTTGTATTATCTATTGCACATTTACACATTCACATGATTTGTGTGCTGCGAAACTCGTTTTACAGCGCGTTTATCTTTAGGTTTCCTGCTAGATTAATTCCACTTCGTGTATATTTTCTTGCAGTTTCTTGAATTCCACAGCAATTGTGTCATATTTCAATGCCAGGCCTGCAAGACCAGTGCGAACTCAAAATGAAGCAATCACTAGCTGGTTGTTATTATTGCATTAAGTTCCAACCCCCCAAATAGAGCTTACACTTTAAGATTCTCTCTTTTGAAAGCACAATCCATCCGTTGGAAAACAATACTGGTGGGCAAATGTTTTTAGTTTTCATCGAGTGGCCTTGGGCATTTCGTGTGAGCGTGTGCACCATCAATCCCATTCCTTGATAAAAATAGCCTTCATTCAGTTCTGCAGACGCTGGACCGCCTTTGTTCGCAATTATCGTACATATCAATTGGTAGAAATAAAAGTGACCATTACTAGAAGTATTTACACAGATTAAAATTCACGTTGCTATGTTTTGATATAGTCTTAAAATGGCAAAGCATTTTAACTAAAATATAATTAACATGCAGCTTAATTATAAAGCAAATAAATTGGATATTAAGTTAATTAACTCCATTTTACCATTAGAACATTCTATTTTCTACAATGGTTTTTGAAGTTCATCGGAAATTTGAATTTCCTTTAGCTAAAACAAGTATAAGTTAGATAGAATCATAGTTATTAATTTAATTTACATGTGAAATTATAACTGATGCCAGTTATTTGAATATTTGTGGTTGGAATTGCAGTTAAAATTGGTTGAAGATACTAGTTTTTGAATTGAGTTGTTCTGTTATTCAGATTTTATTTGTAAAGTAAATATTAGAATAGATAGAACATAAGTTTATTTCTTACATATATGTTGTATAAAAGGGTTAATGATGTATAGTTGGAGGCAGGTACATTTAAGATCTGTTAACTTAAAAATATGACTTGTCAAATTAAAGACGTCGTAAAAGTTGAAAAGTAGGAATCTGTAATTTTGGTATTTCAAAATGGAGTGTGTAAAAATATACATTTTAAGGGCACCAGTCTAAAATTTGAGTTAAAGATATAAAAATTCAATTTTACAATAATAAATACTGGTATGTACAATTAAGAATTGTAATACAAATAAGTGTAGTCTTAAAGAAGAAAATTTATAATCTCTGAAAATTTATGTAAAACTAATGAAGATGTTAAGTGTGCGTGCATAAAACCTAGCCTAAAGGGGTTGCTGACGACAATACAAGAATGAAACAGGATGTAGCTGGAGCAAAGTCCAATTTGCAAATTAACAACAGGGGATATTTGAGCTCGAAGAAAGAAAACCTTATTATGTAGGTTAAATGTATACCAATTTCAAATAAATAATACCAGAACTGAGAACAAAAGCAGTAAGTAAAAGTATTAAACTGCTATTTAAAAAATAGAATTGATTATAATCAAGAAACAGAAACAAACAGAAATAAATTTAATTAAAAATATCAGTGTTCAAGAAATGAAAGTGTAATAAACAAATATCTATCACATAATTATAAATAACTTATATGTAAACATACAGTTTAACGAATATAAAATGTAATACTAAATCTTAATTTGCAATAATACTTAAAGAAATTCATTTAATATTGAAAATACAGATTTATTATTAATAAAAAGCAATTGCCGCATATTAATTGTTATGGTTTTTATATTGTGTATGTTCTAATTAAATTCTGCAGTAACCCAAAGAGATAAAGAGTCCAAAAATTAATTTTGTTACAATTGCATGCTCGAGCTGTGGATAGAAAAGCTAAGAAGTAGAATAAAACATGATAAAACCCTGAGAATAATAATAAATTTCAATTAAAATAAAGTAAACTCATAAGGACCATAACAATATGAAGAAGGTTAACTATTTACATTAAATACGGGGGAGGCTTATGATGTTCTTGACACTCTTGTCTTTCTATGTTATATACTGTCGCCATCTACATACGTTCTAAGCTTCCATCTTTAAAATAAGGTGACGTCTGTTTCTGCAGGCCACACAATTCTTACATGGCATCCCTCTTTGTTATTCTATTAAATTTGTAAACAAATAATAAACATAAATGGCAGGAGAGTAAGGAGAATGATTAAGTATTATAATCCAGCACATAGGTCCCAAATCTCATACAGGATATCAACATATGTACATAGCTAATAAATGGCGTAGTCCCATAGTCGTAGTCTCTGTACCCAACAACCTAAGTATTCCTCCTGGATCGGCGATTACCTGATTTATTAACCTTGCACTCCTACCGGCTATAAGTACGAGAAAGTCTGCGGTGGTTCCTCTGTGTGATTGATGTCTTTATTAATTGAATCTAATGCTTGTCATATCTGGAGCAAAGGGATTTTTAAAATTTCGACCCATAGTGCAGGTGTGTTTTGCAGCAGGAAGCGATCTTGCGCAACAATCATCCATCATCATCTTATTAGCATGCTCGTAGCCCAGTGATATCTAATGTTCAGACAGTCAAACAACTGTTCAGCGTAATAACATAACACAATTTATCACTAGCATTGCCTTGGAAAGACAGCAAATTGTCACTTTCTACGCACAGAACCTGTTTTGTATCAGGCGATCTGGGCGCCTCGGGGGCACTAGCAATGCCTTTTTAAGCCTTATTATTTATCAAACTTGCTGCAAGTTCTGCCAGCTATTCGGAAACCACGCTTCCTGAAACTTTTCCTTGTCCGATAAGACGTCCCGCGGAACTCACCCCTTCCCAGCAACTTCTCTCCCTTTGAGGGTGGACTCCTAGTTGTGATTATGGCCCGGGGTGAATAATATTTTGGTGCAGGATTTTGGGGAGGGATTGGCATAACATTTACTGTGTGGATTTGTAGCGTTCCGATTTGCATGCTGTTTACATACAAACAGTGGAATATTCAATTGCTTATAATGTTACAATGGTTGCACTTTAGCGTTGTTTCTGTTAATTATTAATTAATTGGTTTAAACCTTGTTTCGTAATATCGAATAATACTTATAATCGATTAATTCTTTTTATTTGTGGCAGGTCTATACCGTTGTTTAAGGGTTTTTGTTTAGTACGCAAATTGATGCCTGCAACACTCCCAAATGATTGTTCTGTAATCCGGAAAAAGGTATGGACATGAAATTTGCACAGATTCAAACACGAGGGAAATTCCTCCTTTGCCGTTCCACATATAGAAGCAATAGCTGAACAGTTGTAATTAGTTTTTTACATAATCCCTGATGCTTCAAAGTATTAAAGAAGAAATCACGCGATTAGTCTTCAAACTATCGGATACCTCAGTTATTATCTCATTATTATCACATATAATCTCATAAGAGCATTAATGCTTTCTGGAAATTTTTTTGAGTGCGGTCCAACAACGTCGTATTAATTTGCCCGAGCGGGACGCGAGGGCAAATTAGGACGTTGTTGGAATGCACGAAAATAATTTCCGGATATGAAGTAATGCTGGAATGCAGATTCGGTAACAAAATCGTAACGCCACAAACCCTCACAGTTAGGTTGGTCTACCTACAAAAAATTTCCAAGAAATTTTTTTTATTGTCTTGGTTACGGCTCGTGAACTAATTTTTCTATTGGTCATTAATGAGTGTCGTACGATTTTCGCAGTAATTTTCCCCCAAATGATTAGCTTCGAAAACGATATTCGCTTGTTTTCTAGTGGAATAAGGGACGATATATAGAATACCAAAAGAGAATTTTATTTCTAAACTTTGCACGCCATTTTTCTTTAACGGGTTCTTACAATTCATTCTGCCTAGCTTCAAGTCGGTCACATTCCCTTATCACCTCAAAATGCTGTAGCTATAATCTTACCGGTGTAGTGGAGCTACCAAAGAGTACGACAACATAAAGACACAACGGCTCCAATAAAAAGTGAAACTCGGTGCTACAGTCGCGTAGCTAACGCAGTGGGTGTTGAAACGCCACGCGATGTGCAGTTTAATTTCTAGCATCAAAAGCTGAACTATGTGCCTCACAGATTGACAAATTACTTGCTCGATTTCAGCAAATGTCTAGCTATTCAAAGTACGCATTCCAACGAAACTACAGCACCTCTAAAACTGCAGGCATTCTGAGGCGTCGCAGCAGGATCATGTCCAACCTTTGTAAATACAAAGGACACCAAAGAAGTGGAGTAATTGCGCCATCTGCGAGATGCAACAGATCCAGGTCAATGGCACGCAGCTGCACTCAAACGCGTTTCGATAAAAAAGGCGAGTCCGAGTTCCGGCCATATCCCAAACTGACCACCCGCGGACCCAAGGCGAGCAAGAAAGATTGACGTAACTGGCCGGGAAGTCCCCAATAACATCCGAATTCCAATATTCTATCTTTCTAGAATCTAGATCCATCCATTACGTATCGAGCATTTAGTCTGCATTCTTTGAGCATTCAAAAATAACTTGGTCAGATTTATATTTACGATAGGCTCCGTCATGAAATGTAGGCACATCAACATCCTTATCAATTCGAAGTGTCATGAGAACCGTTACTGTTTGTATGATTTTAATGAAGTTTATCCTCTAATTCACCCTTCACGGTATATGTTAACTTTGTATGTATACAATTTTGGTGTTTATTCGCAGCTATTCGTATTTCAGATATTAATAGCAATAGACATTTAAATCTGTCAAAAGAAATAGAGAAGTACCTGTAGTCCGACCCAGCAGATTTAAATTTCACACAAACCGTGTGTCATTGAACCCATCGCCTCTAATTACCTTTCCTCGATATGTGGCGCTTCACATATCGATCATGACCCTCGCCAGAATTACAAAAGCTTCGCAGGAATTTCCATTAGTCTGGACTCCTCAGGGGTAATTTCGCAATTTATCAGGCTTTGAACCGGGCGTGCTGATGATCAACTGAAGATGGTTGTCAAATTTTGCTGGCGGCAACTTTCGATATCTCGCAGCGTGACACCGGCTGTGCGCGAATCTAAGTAATTAAATAAAATATAATGCCATGCGTTCGCTCCACTCTTCGGAGCACAAGTTGGTGGAAATTCTCGCGAAGTAAAGCACACGTTGTGCTGCTTTGTTTTGTGGGGAAGTTAAGCATACGTGGAGCCGCCTGGCGGCTTATACCAAAGCAGGTGTACTTCCTGAATTTATTATTTAGGGAGTTTGCAGAACGTTAAACTATATCAAGTAATTTCGCCAACAGGCTTAAATGGCTTATTGCTAGTTAAATATTAATTCAGAAAAACATATTCTGAAGAAGCTGATCAATATGAGAAACACATATAGGTACATTTTGTTAAATATTATATAAAATGTAAAATCATTGGCTTCGAAAACGTAACGGCGCCGGCGGAAAGATTCAAATTATTGTTGTTATTTTTAAATCCATATTCAAAGCTGAAATATCATTGCATCTAACAAATTCTGTATATAAATCTTTAAAAATTGTACTTCCTTAACCTACAGAAGCACACGTTCAAATTTAGCGAGTTCAGAAAATCTAGGAAATTGACAACTACAAAATCAGCAATAGTGGAGAATACTTTTTACTAATTTAAGAAATGCAAATAAATTACAGCAAATCTTCAGTTTGTTGCGTTTCGCAGTTGCAATAAACTACATACTTTTAACACAGTTCTTGATCATAGAAGGTAAACAGAAATCAAAATTGTTCACGCAGTGTCAATCAAAATGTTTATTATCCAAAAGCCACATTAGAAGGTGATCTAGCGGGAGTGATAACAAGCTGTTTTAAAAAATACTTAGTTACTCAAACAACCCATACGTTCCCGGTTTTGTTTTATCCGTAGATGTAAAGGGATTCAAAGATTTTTTTAAAATATTTTGTGAAAATAAAGTAAATGGTCAAATTATTGCTTATTTACATAACTGATATGTGTGGTATGTTGAAAATTTGTAATGATTACAGAGTTCAACATTTCTATTTTTGGGGTATGCTCTTTACTTATAATTAATGCAGGGTTTATTTCCAACTTATAAATAATCTGGTAGAGGTTTGATTGCTACCCTTATATGTGCTTACACCACAACAATCTAAATCCCTCAAAGGTCTTGCTTGATACGGGATTAATGGAGCTTCTGAGTGTAGAATGTTCACGGCGAAGGTGAGGCAGGCGCACCCCAAGCTTCATTATTCACAAATTTCGAACAACACGAATATTTAGAAATATCCGGCCAGCACATTCCGCCAATGAGCAGCAATCGCCGCTGTTTCAATCAAAAATTCTATTATTTCGTGTTTGTGTTCTGCATTCGAGATTAAACACCGGAATACATTTCAATAAGCCCGCGTGAAGCTCCCAGTTAAATAGTTGTGTTGCACGGCGAGCACGGCCTATTGTTATTTTATCGGCTTTTACGTACCCGCCGAGATTAAACTACGGCTACGTTCACATTGGCTTACAAGCCCTGAATAATTAAAACGCTCTCTTGAAAACACGCCGTATGCGCAGCAAACAGGAGATTTTGAGCGACGGGCTCGCGTTCTTCTGGAAAATCTGGACAAGCGAGAGTCTGTTCCAGCGAATAAAAAACAGGCAGCCAGCCAGTCGTTACATTTTCAAAAAGAATGAAAATGTTAACGTTAGCTGTGTGGAAATGTAGGTTTTAGAACAGCGATAACATGAATTCTTCGAGTACTTCCAATTATTGTTGACTTTGTGTCGTATCAACTATTATTTTTCTAGGAAAGATACAATATAGACAATATTGTCACTAATTTAATTATAGAAGGGGAATTGATGAAAGTTTTATAGTTTACGATATGCACAGGGAAGTTCAAAGTAGCTTTTTGTGCAAGACACCCAAAAATGTGCCCGATACAGAACCGATGAATTGTAACCTGAACGTTTATGTGCTAAAAAATAAAAGAAATGTTATGTATGCACTTACATATTTTCCAGAAAGCTATGAGAATAAGAGGGGGGGGGGGTACGTTTTGTTGCAAAGAACACTCAATTTATGGTATAGACAATACTCACTGACAATTGATGATTCTGACTCTAGAAAAAATCGACAGTCAACGCCGTAAGACGTGATTTCCCTACAATGAAGCAATTATGACACGTGTCCATAGCAGGTGATTTTCAAGTTGAATACCTCGAAAATGGGTTGCATTTGTTTTTTTTTTCTTTTTTTTATTAACTCTTATTTTAAATACAACACCTGATATATTATTACATTTTTGAATTCAGCTTAAAATTTTAGAGAACTCTATTTTGTACGGTTTCTGTAGAATTTGTAATTTTTAAAAATGTTTGACAAATGCAAATCTAATTTTTGGCTAATTGTAAGATCACTGTAAAATGAAGTTGCGTGCATGTATTACACCAGATTTTTTTATGACAAAGATGGATGTACTATCCGTATGCACCACTTCACAAAATTATTTTCATCTAGCATGGCTATGGAATTATAAGTCACTTAAAAATCAAATTGCACGTTTCACATTTAAGTATAAACGTAGTTGGATTCATAAATTAGGAACTATTCCATATGCATACTAGATGAAAATATTTTTTGATCATACTTTATTTTAAGCTGACATCAACTATTTATTTTAGCATGTAATTAATCATTTTGAATTGCTCCACG
This sequence comes from Agriotes lineatus, assembly GCA_940337035.1. NCBI lineage: Eukaryota > Metazoa > Arthropoda > Insecta > Coleoptera > Elateridae > Agriotes > Agriotes lineatus. The sequence continues at coordinate 172,406,576 of OW679196.1, forward strand.
TCACCATATTAATTTATGTAGATAAACACCGCTATAATAGTATATTATGGGACAAGTGGTTGAAATAAAATTTCAACGCTGAGAGTGGTTTTTTTCAACGAGCGAAGCGAGTTGAAAAAAGTAACTCGAGACGTTGAAATTTTATCAGCCACGAGTTACATATACTATTTTTTCTACGAATTTTCACACATTTTAACAAATGAATGCACTTTAGAAAAAATTAAACATAAAGTGACACTTCTCTTGTCATCAATTGAATGTCAAACAGTTTGAAATCCCGGTAGTCCGAGCATTTCAATCTCTAGTGGTTGAAATGCAACTTCAACCACCGGACTCAATGTCAAAATGACTGATTTCAATGTCATGAGTAGAAAATAGTATATTATGGGACAAGTGGTTGAAATAAAATTTCAACGTTGAGAGTGGTTTTTTTCAACAAGCGAAGCGAGTTGAAAAAAGTAACTCGAGACGTTGAAATTTTAGCAACCACGAGTTGCATATACTATTTTTTCTACGAATTTTCACTCATTTTAACAAATTAATGCACTTTAGAAAAAAGTAAATATAAAGTGACATTTCTCTTGTCACCAATTGAATGTCAAAACAGTTTGAAATCCCGGTAGTCCGAGCATTTCAATCTCTAGTGGTTGAAATGTCAAAATGACCGATTTCAATGTCATGCGTAGAAAAAATGGCTTTCACTTCAAGCTCTAGTTTTGTAAGTAGAATTTGCCTTATTTTAGAGTTTTTGTTTACCAAATCTGTGTGCTAGGCTATAGAAGCTTCAAGGGTAGTTCCATACTTCGGCTTTTATTCTAACAGGGTGTACAAAGTACCTGAAATTGTTGTTGCCAAAAAGTATGCAGCTTTTGAAGATGTCTGGAAGTAAAGTAACTTACTTCAACGTCTTAAACGAACATTCTGATTGTTGGAGAAATTTTACCAATTCTTCAAGAGTATTTTATGTGTAAAAAGCATGCTGTATACGAGGGGCACTGCTAAAGTTTGCAGAAAATTTAAAACGAAACACAAATTACGTTATGTAAATCGCTTTATTGCTTCTCAAAATATTCCCCTTTAAAATCTATACACTTTTGCATTCGATGATACCAATGTGCAAAACACTTTTTCCACTCTGAGCGAGGTACCTCCAAAACAAGTGATTTAAATGCTTCAACGGCCTCTTCAGGCGTTGAAAAACGCTCGCCACGCATTTTATTTTTGATGTATCCGAATAAGAAGAAGTCATTGGGCGCTAAATCGGGCGAATACGGGCAATAAGTCATTAATTGGATGTTATTACTGGTCAAAAACTCGACAGTTCGTCGTGCTTTGTGAACGCTTGCATTGTCATGTTGAAAATGATTCGCCTGTTTACGTTGTTTCTTCTGATTTCAGCGATAACTTCCGGCAAAAAATTGAAGTATACCAGTCAGCATTAACTGTCCTGCGATCCTCTAATGCAAAAGTTGCAACATGACCCGTTTTTCCGAAGAAACAAGCAATCATTCATTTCGAAACGCTTCTTGAACGCACCATTTTTGTTGCTTTAGGTTCATTTTGAAACACCCATACAGTCGATTGCTGTTTAGTTTCAGGCTCATATGAATATAGCCAAGATTCGTCTCCTGTTACGATGATATATATACTGAATTTGAACGACCACCTTTGAATTTTTTTTAGCATTTCCTTGCAGCACTTGACACGTGCCTGTTTTTGTTCTTCTTTCAAATTGTGAGGGATCCAACGACTACAAAGCTTCGGGACATGCAAATGATCGTGTAAAATCGTATGTATTTGTTTCGCTGCTACCTAAGGATGTTTCTATCTCACTATATGTCACATGCCGATCTGATAAAATCATTTCACGCACATCATCGATATTTTTCGCGACAACGTTGGTCTCCCACGCTTGAATTCTGCGAACCATTTGTAAACTGTAGTTTTGGATGGTGCTTCATCCCCAAATAACGAACTAAGTTTTTCCACACATTGCTGCGGTGTTAAACCGTATCGAAAATCATAAAAGATCATCACTCGAAAATTACGATTCGAAATTTCCATTTTTCACACAATTATTACTTTGTTAAATTCTGTTGAAACGAAACTGCTCGGTTTGAAATCGAACTGTCAACTAAATTATAGATTTTACCGGTTTCAGGATATTAAGCCTTTGTTTACATATACAAAAGTGGGCTGGTAACTAGATCATAACTTATCTGTAGGGTAATGGAATATTACCCTACATGGCAACCATAACCATATAGCAACCGATAAACTATTGAACATATCACGGATGTTATGATCATAACAGCCTCAGATGTTTTAAAATCCTCGCTCTACGAGCTCGGATTTCAAAACATCTGCGGCAGTTATGATACTCATAACATTCCTAGATATGTTAATAGCTATAAAAACGTTAAATTTTACGAATATGACAATTGCAATTGGCAATTGGCAATGCAAGGAGTACTCGATTCCGCGAATTTTAACATGTTGCGGACACCTCAAAGTGCACGGTTTTTTGTTACTATGGTTATTTTTGCGATTTTTCGGCTTATTAAACGAGGGTTTCTCCAGTGGCGTTGCTTGTGATTGTAAGAATAGGTAGGTATTACTTTTTTAATGTTTGTATTTTAGCAAAGTTTCACAAGTAAACAAACTATACATATAATAATATGTATTTGATAAATATGTATCAGTATTCGATTGCTATTACGCTTTGCAGTTTGTTTCGCATAGATTTGACCAATGTCTCCATATTGTATCCTTCTCTCAGTTCCTTCCAAGCATTTGTTGTCTTTTCCCATAATTCATCGGCGTTGTTTGGTGTAAAATCCCTGGTATAAATTTTTGTAGTTCAATACCCCCAAACATTTTCGATGAGGTTCAAGTCCCGACTTCTTGCAGGTCATGGTAATAAATTGATATTATTCCCATCACACCATCAATGAACAATCCCTGCTGCATGCACAGGACAGTTATCCTGTGAAAATAATGTTATCAATGACGTTAACATAAAAAAAATTAATTAATTAGGTAATATCTTGCCTGTTGAAAAGTAAATTGATTAGGAAAGACCTCTCTTACAGATGGCAGCATCAGATTTTGCAAAATGTTGCAACAATTTTCAACGTTCAGTCGATCATTAATTCTATAGCATGCCCCAGATTCGTGAGCATTGATCCATCCCCTTAGGTTTACAGAGAATCGTCCACTACTCCTTATGGCCTGAACAAAATATTGCTCCTCAAATTTTAAATTATGCAAACAGTCGTGTTCCAAAACTCGTCGATTTCATTCAAATAGTCAGTTGCAAACTGTTTTCGTCGTTCTTTGTACTCTGGCGTTAAAAAACTTTTCTTGCAGGTCTCTGCTGCCAACGATTTTTAATTTTGAAAACGGTACCGTTACGGCCAACTCAAAGTGCACGGCAGATTTTTAGCGTGTAATACGATATTCTAATCATAGACGTCGAGTTTTGACGTTTACGTTTGTCATCAACTGTCATAGAACTGAAAACTCGAAAAATTCCCAGACATTTGTCAGAAGCAGAGAAAATGCGAGCTATCGCAAAACTGGAAGAGAACTGGTCGCTGACTCGAGTCGCAGCAGATTTGCATGTCAGCAAGAGCTGCATTTTCAAAATTAAAAATCGTTGGCAGTAGAGACTTCTGCAAGAAAAGTTTTTTTAACCTCAGAGAACAAAGAACGAAGAATACAGTTTGCAACCGACTATTTGAATGAAATCGACGATTTTTGGAACAGGACTGTTTTCTCAGATGAAAAGGTATTTCAATCATTTACCAATTGACGATTAAGGGTGTATGGACCACAAAATTCAAGATTTGAGGAACAATATTATGTTCAACCCTTAAGTAGTGGACGATTCTCTGTAAACGTATGGGGATGGATCAATGCTCACGGATCTGGGGCATGCTATAGAATTAATGGTCGACTGAATGCTGAAAATTATCGCAATATTTTGCAAAATGTGATGCTGCCATCTGTAAGAGAGGCCTTTCCTAATCAATTTACTTTTCAACAGGCAAGATATTACTTAATTAATTAATTTTGTTTATGTTAACGTAATTGATAACATTATTTTCACAGGATAACTGTCCTGTGCATGCAGCAGGGATTGTTCATTGATGGTTTGATGAGAATAATATCAATTTATTACCATGGCCTGCAAAAAGTCCGGACTTGAACCCTATCGGGGGGGGGGGGGGGGGTATTTAACTAAAAAAATTTATACCAGGGATTTTGCACCAAACAACGCAGATGAATTATGGGAAAGAATAATAAATGCTTGGAAGGAACTGCGAGGATACAATATGGAAACATTGGTCAACCCTATGCGAAACAAACTGCAAAGCGTAGTAGCAATTTAAGCAATTGAATACTGATACATATTTATTAAATACATATTATTACATGTATAGTTTGTTTACTTGTGAAACTTTGCTAAAATACAAACATTAAAAAAGTAATACCTATTCTTACAATCACAAGCAACGCCACTGGAGAAACCCTCATTTAATAAGCCGAAAAATCGCAAAAATAACCATAGTAACAAAAAACCGTGCACTTTGAGGTGTCCGTAACTGTACCTCGTGTAATGCACTCTTTGAATTTGAACAATTTTTGAATTGTTACTATTAAATTTGAATTAGCAACCCAGTGAGACAAATGTCTCATTTAAAAAAACAAAAAAGACCGTTTTTCAAATAGAACGCGTATTAAATAAAAACTGTACACAGACAAGCTGTCAAAGTTGGTTGCCTAACCGATTGAGGTTTTAAGGCGCAGAGGGTCGCAGCTCCGTTGGCTGCTGAAACAGCGTACTGAAATTCGGTTCCTGACCTGACATGACCATTCAAACATATAACTTTCATAACTTTTTTCTCTATCTCTTACGGTTTGGCTGCTGAAACAGCGTCCCGGACAGACAAGTCTATTAGATAAAGGACTAGCAACCCAGTGAGACAAATGTCTCATTAAAAAAACAAAAAAGACCGTTTTTCAAATAGAACGCGTATTAAATAAAAACTGTACCCAGACCTGGAAGGTGTCAAAGTGGTACGCCGCATCGGAACATTCTGGAAGCTGTCAAAGTGGTTGTCTACCCGATCGAGGTTTTAAGGCGCAGAGGGTCGCAGCTCCGTTTGGCTGCTGAAACAGCGTACTGACACTTCCGGTTTTCGAGAAATCACGTGATTCTCGAAAACCGGAAGTGTCACGTGACTGAAATTCGGTTCCTGACCTGACAATGACCATTCCAAACATATAACTTTAATAACGTTTTTCTCTATCTCTTACGGTTTTGGCTGCCGAAACAGCGTCCCGGACAGACAAGTCTATAGATAAAGGATACATTTCCGCAAAAATTAAGACCCTTACCATCTAATTCCTGTTTGGGGAATATTGTTCGCATGAGCTTACCTGTCGCCGAGGTGCCAAGTGTTATGTGCTCTTTATTGTATTTATTCAACTTTTAGTTGACTTGCTAGCAATCGAAACAATAATAGCCTTTTTCTGTAGAGTAATAATAACGTTGTCTATTTCGTCCAGACAGACTATGAAATTACTGATAAGTATTTTCTTAAGTTTTAAAAGTTCTTCTAAAGCTTCTAGAACCTTTAGCAACTGTTTGAGCAGCTTGTTTTTTATGACCATCGAGTATTACAATGCTTCTTCAAAGAAACTGTAATGCGACAGACGTTTATCCCACCTTTCAGAAGATGAAAAAACAAATAAATATAAAACAGTATCAAAAAATGTTTATCATTTTTGGTAATACGCTGATACATTTCAACGTAGTTTAAAGGGCGTGAACAATAACTTAACATGTAAACAAATTCCTTCTCTTCAATAATTCGAGCCGGTGCACTCATGTATTTGGCTTCTATATTTGCGCCATCGTCGTAGCATTGAACTCTACACTTTGAATGTCGAGATTGTCGGTCTGTAATTTGTTCAATATTTCTTGAGCTATGCAATCAAGGAACCCTCTGCAATTGATCAAATTCTATTTTCTGTATTCTTGACATATCTTACAATTTGAGTAACTTTTCTTTTGAGCTATATCTGAAGTACAATCAAAAGAAATTGAAAATACTTTGCTTTATGAATTCTATTCGAAATTGTTTCATTACTTCATTGGAAAAAAGTTTATCTCTTCATTTTGAATATTATTTGAAGTGTAAGAAATATGCCTTTCTGGATGGCTTACGCCGCTTGCGGCTTCGACATGACGACTTATCTCTGGGCATGTTTGCAATTAACTTAATAGTGGTAAAAAAGATCCTAATCTTTACTATTAATATCATTCGACGACCTTTTTAATGCTATACTGTTCTCATGTACAATAGAGAATAGTATTTATTACTGTTTTAATACGTTTCGGCATTTTATTTGTATATTCTGAATATTTTTCAGAACCCATTCGAATCTATTAGTTGACCTGATTTCAATCGTTATTCAAGTTCTTTGCAGCCTACATATACATAGATTTCTGTTTTCGTGTCGGGAATTTTTGGATTTAAGTTTTTCCAGTCTGAAAAGCCTGTATGGATCAGCTTAAATTTCTACTACGGTTGTGACAGTTTCCAAATAATAAACATGCCAAGCAAATAAACTCCGTCTACCCGAAAAACGGCGATGAGGAATTAAGATAAGTACCTTAGAACCACTAGATGTTTTGAACAGGTAAGAAGTGTTACAAGCTATTTTAGCGTGTACTATACACTACTTATACTGTATCTTATACTACTTTAAGAAGGAGTACTACAAAAACAACTTAAATGGAAGAATGATTTTACCGGATTTTAAAGGTACTTATCAGTTCTTATCTTAATTCTTTATCGAAGCTTTTCGCGTAGATGGAGTTTAGTTATTTATCAAGAGCGTAATGAGGGCTGGTAATAGTGTCTGAGACTGATACGATGTTTATTTCCTGAGATGTATGTATATCATTTTTTTTCATATCCGCGTAAAATAGAAAGTTAGGTTTTTATCTTTAACATTCGTTTCAATTTACTTTTAATATTGAATAATTAATTACAAAACTGTTGTATATCTTATATGTCCAACTGATACGCTGGTAGACTAGGAACGTAAGACGTAAGTGAGTTGCTATTACGCTCCGTCCCCAATAACAACCAATACTTTTCCGGAAAATCAACTTACCTCCCTACAAACAATGTTGTAACAACTAATAACTATGGATCTATTATACATCCATGCTAATAACGTACTTACGATAGTGAGAGTGGAAAAATAATGATACACAAGCCAATCACGGCCCTGGATGCTATTGACGACACGCAGTCACGTTATCGCATTGGTTACTACACTTTATCTTCACCAATAGCGTTAGAGAACTATAAATGTCAAATTTGAAAAAAAACAGTATGTAACCAAGGTCTGCTGCCGCCAGATGCCGTGCACCCTCACACCCCCGCTTAAGACGCCTCTGATTATTCGTCTGTCTTTGGTGTTCTGCTGATCTAGTGGGTGAAATAATTATGGATTCGTGTTAATCGTTAGAAATCCCGACCAGATACTGTAAAATTACATTTAATCAGTTAGTTTAGTTTCTAATTTAGTTTATTTTTACCTCTTAGCTCCACTTGTATTGTACGCTAGTACCTTCCGTTAGTATTGTAACGACCTTGCGATCAGGCAATTGCAAACGCGTGAGGCACAGCCGCCAGGAGAAGACCTTGGGGACAGCTGCGGTCGAATGAGTCATTGTTCTAGAACTTCGAGAAACGGCCTTGGACCCAGAGCTTCGAGAAGCATCCGGGCCGCTGCGGATATGAGTCACGCCCGAGGTCAATACACGCGACACGTCACCGTTGCCGGAACGGTCTCGACGTTTCCAGGAGGGAATTAGCCGGCAATATAAATATGCGTTCGCAGGAATAGAAGCAGTTCTCATCCAGTTCTCATCAGACTCGAGGCGCGTAATATAAATGAACCCGTATATATAACCCATATAAATCCTTAAGTTTAAGTCGTGAATAAATATCCACATAAATAATTGATGTTTAATCCAGCACATATAAATAAATAGTGTATCGTTGTTAGAAATAGTTCGTAGTTTAATTAATTCGTGTGTTTGTAAATAATAATAATTACTCGTTGTAAATAAATGTTTAATGCAAGAAGCGTCGTATAATTTTTAAATAGCCCGAACGTAAAAACGTAACAGTATGTTCCACTTGTACTTGCACTTGTGTCTTCGTGCGCTGCATGGTAATTTGTCTTGTCTCAAGCTTGAAGTCATGTTGATGTTCGTGTAAGGGCTGGTTCTACAATGCAAGTATATACCTCATATAAGCTATTCGAGTTTAATTGTCATAGTTTCCTTTGTTGCAACAATCGTTTCTAGGGTATTTATTCCTTGGATAACATTATCCTTGGTTTGTAGAACCGGTCCTAAGAAAGAAAAAGTAGCAAATACTAGTAGAATCGTATTAGTAATTTGGAGACCTTTCCAATCGGGCACTAGGTTAGATCGTTCTTTTTAATCTGTAATGTACATTGTGTTGAATTGTACCATTTTGATACCATCGTCGTCTACAGTCATAATAAAACGATTGAAGCTTTTAGATAATTTTATATAAATATATTATGTTTACCTGTGATTTGTTATCGAAATTGTAAGCCAAGTTACTTGAGTAACTTTGGTTGGGTTTAGGAGCATATCCAAACTTGGCATATGTTGCGTTATTTCATTTCAAAATTGAATCTCAGTATAACAGTTTGAATTCTGTAAATTTATAACTTACCTTGTGAAAATAATTCGGGAATTTAATTTTAGGAAAACAATTAGAGTGATATACTTACCTTACAATATCTTCAGATTGTTAAAATGACGCAAGTTAGTTGTATTACTTGAACTTTATCATACTGTTACAATTACTATAAAACACAGAATTACATTAGCAGTCTGCGCTGACACCCACGTAGGTGAAAGACTTATAGTTATTAACATATCTAGGAATGTTATGAGTATCACAACTGCCGCAGATGTTGTTATGAAATCGGATCACATAGAGCGAGGATTTTAAGACATCTAAGACTGTTATGATTCATACATCCGTGGTGTGTTCGATAGTTTATCAGTTGCAGTATGGCATTGTTTACCATGTACGGTAAAGGAACATTAACGTACAGATACAGTTGTTTCGGCATGGTAATGGTTGACATGTACGCTAAGGACTATTGCCGTACAAATACAGTTGTGACTTAGTTACCAGCCTACTTTTGTATATGTAAAAAAGAGACTAATATCCTGAAACTGATAAAAGTTATAACTTAATTATACAATAAACAAGGAAGGCCTTGACTATACACTTAATCGTCCTTGGGACATTATCCCGTACTGGATAATATTTATACTGCCAAACAATTAATATACTTATAGAATTGTGTATTCTATTAAAATAAATTTTACTTGTCCATATTAGTCAAGTCTCTAGTCATTTACCTGTGATTTATACACAAAGGTAATCATTCATTTATTTATTGAATGTTGTCGCTTGAAGCTATAGCTTAAATAAATATGCATGTTATTACTTTTGAATTTTTATTATAATTGTTTGCATATTTTTATGCAGTGGCGGCTCGTGGTAATTGTATTTGATTTTTAACAATACCTAAGCAATAAATAATATTGACTCACCTATGTTCCGTCGATGTTTTAATCCAAATATAGCGATGATTTTTAATTTTAACAATCCAAAAGGAAACGTCATATGCACAAAACAAAGTATTCAAACCCAACAAAAAATGTACATAGGTGTTAAAAAACAAAGGTCGATGAAAATATATTTAATAATGGAATAATGAAACAGAGCATCTAATTCATCACTTCCACAAATCCGTTTGTTTTTTTTTTGTAAATTTCCACAGAAAAACGTCTTTTAAAATTGCTAGTTGTAACTTTATTTTGCTGGTTGAAACTTAATACGGGTGTACGCTACCCAATTTTTTTTTATTTTAAGATTTCCATGTACCTGTAGGATTTTAAAATTGATATTACTTAGGTATGCTATTCTCCGCCATTTTTTATATAAAACTGAAACCGAAACCGAAATCATCCAATGATAAATAAGCACGTTCCAACTGCAACCGATATAAATCCAAACACTCGAGTAGCAATCTCCGGATCTCATTAATTAAACCTTGTTATCTAAAACGGTAGGATAGATGATATATATATTTTCGATTATACGAGTAGAATAGTTACTTTTTTTCTAATGACAGATAGACTACTGACGGCTGGGAGACTCGAGCCCCTAAGCCCCTAAAGAGCAACATCTACTATTTTTATGAGTCTTTAGTGTTAAGGGGAATTTTGGCTTACAAACGGTCTATATGGAGTAGGGATGTCGTACCCGGTCTAAAATCAAACCCGGGTACCCGAAAACAGTACCCGGGTACCCGAAGATTTTACATTTTGCCTTATTATTTTATCCGAAATTGATAGCAGCATCAACATCACACAGATCAACATCACACAGAGCATGTTTATGTTACTTCAACCCATACTGACGCGATTTAATGGTACTATTGAGGGGTTGAAATATTTCCGTGGAACGGATTTACTATTGCCTTATATGAAACAAGAATCAACATTATGTGGTATGTTATTGCTGCATTGTTTGTTTTCTAGAGCTTATTCCTATTGTTTTTAAGTTTTTATTATCTTCTCCGAAAAGGGCTGACTTTCTGGACGTTAAACAATTTACTAGTCGGGTACCCGGGTCCTGAAAATATACCCGGGTTTACTATTACCCGGGTCGGCCCGGGTACCCGGGTACCCGCCGACATCCCTAATATGGAGTATTCTGATCCATTTAGGGAATATTCCTTTTTGTTCGACCTGACGCCCTTAGAAAAATTTTGATTTTAACCCACAACCCGTGGAAGAGCTAATAAAAGTATATGCTTTAATTGCTAATGTTATCTCTCATTCACGCACTAAATTATGTAACAGTTAGTTCACTAGTTAGTTTCTTTTATTCTGACAGGGTCTAAAAAATGCCTGCAATTGTTGTTGTGAAAAAACATACATGCGAAGAGATTTGCTCCCCTTGCATATGAAACGGAAGAGATACGACCAAGTTCGATATTCACTTAAAAATCAAAATCACTTTAAGAAGAATGCGTGAAAGGAGCAGGAAAGCGATTGAAAAACGCAATCAGCACCGAGTGTCTGAAAGCTTCGGCGGGCAAAGTCGGTGCCTCGATCAAGGTAAAATTCGGGCTTGGGCAAGTAAAAAATAATTGGCAATAATTTTTATGGCAATCCGGCAGTATTTCTCTCGGTAGCAACGTTGCCCGGCCATTTCGCCAAGATTTACGAATAACCGAAAACCAAAAAGGCCGCAGGAACAAAGCACGATATAGGCGTATTGATTCCACAAAGTAGCCAAATAAAGCTTAAGCTACGAAGATTTAATCTGAAAGGCTCCAATATCCTGTCGTCCAGGTTCCATTTCCGCCGCCAGACGTCTCGCAGTTGCTTCTAGCAGAATTTGTTCAAACAGTCGCAATGCTCGCGTTTTTCTCTCTTTAAAGTTGTTCATGATGTTCTATGGGTATTTCGCCAAACTACAAAATATACAATAAATCAGACTTGCCATAGACAACCAGTGCACACTAGAGACACGAATATAAGATTAGAAACAATATTACGCTGCTCATATAGGTATAGCTTCCAGATATGCTGACTCATTGTACCTAATTACACCTCGTACCAATATTTTAAAAAATTCACCGATATATGCCATGTCTAATAATTATAATAACATTAGCCATTATATAGACATCTATAACTGTAGCTTACAGAAAATCAAAACTTGATACTGTTTAGAGTAATTGCTGTTATACCTTCTCATTATTGTTTGTGTAGTTTAGTTATTTAGTGCAAAATATTGTAACCTTATTATCTCCTGTTCTGTAATTGGGTTTTACCTTTAGAACGGTGTAAATTAAAATAAATATAACGACTTTACACAAGCTGACAAAGCATTTCCGCAAAAAATAGAAATAAAGCAAGAAATGTCCATATCATATCGTGAAAAAAATTTAGAGATTGTCTAAACTTAAGATGCAGTTTTGGGTTATTAAAAAGGAAATCTGGAATTTGCTGGAACTTCTTCTATCAGACGCTATTGTACGGGAGGGTATTGTCCGGTGGAGAGTCTTTACCGAGCCTCATCCCAGAGAACCTCGGGGGAGGGGGGGGGGGGGGGTTGGAGTGCTCAGACGAGCGTTAAGTACCCCTTTGATTGTTTAGGGTTTGAACTCATTATGTTCGCCCGGCAATAAAGATGAGGGCGGTTATTAAAAACCGCCTGAAACTTTTCAAGAACTTAGAAAGTGTATGCGTCTGCCACGAACTGCGTTGATGAATCGAATAAAATTTATCGGAAGCCAACTGTGTGCATGGATCGAATTTGTTCTCCATGTTACCGCAACCCGCCCGGTGAAGTTTTTGGTCTGAAATTCTAATGGGTAGAGACAGATGTCGACTTTAAAAACGAATCAGAGAGAAAATCGTTCCATCGCGAACACTTATTGCCGTCACGTATTTTCCATGAAACTCTAGTTCCTCCCATGCTGTTCTAAATATTCCTTATTTTTATTGCTGAAGGTGGCGTTCACTTTACTTTCGGCACTTAATTCAATTTTAAGATCACTAAATGTTCTTTGCAAGGTTTATTTAGCGGGAGTTTATCATAAATAACTTCAGGGCATCACGGGTAGTAATGGTGAGACGAGAGTTGAATACTTCTCAAAATTAGAATATTAACTCTCATTTTGGAACCGATATAGATATGTATTTCAAAATCAAGTCATATTTTCATGTCTTCAGTAAGGAATAGTCAACGTATCATATCATTTACTACTGCCTTTTTTAAGCGTATACGACACTGAAAAGTTTTGATTTAAGATAGTTGCGGTACCAAAATATCTACAGATACAACTACTGTATTCTGACTCTAAATTAAGTTAATTGTATAAATGCTAGTGTTTTCTCACCTGTATCGACTTTAGTTCTTGGTAGGGAAGTGTACAGTGTTTGGTCAACAACAGAATGAAACTGATGAGTCGAAGTTGAGGATTAGAGTGACTTCTGATATGAATGGGCACATATAATTACCGGTAACTACACAGGAATTTTAAATATCGTGCGCTTCCCGGCTACCATGGTAGGTAACACTTGTGGTAGTTTCTAACCCCTAACAAGGGACTTCTTCCTCAATTTCGACTGGAAATGAGAGCTACCTACCCGGCTTACTAGCAATGAAGGCTTATCGAGCCAAACTTTGTGGCATTAAGAAGGCAACTGGTTAATATAAGAAGAATTAGAACGATTTACGATGAAGAATATTCAAGCTGTGCAATAATCCTTGGGATAACAACATCGAATAACAGAAAGAAGAAGCAACTACTGGTGGGGAGTTGGTTACGGCACAGAAACCACTACCACTCAAATGGGAGGCGATAAAAGGACTCAAAAGACAGATAAAGGATATTCTGCTATGTAGTCCATAAGGCAATAGAAAACACATAGGTATTGCGTGCAGTAAATATACAAGTACTTCCATTTAGGAAGGCCCCAATCAAGGAAAGATACAAATTAAGACAATAAAACAAACGACAATGAAAGAATTGATCTAATTGGACAATGCGAATGAAAAAATACTATCAGAATAGAAGAAAAAGAAGAAGGAAGTTTTTTTAAACATTGATGTATCGGCACCAATGGGGTGGAAGATTACTTTTTTATATTACATCAACCCACAACTGACAAGATAAATTGCATAGACTGTATGGACAAGTTTTGAGAAACAGAACGGAAACTCAAACAAACGAAATCGAAGAACAGATTGGCTTTAGATCGGGATGAGCATATACTCGTATCGATAACCTTTTATATCGTAAACATGGAGGCTAATTCTAGCTTATCTTCACAGGCCTAAAGAAAATCTAATTGCGTTAGTACTTCACCTTTCGATACTACACCGGCTGTCAACGCGTTTTATAACAAACTCAGTTAACTAACATTAATATTGTAACGACCTTGAAGCTGCGTTCACGTGCGGACGGATGACTCACGCGTCGCACGGGCTTCGAGAAGCGACCTTGGCGACTCATGCACGTGATGCGTCATCATTTGCCGGAAAAAGCCATAAAGGCCGCGAAGCTTCCGGAATGATTCACCCGGTGAATATATAAGCCAGCACAGCGGGAAGGCGGGCAGCGCGGGAAGGCGGGCAGCGCGTAAAGCGTTCCATATAAATGAACCCGTGTGTACATTAATCTAGCGAGATAAATAACGCGTGTATAACAAATAAATGTAGCCATATAAATCATTAATGTTGAAATCGCGTGTAAATAAATGAAGTTTATCTGTTGTTAGAAATAGTCCTGTTAGTTTATAAATAATGTGTGTTCCGCCTTAATAGTTCTTGTGTTGTGTAAATAGATTAAGATAAATCGTTGTAAATAAATGCTTAAAACAGAAGCGGCGTATAATTTTTAATAGCCCCAGAACGTAAAACGTAACAATATTAATATTTGCGTTTAACTACTTTATGCGAATTACGTCGAAACAGGTTTAACAGCTCGAATTTTGGTCATACCTCAAGTTCTTAACTACATTAATTAAACTACCGTCCCACCCTCTATCCGTTTTCAATCGCGCTCCACCCGTAATCTTTTCTGTGAACTTCCGAAGTACTCGCCATCATTTTGTCTGCTGCGGCGACGTCCTCAACATCTCTCGGCCATTTCAACATCTCTCAGCCATCAAGCGCCTCTTAGCCAAACCTTTATGGTGCGTCCCCAGCGGGCACTCGAAGAACGTGTGTTTTCCGGTGTCCGAGCCCTCGCCGCAATCGCATTTGTCGTCATCGGTCTTCCCAATGCGCACCAGGTAAAAACTGAGGCCTCCGTGACTGGTCACGAGCTGGACCGTGTTTCGGTTTCCACCTCGCGTTTCCATCACGTCACGCACTTGGCGCTTCACCAGGCCCTTGGGTACAAAATCGAACCTGATGTCGCCGTCACCCATTGCAACCTGCATCGCCAAATCGTCCGCGAAAGTTAAGACTCATACATGAGTTTCTGAATCGTCGTCAGCGTTGTTAATAGCTTTCTACTGCAGGGGCATCAGCCTCTACTCTTTGAGGAGGTTTGGGCAATGTGACTTCACGTTCGCCAAAGCCGGATTAGAAAATCGCAGAGAAGTCAACACGAGATTTTTGTGGCCGTAGGAAACCTCCGAGCCACCCCCAAACCTTTCTAGATATTTCTATGTAAACAAGGAAGACAGTAAGAGAGCTGGTAGAATTACAGTAACTGATGCCTTGAAATATATACCGAGTTAAACTCATTATGTGGAACTCAAGGACGACGGCAATAATTTGGACGTAGATGGACGCTTCATACAAAACAAATGAAATAGATAAATAATGTTTTCGCCAGTAATGGCAAAGATGACAAAAACATTTGAAAGAAAATAGGTAGATGGCAAACTATTACCTGGGAAAGAAGAGTACATTGTGTATCTAGGACGAAAAGCGTAACATTCCCGGACGAGTGTGAATATAGTTGTGCGAAACGAATGCCGAGCCCAACAACACAGGAGTCTGGGAATGTTGCTTTTTGTCCAAGATACACATACTATTTTTCCGCCGATCGATACGACTAATTAAAAAAATTACGAAATGTTGCTCGAATAGGTATTCCCTGCCTATGTCGGGAATATTATTCATGTACATTCCATTTTATTGTAAATTACCTAGCAACGGCTGATGTAATGTAATGTTTAAATTATTCCTGTACAGTTTTATTGTAAATTACCTAGCAACGGCTGATGTAATGGAATGTTTCACTTTGCACAACAAAATTTTGTCAGTTCTAGTACCTACGATTGGGGGAAAATTACTTTACGAATAACCATAGAATATGCAAGAGACTTACAAGATTGGCACGGGGCTAGCTAGTGAAATGGTCGTAGTATTTACTTGCGAAAATCGAATCGAAACGTAGAAAAGATGTAAGTTGCTGTTCAGGCTACAACATGATGTTAATTATTATATCCCGAGAATTTCATTATTGACTATCTTGTTTACGGCTTCACGAAATAGGCGTGTTCAATGCTCGAGATCTCACTTAACCTTTCCTCTAGTTTGCTCTGAAATTGAGTTATCAATTTTCTGAAAACCCCTACTACATTTGGCTTTACAAGAAGTGATACAGGATGAAATCTAAACATTGAGGTCTCTTTGTGATGTCCGATATAGATCTAAAATGAAATTCCACGATACTTCAACGCGAAGCGCCTGGGAGGCGGTGGATATCCGGCAGAATCCTTAGCAATTCACATCGTATTCCAGGAAAACGGTCACTGTTACTCTGATCTAACGCTCGTTATCTGGTCCCTGCCCGCGACTTGCGGGTTTAAGAAATTCACACCCTTTCTCTTCAGAATTAGAAACCATTGGCGGCATCCTTAAATTTTAAGACGACGTAACAGAATTTCAGAATGAAAACTAAAGTACACTTGTCCAAATCGCTAATTGAAAGCAGTGAGTGTGACGCACAGCTCTTGATATTTTACGGCAAAATATGAAATGCAGGATTGGGCTGTAGAAAGTATATTTTGAAAAATATGATGTGGAGTAGGGTTGGCATGGTTTTCCCCATAAAACCCACCTGAAAAAGCCCGCGGGTTTTAGACTAAATCTAGGCTTTTTTCAAAAATTGACAAAAAAGTATTATAAAGCTGTAAGTGGTATAAAATCTTCCATTAATAACAATTGCAATCATTTTACTTCGTAAAATAAAGTATAGTAAATCACGATTTTTTTCAAACTAACTAGTGATTTTTGCGGTTTTTGAGGTGATGTCTGTCAGTCTGTGAGTCTATCTGTGTGTCATCTAATGGATCGGCCTGAAAATCTATACCATTGTTTCTAATATAAATTCAGAGGACCTATTGATTTTTGGTTAAAATGAGGCAACGGGAAGTAGCACTTTACATTTGTTTTTTCCGTTTTGTGGGGAAATTTTATAATTGTTTAACAAAAATTAAATTTCATAGAACAGGTTTATACAGTGTGTCTCCGGATAGGTGAAATGACTCTTGTAAAATGTAAAAAATTCTCGATTTAAACTTTCATTTTTTGGGGTTTAGCTATGCTTGGTTAAAGGCGAATTTCTAACCTAATTTCAGTTTTGAAAAATCAAGTATGCCTGGCAAATTTTTAAAAAACCTATTTTTCTGTAGAGTAAAGTGCCTTTTATGTGACAAATACGACAAACAGTTATTAACAAAAGTTATTTAGAATCAACATTTAGGCCCCTATACCAAATTTCAAAATTATCGGCCAACTTTGATCTCTCACATTTTCTTTTATGTTATTTCCCAAATCAAGGAAATTTATTTTTTTTTAAGTTTTTTATTATGAAATAAACTTTGTTAAAAGTATTTGTTTTTCCATGGCAGTCTTTGTTAAAACTAAAATTCTTTGACACGGGACCTAAACTAAAAGAAAATGTGAGAGATCAAAGTTGGCCGTGGATTTTGAAATTTGGTATAGGGGCCTAAATATTGATTCTAAACAACTTTTCTTAATAACTTTTTATCGTATTTGATACACAAAAGGCACGCTACTCTACTCTAAAATTGGTTTTATGAAAATTTCCCAGTCATACTTGATTTTTCAAAACTGAAATTATGTTAGAAATTTGCCTTTCACCAAGCAGGGATGAACTCAAAACAACCCATAACTCCGTTATTTTAAATTTTAGACCCAACAAACTCTATATATATTCTTAAATGGCAAGACAAGAGCTACCTTTTGACATCGTAAATATCTTTCAACTGTTCTGAGCAACGATGTTCAACTTTTTTATTTTCAATTGAACACCCTGTATATTTTTACATATTTGGATTCAGGATGAAATTCTGAATGCAGTAGTATGCTTCATTTGTTTTTTGGACACTTAGAAATGTTTAAAATAATTGTTTAATATTACATGTAGACAGTCGTACAGTACCATACAATTTTCAAGTGTGCCGTGGAAAACAATCAGAATGTTGAAATATTTTATTGGAAACAAATTTAAACAAAACTACAAAACGTATCTACAAGTATTGCTCAAACTGACCGCCACCGTGTTGTCACACAACTGACATCTTCTAGTTACTCCATTGGTCGCATTCAATATCAAATTCGGGAGGTATATCGCGACAAGCATTGATAATCCTCTGCCTCAGAATTTCTTCGTTCTCTAGACGTGTTAGATAAACACGATCTTTAAGAAGCCAAAAATCTAGGGCCCGTAAGATCGGGCGAACGCTCAGGCCACCGAACTGGTCTATGCGTTCCTATCCACCTTCCACCAAATTTGGCGTTTAACCAATTAACATGTATTCTGGCGTTATGCGGGGGAGCCCCATCTTGTTGAAAATAAACTCTATTGAGTTCTGCAAGAGGCAATTCGTCCAAAAAATGTTCAATGTCCTCAGCCAAGAGTTGATGGTATCTTTCTTGATTTAGGTTGCCATCTATGAAAAATGGCCCAACCAATTGCTCTCCCAAAAGACCGCACCAAACATTCACACTAAATCTTCCTTGAAAATTAGTTTCAACGATAACTCTTGGATTTTCCTGGCTCCAATATCGGTGGATGTTTCAATTAAAAAATGCCATTGTTACTAAATGTGCATTCATCTGAATAAATAAGTTTCCTACAAAATATCGGATCTCGTCGCATTATATTTAAATAAAAATGCCAAAATTGCACTCTTCGACCTCGATCATTTTGCTTTAATGCGTGCATTTTTTGAGGTACGTACGATTTGAATTTGTGCTTTTTCAGTACTCTATGTACAGTTCGCATTGATGATCCAATGGTACTCGCAATTTCCCGAGTAGACGTTGTTGGATTTTCTTGAACACTAAGAAGAACATCTAATTCTACATTTTCGCAAAATTGACGTACATCGCGCTTGGGTTTCTTCAAAGCTCCATAGTTTCTCAAATTTTCTTCAATTCTTCCACATTTGCGAGGTTCTGGAACTTCTCTGTTCGGAAAGCGGTCGTTATAAAGGCGCACTGCTTGGCCACGATTTTTATTGCATTCGAAATACACTTGTAGCATGTCAGTCAGTTGATTGTTATCCATGATTTATTATTTAACAAAAAATAATACATTACAACGACAAAATGATTAAAAATACAAGAGAAACTGCGACACTGACGCTTAAATGACGTTTATTGCGTTGTGTATTCTGATTGTTTTCCACGGCACACTGGAAAAGTTTATGGTACTGTACGACTGTCTACATGCAATATTAAACAATTATTTTAAACATTTCTAAGTGTCCAAAAAACAAATGAAGCATACTACTGTATGCAGAATTTCATCCTGAATCAATTTAAAGTAAAAAAGTTGAACATCGTTGCTCAAAACAGTTGAAAGGTATTTACGAACTGGCGATGTCAAAAGGTAGCTCTTGTCTTGCCATTTAAGAATATATATAGTAGTTTGTTGGGTCTAAAATTTAAAACAACGGAGTTATGGGTTGCGGCGTTTTTTAGGAAACAGTATGTAATAAGGTCATTACTGTCTTTTAAAGAGTTGAAAAATAAGCCATTACCAACGTTTACTTCCCGCTCCGGGCGGGAAATAGGGAAGTATATATTTGCCGGCCGCTGTCATGGCAACAGAGCCCCTTACTGTAGAACATAATTTGATAAATTTACTTTTAAGTATACATATAACCTCATTTACATGCCTTACGTGTTTAAAGAATGCTTATTTGCATATTTGTATAGGTAAATTACAAATTACCCAAGTATCTACCTAAAAATAAAAATTAATATTCATTCAGATTTTCACATAGGATACCGAAATCCAAAAAACATGGAATTCATCTAAAACTCGAAAAAACCCGAAAAACCCCAGCGGGCAGATAATTTCTGACAAAACCCAGGTTTTTCCCAACCCCGGTGTGGAGTCACACGCATAGAAATTAAGATTAAGATGAATAGGGATGAAACGCGGGCAAATATAATCCAAAAGAAACAATTATCACCGTACTGTTATACGAGTATGATCTGAATGGGTCATGAAACATTTGTAAGTGAATAGCTCCGAGATGAAAAAAAATTAAATACCGTGAAGCAAATGGAAGGATGGAACTGAAATTGCCATAGGAGAAATCGAACAAGACTTTGGGGGTTAGGATGCCATAAACGCACCTTAGTGCTGTAAAAGTCATTCGTATATACGTATGAATTTACCATTTTGACCTTTCAATTACATCTTCTCGCTGTAAACGACGCACGTAATTAAAAAACTGATCAATTGTTTCACTGAAGGCGGGCCGTTTCGATAACAAAGGCAGATAAAAAGTTACGGAAGAGGAAACGAGGACGACCGTCGTTACAATATCTGTTGTTATGTCATGAGCACAACTAGCACGCCCTTCAGCTCTCAAAGGGCACTAGACTCCGTAGACAAATAGCACTTCAAAAGTTAAGTTTCAATGGCTCAAAGTTGCTTTGATGACTGCGGAATAATTTCCAAGAAGTTGCAATGTCGTATCGTGAAGCCCCCATTCGCTCGCAGACGGTGTTTCTATGTTTTTGTCAGACGGATATTCAGCGACACCGTTTGATCATGTCGCTAAAAATAGACACTGTTTTAGACGAATCGGAAGAATTCCCCTATTTTGAATTGCTGTATCAAGCGTTGAGTACTGCACTACGGTGAGATTCTTTTGAATCACTCATATTAGAAATACTTTTGATATACGACAATTTGCAATGAAAATACATTGTAAAAGTATGGCATGTTAAACAAAGACACATAATTAATATTATTTAAAAAGTTCTGAGCAAACGTCGGTACAATATTATACGTTTCCACATTTTTAGACTAAACATTGGTCTTTAATTTATGTTTACTCCGCAAATATACAATGTTTGAATCCAAATACTACTAATAGTAAGCGTAGTAATAGTAACTGAACTTTATATAAAGGGTTAATTGTGACGTACTTCGTTTTTAGAAGGTTACATGTCAGTACCTGCTCACAGAGATAAATAACTTCATTGAGAGTATAATTTCTTTTTGTTAGTGTAGGCACATATTTTCGGTGCCCCGGGCTAATTTATTTTTTCTTGGGTTTAGATCGGTTCACATGCATAAATTTACAAGAACTGACGACTTACCCGAAACTCCATAGCGCCCCTGCGGTCTGGGGTAAATCAGAAACATGATACTGGGGGGTGCAAGGCGAACGGCGAGTCCTTTCGTATAGCAAGTGGTCACACACGCCAGACGGGAACAAACTCAGCCAATTCCACAATCAATCATGCAAGCAAAACAACAAACATTCAGCTTTTAGCAGTAATGTGCTCATTACATAATACTTACAGAGGGTTTTATGGCCCCCGCGGCATTCCCACGTCGCATCTCGAAGAAGACATCGCCAGGTATATTTTTCGGTGCACCTTCGATGATGTAGCTGTAATAATCCTGAAAACACGGATGCTTAGCGCATCTAGTATGCATTAACCGAACGTTAACTACATCAATGGGTCCAACCCATGTCAATGTAACCCGCAATTACGGTGGCCGCATGAACCGTAAAAGGCACAGGTACAAGGAATCTGTGGGAGACTGGCTTCCCAAGCCATCAGTCGCGCTAACTGGGATCACTGATAAGCAAGGTGCTTATTAGGTCAAGGATCGTGGGCCATCTCGCCGAATGGCCACTCATTCAGGTACGAGAGCGCTCTCTGCGGCTAGTTGACCCCTGACCAACGATAACAATGAACAACGACCCAATTAATAAAGCTGTCTACAATCAGCCTCACTGCGAACAATAACGAATGTTCGACTCCTCTGTTCAATAACTACATTTGCTACGCAAGCACTAGCATTCTTTTTTACAGACCTCATCGTTTCATCCGCTCTCTTATAAGTTATACTTCATATAACTTACACAATTCAATCACTTCAAGAACACATATATTCGCGGTGGAATGACACCCACGGCGGATTAACTTTCTTCACGTTCACACGCGTGCGACCTCGCCTACAAACTGCCAAAGCACATAAGAACCCTCGCATTGTAAAAATTTCACCCCCAGTCGCCTCGGGCCTCATAAAACTCCAATATGGGAATTCTCGGGTAAGTGCCCTAAAGGCCCATCGATATTTTAAAAACTACTTGCAAGAAACGCCGCCCGATACTTAAAAACAGCCCTCGGTCTGGCGATTAGCTTTGGACTCGTTTCAATTCTGTGCTAAATTTAGAAAGTATCATATTTCAGTGGTTGGTTTAGATTAAAGCCCATAATTATACGAATACAAATAAAATAATAGAATATTTTCAAACAGCCCCAAGAACACAAAAGTAAATATTACAACAATAAAATGCCAGTGATTGGTCTCTGAATGAACATAAATCAATATCCTCAAAAGTGAAATCCACAAAGTTGTTCCTTTAATTTTCTTACATTTGCTAACTTAGATTTATGAATACCCTCCATACAGCTTTAAAAAATTGCACACAGTTGTGTGTCACATTACCAGCGAACATAAACAACAAACACAATTTTATTATTCTAACTTTCAGGTATTCGAACCATGCTTGGCAGCTCGGTCGTGCATGTGTTATAAATTTGAGGCACTTTGTCAGGATTTATAGCCGGGCTGCAATGCATCCAAGTTTTGCAATAATACGCTCGGACTCGAATGCTTTCTAAGACCGTCGTATGCCAGATTCCTAATTTAATTTTCCGTATTGTTTCAGGTACGTGCGGAGGCGACCCACAGAAAGAGGATGGTGAGTGTGGCTCTATTTCTGCCCGACTTGGCTTGAATTTGCTGCTGAACTCGTTCAATTATCGTCCAGTCCGAACTCAGTGCACTTGCTCAGATGTGACCTATTCAATGAGCCGTTGTTTGCACGGACTTATTCATTGCAGGCTAAATATAGACGTGAATCGGCTATTGTTCGTGTATCCAACATTTTCGTTACTTATATCGTCTTGGTTTTATGAAAAAGGTGCTGAATTGGGCCATGAAGTAGACTGTAGTAATGTGGAATCAAAACAAGATTTCAGTGTATCGTCTTGCTCCGGGGCGTATAAACAATGCCAATTGGTATACTCTATACACGCTCTCAACGTGAAGTATATACAGGATGCCCCAGGGTGTTCACTTACGGAGCTTGTGGAAAAACCTTAAGAATAGAAGCTCTATCCTATAGAACCTACACCGAGATAGTGCTTCGTTTTCGAGTTAACAACTTCAAATGATATGTCTAACGTAATTCAGGTGTAAGAATTTTTGGCCTTACCCCCCACCCCTATAATTTAAAGTTCTGATGTAGAGAATCTTGTTTTTAAATTACACAAATCAAATTTTTACAGCGACTTTGTGATATGCCATGCTTTTGTTATGTTCGGGTTTGAAACCGGTCACCCGGTATAAGGAAATCAAATAGCATAATTGGTCTTCTTTTAGTTTCGAACAAACGGCGAAATTGGCGTAAAGAACATTAAGCTTATTTATTTGACAGTAGTAAATACTAAATTTAGACATTTCTATTTACTAATTTAAAAGATGATAATAGTGTGCAGCACTACTAGTTAAAGAGAAGTTGTACATCATTTAATGTTTTAAAGGTTTTAAAGGTGACTGTTGAAAACTATTAATAATAAAACGCATAATTTGCCGTTTATTCGAAATTATAAGAAAGTAATTATATTTCATTATCTGTAAAAGTTTACAAATCGACAACAAGGCGTAAATAGGACACCGTTAGTGAAGATTCTTAAAACTGGGACAGCCTGTATAATAAACTTTAGTCCAGAGTACATAAACGAACCTCGTAAACAATAAGACACGACATGGTTAAATTAAAACATCCCAGGTGCTACTTTTACTCACATTCAAATCCCAGATTTTTATTTCATTTTAACTAGATTTAAAAAAATGAAATGTTCAGTTGTGTTTTGTTTGTAAAAAACTATCATTGATAATGTAAAACTGTTTTTCGTAGACTTCGAGTCGAATCTTGTCTCTTTTATCGGTGTTTAGATAGCAGTATTATATAGCGCTCCACCGAGTCGTTGATTTCGGAAAAAAATAATTCTCAGCACAATTAATTGCTTGAACATGTTATGCCGTAACAGTACGTTGGGTTCAGTGGCGGAACTAAAGGGGGTTCTTAGGGTTTGAAGAACTCGGGCCCTCAGCTCAGAGGGGGGGGGGGGGCACCAACATCAGTCGAGAGAAATCTTTGTCACACTTGTTACTTAATACCCCAGTTCATGGATAGGAAGTGTCAATATTTGCTCCGCTACAATATCCTTGGTTTTCTTGATCATTACAGCTTGACTGTTCAATGTATCATATATTTCCGCGAAGTTTTTACTTATTTCTGCTAAATTACCCTTCATTTCTCCAAATATATTTTTACACAAATCAGTCAACGAAATTGATCTACTATCTGTCCCAGGATTCTTCCTCCTGACGTCACACGCGGATGTTTATGACTTAAGATTAACTACCAAGTTGGTAATTTAACAACTATAATCATGAAACTTTCGGTCAGTTGTCAGAGTCAACACATAAAAGTGAGGTTAGGTCGTCGCAATAATATAATTTATATAAGTTATTGAAGTGCATTATATTTACGCCTCGGCCTTGATTTTCCTGGACTAGACAAAATCGGATTTCTTTTACTTCGCTGCTTAATCGTTGTAACACTTGATTCACTGATTTTTAATGCATTTGCTACTCTCTAAAATTTAGATTAATTTAATATAACGTACTATGAATAACTTTACTTACTTCACGAACTGCAGTTAGTGGTAACAACGGCCCACCATTTACTTTCTCTGCTTCAAAGTATTCTAAAAGCGAAAGAACCATTACTTGGACCTTTGAATTTAAACGTTTGCCAGGTATTGCTCTCCAGAAGTTCAAAAGAAAGACTTAAACACAAACGTAAATAACCTAACCATGACATTTACGAAGCCGACTGCATCTGATAACGAAAAACGCAGGTAGTAGTAGTACTGAAAAGAGCTGTTTATAATTCCAATGAAGACCAAGAAAACTGCAAAAATGCACTTGAAACCAGAAAATAAACAATCGGAATAATTTGACACAAGCACGAATCAGATTATACTTAAACCAAATTCATAAGGCGTTCCCCGGCAGATCAAAGTTAGACAGTGCTGTACTATTTCTGTTTCACTCGTATTTACTGCCAGACCTATTGGACACACGACGTAACTTAATTGGCGCGATAGCAGAAATCAATTACTGTTGTTTTCTTTGTCTCTCAACAAATGTAAAAGTGATAGACAACTATTTCTTTGATTACTGCATATACAGATGACGTCAGGAGAAAAAAATCCGATAACATCCTGAATTTCGTTTTTCGTGTTTAAACCAACGGTCGCTTTCATATTTGAACTCGTCGAGTTCCTCGGTTCCCATCGCCTTTTGACTCATCTTGTTACCTTTTATAAACTGTTTCCCCGAGTTACAACACTTTTAACAAATAATGACTCATATGCGAACCTCTTAGTTGACGCGCCATATCGTAATAGTACGTGGGGTTTACATTCACACACGTGGTACTTCAAATTCGGGTAAGACGTCTCGCACGTCTCAACATTTGATAATTATTTCCCCTGGTTGTCCGGTTAGCTAGCTCGGTGAAAATGAATCTCTTAGTACCCCAGTTCGTATGTAGGAACTGTGAATATTTGCTTTAAAAAATACTAAGCTGGCTACCCTTGTAGTGTTCTCGAGCTGAAACTGACTTCAAACAATGCGCAAGAAAATTGGCTTCAAAACACATAAAAATATAAAGAAAATTAGACGGTCATGGAACGAAAAATCGAGCGCGATCGACACGTATATATTTTTTTCGCGCCTGTAAAGGTTTCTCACAGTTCAACGCAAACCTTATCGCGTTAAAACGGCACACATTTTTGGTATCAAATGTTCCCTTCAATTGGGCACGTCTTTGATTGCGGCATTGACCTTGAATGGTGCAAAGCGTGGATATTCCTGACAAATGCTACGGGGAAGCCCTATTCTTGCCTTGTCGACGCTTAGTGGACTGACGTCACGTTTTCATAAATGGATTGAACGAACACAGTATTGAAAATCGTGTACTCACTGACACACCAGAGAAATAGCATTTCTTGGGAACGCACCGGCTGTCTTGATGTACTCAAAACTTGCAGACAGCAATTATTTGCTGCATGCTTCTCGCCGCTTCTATTTAATTCGCTTTTGGGCACTTTTTGCACAACGCACTTCCGGGGTCTCAGATACGTGCAACTTCAGCTCGAGCTGGCAATGACCGACTAATTCAACTTTCAAGTTCTCGACACCCCGCGATTGTAGGCTCCCCAATGTAACGCCACACACGCGTGTGAGTTGCATGCACTGAGACGACTTTTGTAATTGTAGAATACACTGCTTAAATCTACTATATAATAATAAAATATTGAAAATACAATTTGGCTCATCTTTGAAGTATGAAAATAAGCACCCCAGGCGAGAATACCAATACTCGTTTCAATTTTCCCAATTAGGATTTAGTAAGGTCAGATGTACGCAAATATGGCATCATTCGTACAAACTAATAACGTGCCTTCCTCTTATTTATTCCTTTCCACGCGCGAGAAGTAGAAATTCTTTTCAGCCACGGGAGTGAAGTTTGCTTCATTTGTCGTTTCTGTTTCGGAAGGCGGGGGCGCACCCTCCCCTTGCTGTGAACCGCGCTTGGTGCTGGGCCACCCGCGTCAAGGGGGGGCACCCCACATATGTATCCGCCACTGGTTTCTGTACCTATGTTTCTCGTACAATCACTTCATCCTATAGAAATATATATTACCACGCGGTTTTTACAAATAATTTGCATAAACTTGTCTATCAAGAGCTGCTGTGTCGTCGAAATAACCTCCCTATGTCGAACAATGTAAACTGTAGTGGGTTTATTTTTACAAATAAGAGAGCTGTGAATGAGTTAACTACATAGTGTGCTTAGTAGATTGCCGAAAAGCATTGAAAACAGAAGGGAAACAAATGAATTCTAATGAATTATTAGAATTGATTTCATTATTTAGTCGAGATAGTTGTGTATGGTGTTTTGTTTTCTTGAAGTTTTATTTTGTAGGTTTAGCGTTAATATTAAATATTGCATTTATCATGGTTTTTGTATCCTGGATTTTGGTATCAAAAAACTTCAATTTATAAATATTTATTTGTGAAAGTAACTTTAGTGATAAATACGACTTATTTGGAGTCAATGTATATATTAGTGGCGGCTCGCTATAAGAAGCCAAGGAACCATGGCTCTACCATAGCAAACCAGTTATTCAAGATTTTTTTATATTCTGAAAGACAATTCTTCTCATTTTAAAGCTTAAAGTACGAGTAATTTTTATTTCAAGAATATAGAGTTCAAATTATGCCAGACCGCGTCTGGGGAGTATATGCGACAGACTGTGTGTGCAATTTCCGCAGAAGAGACATTGAGATTTTCGAAAAATAACTTAAATAGCTATGCCATTTATGATATGTTTTATTATACTCATCATTTACCACTAAATTGTCGCCTATCTTGAAATAATACATGTCAATCACGCATGCATCCATGTATCTCAAACAGTAGAGATGCAAGTTTTTTCGCAGAATTATTTATTTAAACGAAAAATGAACGACAGATAGGTACTCGATTCAGTTCAACATATTTTATTAGCCTGTCAAGTTTGGTAAATGTTTTCGCTATGCTAACTTTTGCCAGCCCATATGCGAAATATTTAAATCTAGGGGTGGAAAATGTATTTTAAGTTCTGTGGTCATCAAAATTATCAAGCCACTGGTATTATAGGCAAAAATTGTAGATAAAAATGTAAAAGTACGGCATCATCATCCCAGTGAACCTGTGTAAAAAAAAAACAATATCGTTAAGATCTTTATGAACATGTAATTGTTTACAAAATAACTTTAATGGGATAACATGCCATTTTCGTGCGTACACTTAACTTTACTCTATCTTTTATCTACTAGATTAATTTGTTATCTGCTTCTATATTTTTCATGCATATTTTGTTGTTTCCCCTTTAGTTGAATTTTAACGTAGCATACCATGCAAAACTGGGTTTTGCTTATAGCTCTCTAAAAAACTCAAACCTGGGATAATCAAAAGCGGGACGATAGTTTTATCTAACGATGACATAGTCGAGGTATTTTTAAAAATTCGTAAAAATTGACTTCGGCTTTGCGCTGTCTTTGATACTGAGTTATATACAAAAATGAATAAAAAACTGTACCTACGATTTAAAAGTAGATCGTGGTCGCTCATTGAATGGTACACGTCTTTAGTTTAACGTAATCGGTCTCCTACCAATTAGGGGGTTATTAATGTTGGACACACTGTATATATACCTACAAGATTATCAAACCGTTTAGAAACCCTTCTGTATTTTTCAATTAGAACCGGATATTAGATTGAAATTTGATATGATTAAGTAAGATATTATTAAATACACCTATTCGAAAATAGTTTGTGTATTTTTGGCGTAACTAAGTTTAATACAGCCACCCTCTTAATGTTTTTAATTGTCTTATTTTTAAAGTATACGGAAATATTTAAAAATATTTATTAAGGATCCTGATGTTTAGTTCTGCCGCTCGCTAATATCACCAAGCTTGGAAATTTTGCAATTCTATTGATATACCTATCTATTGTATGGTAGTCTGTTCTGACGTTTTAAATTGTATTTTCGATTACTAATTGGTTAGAGTTAATTAGTTTTGTTTTTGCGTCGTCGTGAAGATAAAAAAATTCGTAACTACCTGATAAGTTGCGACTTTTGCACTAATTGTTTTGACTAATTTGAACTCTTTCTCTACTTTAAAGGAGACTCAAAAGAAAACAGCGCTTGTTAAAATGGCGCCTCTACCATTTACTGATATTTCCTAAACGCATTGAAATTGCACGTTTCGAACTACAACAGAAATGCGATTGAAGCTATTCATAGACTTCCTCATTAAACAATAAGAGAAGATCGGTACGCGATTCATTTATGGTGCAAAAAAGTAAGATACATATCACCAATGACGACATTTAAAAAAAATTAAATTGCAAGTGTACAACCTACTATTTCAAGCTATAAGTAAATGTGATGAGTGAACTACACTCTCCTATATAGAAAAATAATTGTACACTAGGTAGATAAAAATCATTTTTATTTCAGATAAAGTACCTTTTCTGTTCCGAATAGGTGAAAATATCATGAATGAAAATTGTTCAACATGTAAAATTATACTCCTATCCAAACTTTAAAAAATATCGGCTTACTTTTATGAAACCGCGTGTATCAGATGTACTTACTTTTGTGGTAATACGATTTCATAAAAGTAAGCCGATATTTTTTAAAGTTTGGATAGGACTATAATTTTACATTTTGAACAATTTTCATTCATGATATTTTCACGTATTTGGAACAGAAAAGCTACTTTACCTGAACAAAAACTGTTTTTACATATGGAGTAATAGTTGTGTTGTCCTGAATTTTATATTTTGTCAGCTATTTTTTTGTTGCTCGTAACCTATCTGTACACTCTTAGTTGTATTGCAAATGCGCTTCTATTTATTTATTATTTGTTTGTTTGTAACATGGATAACCGTATTGAATGACATGGTGAAGTGTAGCTTCTCCATTATGTTGGTTAGATTAAATTTCTATGCAGATATATCGAAAGCGCTCGTCGCTACCTGTGGTGACCTTTCAGAAACGTGATGGTGTAAAACCATCTGATAGCTGCTTGGGGCTTCCAGAAGCAACATGGCGCATGCCCAGCGTGGCCTAATTTCAAGTCAATTAATTGTCAACGTTGCAGTGTATTCTTCTTTTGTATAACAATTTGGTTGTGTTTGTGTGACAGTTTAGCAGTAAATTATGAGTATAATAAAATAGAGCATAGTATAGTTATTTAAGTAACAGTAATTAGTACACGTAGCCTTTAAGTATGCAGGCATTACGCGCGGTTTTTTATCAGATCCCTACGTGCGAAATTTGTAAGCAAGGATCAATAACCGGCATTCGTCACACGCTCTATCGCAGACCGGGGTAGCGGAGACTGCTTGATCTAAAGGAAGGCGGCTCCCATTGAAAGTTAAATATCCTTATCTGTGGACCTACTTCTTGTCGCTCTGCACCAGATAGTGTCTATAAATTGTCGAAAAGCTGAGAACTCCCTTCGATCTGACAAATCTGTTTGTGGAAGCAAGCAGCGCTTATCGTACAGTTCATTTAAAATTACTTGTGCGTTTTGTTTAAGCGTTGAAATGAGAAGAGCGATGAAAAATAAGTACAAAACGATGTTCTTTTTCGGAATAAAAAAACTCTTGAATCACTGGTTTGTTATGCAGAGCCATCGCTCCTTGGCTTCTTATAACATTATTATCTTTTTAATCTTTTTTTTTTAAATATACTAGTGAGTACTGCCATAGCAGCTTGTCTACCATCTAAACGCCGAAAATACTTAATTACCAAGTTTTCCATCCACCTCGAATGATACTAAGGTACTACAGTCGGCTCGAAACGACATCGTACAGGTAGATATAACAGGCGATTGCCTTTGCCGACCTGAATTTCATTTGGAATAATACTTTCGAGCGCAGTTATCTAATTTGCCGGACCGCAGAAACTCTCAGCAAACAGAGGAGTTCACTCAGTTTTTGCGCCGATTTTTGCTCTTCGCTTTTGACAATCCGCGACTCGGCGGCTCCGAATTTTTATGCGGATTCGCCATATATCACAGGCTATGCCTCCGCGTGGGATTCCGGTTTTATTTTCTGGCAAGCCGTTTTTATCATTTTCTCGTTAGTATTGGATCTTTTGATCCTATCGGCCGCAATAAAAGTTGCTGACTGCCGATGCACGCCTGGCACGTGGAGGCCCGCAATAATTTTCACTTCGGTTTTCCGAAACTCTAAATTTAGCGTCGGCAAGGTCGTTTTCTGAACGCTGTATGAGGAATGACCAGCCAAAGTGTGGTTGGCAGGAACACCCGCGCGTGAAAATTAATTGAAAAGATTAGAGTTGTTTTTAATAAGCAAAATCCATTTTTAACGTTAATGGAAAGCGTATATCAGCAATACTACCCAATCAACTTGTCAACAATATTTGCAAATATTTAAAAAATTAATTATTCAGTTAATTTTGTTTGTATTTTTGTTGTTTCGAGAGCTTTTTTACACAATTTAATATTTATACGTATTAGGCGTATTTCGAAAATTCTGTTTCAAGAATAAGATGCTAGTATGATACTAGGCTATAAGTAAAAAGTTTATGATATTCTTAATAAATAGTTATATCTATTTAAACATATTTTTATTGAACTTTAATTAGGTTAATTATCAGTATACTGGTTCGGCAACAATGCACGGTGGATTACTAAAATAAGCAAAGCACGGTAACTCAACGCGTAAGCCACACCAGAGGTGAAGCTCTTTTAGCGGACGGAAGGAGGTAGCTGAAGACATTTTGCGTAGCTCTTGATGAAGTCCCTTATGAAAGTGGACAAAACGTTGAGTTCTCGGAAGTCGTTCGTTACATAATGAAAATATCCGTGAAATTATTACTAAAATATTTTTGATTATACAGAGCGGCTAAAAAGCGTGGCAAACCATTTTTTGTAGCTTAAAAATTTTGCGTCCAAATGCTAGTCATTTTAATATATTATGCAAAAACATGCTGAATTTCAGGCGGCTACTGTAAGTAACAGAAAACAATTGCATCAATGAAAACGTTTTCAAAAAGTATGCTTTTTGTTTTGTTAATTACCTTCTTAGTGTCAAATAGTGGCTTGGGTATTAGTGCTATATAGGGTGTTTAAATTTGCCTATTAAATAATTTCGAAGTTTTCTTAAATGGAGCATCCTGTACATTTTTATATTTTTGAAATGTCCTTTTATCTTCGTAAGTATAAAAGATACGAAAAAAAGTTTCATATGAAAGTCACTGTTTTTGGTGTCGACCGAAAATTCAAGATGGCGGCTTTTGAGGTACTTGTATCAACTTCCTTAAGTTAAATGGGGCGCCATATTTGATTTTCAGGTTACTGAATATAATTACTGTACACTTTTGAGTGATGGATGCTATTGTTTTGACATTAAACTAGAAATTATGTAAAAGGGGCTTAGTGTTGATCGATAAAATATGTTTTTGGAAATCTCTACTAATCCTTTGCTTGCGACCTCTTTAAGTTTCATTTTGTAGTAGAGCCACAAGTTTATTTCTCCAACATTTAAAATAAGAAAATACCTTCAAGTGCAGTTCTAAACTAATTTGTTCTCTATTTTAAATACTTCGCTAATGGGAGTGTGCTACTTTGTAAATATTGCAAAGTTGCAATGGTAGCTTCAAAAAAAAGTTCAAGTTACTCGGTATATACAAATGGAAAAACTGTTAATATACATCAACAATGCCAAAATCAGGACCACACCATTCGGAGTTTAATTATGATTTATGTAAAGCCTTTATTTCTGCCGATACACCTTTATCCAAGTTACAAAACCAAAAATCATAGTATTTCTAGAGAAGTACATGAAGCGAGATATTGCTCAAGAAATCAACGTTCCTGACTTGCAGAATGCTACATTGAACCAAATTAGGGAAGAAACATATTTAAATGCATATTTTCTGTATTTTACGTGCATGTTCGCATGCATATATTCCAATTCTTAAGTGCATATTTATCCTAAGCCTGGGAATTACATACAAAGGTTTTCTAAAATAAATGTCACCTAATTTTGTTTGGATCCATGTAAGCCTGACGATGACATTCTACTCTGTTCATGAACACTAACTACCGAACAGTTAGAAGATATTCAAAGAGCGTGGATGAAATTGACTAAACTTGTTAAGGGTTGCACTATACAATACCACTCAGCAAATGGAAACATAACATTTTTAGTCGTTTACAGCAGACCTAGAACTCAAAACTTTCGATTTTGTTATACAGTGTGGTCCATTAAGTGTGCAACAAATGGGAATTTTTTTTATTAGTTGTACAATCGAAATTTAAATACCGCCAAAAGTTAGTGCATGTTCAATAACCATATCAGATGCCCTTAGAATGGCTTCAAGTCAAACAATATGCAGGGCAGGACAAAAAATATAAAATTTGTTCAAGAACAAAGTTACCTTATTAAAAAAATATAGCAAAATTTTATTAAGAAAAGTTGTTTAGAATTAAAAGTTATGCTCAAATACAAAGTCACGGCCTCCTATTCGAATTTTGTTTCTTTTTTGGAAAATTTTGTATTACCCCCGTATGATACATATTTTTATTATTTTTATTTTCTATGTATTTAAAGTAGCCACAACCACATCCCTTTTAAATAACGTTTAGCAACTTGGAGAGTATTTGTAAATTTACTTGGATTTATATTTTTTTAGGTAAGCGTCCACTTCATGTTTGTTGCAAACGATATTTAACAGAACTTTATAATTTCGCAAATATTCTTTTTAACAAGGCAAATGCTTTACTAATTATAATTTACATATGAAAAACTCTTAATAAAATCAGAATAATAAAAATATGTATCATACGGGGATAATACAAAATTTTACAAGAAAAAGAATCAAAATTCGAATAGGAGGCCGTGACTTTGTATTTGAACATAACTTTTGATTATAAACAACTTTTCTCATTAAAATTTTGCTATATTTTTTTAAATAAGTAGCTTTATTCTTGAACAAATTACATATTCTTTGTCCTGCCCTGTATATTGTTTTGACTTGAAGCCATTCTAAGGCATCTGATATGGTTATCGAACATGCACTAACTTTTGGCAGTATTTAAATTTCGGTTTTACAACTAATAAAAAAAATTTCCCATTTGTTGCACACTTAATG
Organism: Agriotes lineatus; assembly: GCA_940337035.1. Taxonomy (NCBI): domain Eukaryota; kingdom Metazoa; phylum Arthropoda; class Insecta; order Coleoptera; family Elateridae; genus Agriotes; species Agriotes lineatus. The sequence continues at coordinate 172,440,598 of OW679196.1, forward strand.
GACCACACTGTATAACGTATGTAAATTTAGGATGCGTTGCTAAGGTCTACAAATGTTGCGTTTGGCAAATCTGCAGTGAATAGTATGTAGGTATAAAATGGGCCTCAACATATTTCCTTGAGGAATCCCAGATAGTACAGCTTGCAAATCGGTGTATTCTTCTTGGTGTAACGAAGAAATGCGTTTCAGGACAAGTATGTTTTTAACAATTTCTACAATATTGCGGTAGATTTCTCTTAAACTAAAAGAATAGATCATCGTGTCATATTTATGTCTAAGTGGGTAGCAGCGACTTATATATTAGATTTATATATTATTTATATATGAAATCACGAATATTCGACTATACTAACGTATGGTGCACAAACATGAACGCTTACCAAACAGTCACAAGCTGGGAGTTGCACAGAGAGCCGTGGAAAGGTCGATGATTGGTATCACCCTTAGAGATATTAAAAGAATAGTGGATATGACAAAGAACCAAAATTACAGACATAATAAACAAAATCACACAATTGAAAAGGAGCTTTCCAGGTCATGTAGCACGATTAACGGTTAAAAGGTAGAATGCTGCAATTATACACTGGAGACCATGGGCAGGAGGAAGAACTAGAGGAAGACCAAGTGCACGCTGGTACGACGATAATAAGAGGGTTGCAGGATTGAGATGAACGAACACAGCACAGAATAGAGAGAGTTCTATAATCAAAGGGGAGTCCTATGCTCAATATACAAGGCCACAAGGCTGAAAGAAGAGAAGGCAGGAGAGATCGTTAATTTTGTTGACTACTCGGCTGCTCCACTGTGCCATGTTTACTTCGAAACTCGAATTGTTGGTTGGGTATTTTATTGAATTGACTTCATTCACTTTAGCAGTATCTTCTCGAGGACTTTTAAAAGTAATGGCAAAATATTTATTAAAAGATTTAAGAGCGTCCTGCATGGGGGGCGACTTCTACAGGTTTTTGCCATGCGCTATTTTCCAGGAGGGAAATATCCGAGATTTATTATGCATAACAAAAGGAGTTGATTCTCGGCACCGATTATTATTACAATGCTTATGCTGGGTAACAAGGCAACCAACTGAGAAGTATTCAAAGAATATCTGGATTATCATATTGACTTTAACGCTTAAAGAGGCGAGTGATATAGATAAAGCGGTTCTGAACCTTACTAAAGCTGCACAAGAAGCAGTATTGACCGCAACGAAAGAACCAAGCTCCTCAAAGAAAGAAGATAAAGCTATCATTGTACGCAAGCAAAGGGTAAGAGAAAATCTAAACCGAAGAGGACGATGGCAGCTTAGTAGGTCCAGAACAGATAAAGGAAAATTTAACGCAGCCAAAAAACTACTCCTTAATTTGAAAATCTACTTACTCCATTCAAGAATATTTGACGTAGGTATCTGACAACAATCGAAGCAGTCAATTATTCGCCGTCTAACGAAGGAAACTCAAGAGACCTTAGTAATCTATTCTTCTTAATATTGCAGTTTTCTGATGTTTCTGAACAATTCTTTAGATCTATTAAGTAAACAGCCCTACTGAGTGGCCTTCGGTACATTAATTTTAAGCAGTTCAAGAATCTTGATGCGTGGAAGATTGTTGGCCTAGCCAGGAAGCATTTTTTTATTTTGAAGTTCTACAGATGTTTACTTACCCACATTAAAAAATTTAAAGAAATTTCTAGCATTCGTAGCAAGGATGAACTGCTCCGCTGCTGTGCCTACTCACTATTGATGTCAGCAGATCAATAAATTTTTATTACGATGGCAACTATGGGCAATCAGAGATGGATTTATGCAGTTGTTCCATTAATTTATGAGTCACACCACCGCGCTTGCACAAGCTCTTAAATGTCGAAATGATTAAGATTAACGTTTGAATGCAGAATAGATGTGTTAAGGTTGATTGTCGTCGGTCGTATGTATATTCGTAAGGTACCGACACAATCCACTCTTCTGTTTCTCGAACGAATCCCAAACGACTCTGCATAAGTTACCACCCTATTAACAGTTTACGTCTGCAACATACATCAACATACTTGACAACACGAGGAACGTCAATACAACTCCATCTGATATTGTTATTTTTAAATTTTATTACTTAATCATTATGAATTCAGTGAGTGTAGAATAATGGAACAATATAAGTTTCATAAAGCAGAGTTGAAAGCTACAATAAAAGAGCTTTCTAACGATGTATCATATTCGTCATTTTATTTTAAAAGTAGCTTTTAAAAAATAAAAATTGCGTAAAACATAATTCAAAAATAATTGTTCCATTAAAAAACAGTTTTCAATTGTTTTTGTACGTTTAGTGAGATAATTCTGTCATGAAGAAGTTTTAGAGGCAAGTGAAATGTGTTTTCCATTTTTTTCGATTGTTGGTGATTTTGCATAAGTCACGGCCTACTTAAGTAAATTTTCATTTCTAAAAATAATAAGTTTCAAAATGTCAGGCTATCATGAAGCATTTTAGCGCCGATTTGAAATATCTGAAAATATACGGAGTGTTTGTTTCATTTAAAAAACCAGAGTCGTGTATCACTACGCCAAAATAGGAGGCCGTGATTTAAATTATTGGTTTATGACAAGTTGTAGTCTGTATACTGCAATTCTTTCGATATCTCTATTATTAACGAAGTTACGGGCTGCTTAGCCATTTACTCCAATGTTAGACAGATCATAATATTCCGGACTGAAGAAAAGATTACGAAAAAACTCCTCTACTATCTTTAAAACAGAAACTTCAACACTTTAACAAACACCCTGTGCTGCATTATCTGCAATAATTGGTGCGGGAGATGTTCCACCGACGTGCTTGATCAGCTGCTGGGAGATAATAAAAAATAATTTTAGACTGGCATTTACTGCTCGTTTATTGTCGACATGTGCTGATTACATCTGCGGCTATTTTAAGGCCGTTTCCACTTAATTGTCACTAAAACGGGAGCTTGCTAATCGTCAAGGTCTTTGTCAAGTACGCGCTGTTCCTGCATTTTTGGTTGACAACTGAGGCGTGGACATGAGACATAACATAATAAAATATATAAATCCGCTATTCCTAATAAAGTCCAATAAATTGGTTTTAAGGGTACTCTCCATTGAAATTTAATACAATCCGAAGTGTATCTGTTCGAAGAGTAAATAAAGCAAATAAAAGACAACCGATTTCAGTGAAAACCAATAAACCGTGCTGCCTGACAGTAGCCTATTAAAGAATAACAATTGATGAGGACGATCTCCAGTAGCCACTCGAAATATAACAAAGTTCGCGGTTTTCTCCTTTCGCATCCCGGTTCTCAACGCTGTTGCTCTCTTTTCGGGATTAGGAAATTGGCGAATTCAATTTTTATGTAACCCAAGGGACTAAATAATGTCTTATATCTTTGCTGCTTCCTGAGCTCACGTGCTCGCGTTTACGGCCAAACTTCCCAAGTTTTTCCGAAATTTATTAGCGAAGCCTGTTTTCCTCTCCTATTGTATTTTCGGGGGAGATTGCGTTACGCCGGATGGGGCTAATAACTATTTAGACATTTGGGCCATCTTGGAATATCAAAAATTCAACCGAATGCTTTCGCCAGAGCGTTTAGCTTACTCAGGCGAGCTAGTCGTCTAGTTTTCATGATTAGGTGCCTAGTATTGATTTAGATTTCCAATCCGGGCATAATTTCATTTCTCGTAGTGGACTGCATTTCGTGTACCTGTATTTGTGAGGCTCACTCCACCAACCTGGACATGCAATAGTGTTATCTCTTTTGGAATGTTTCTGCGATTGTCGGTAATTACGTATAGCCCATTACTTTGTTTACTACAGCAATCACGACTGGAATTGATAATGGATGACTCATTAGTTGTTATAATAAAGTCGTGCGTCGCACTACAGATTACCATTATTAAATGCATCGTTGCAATTCTGATTGTTGTTATACTTGTTATAGGAGGTTCCATTTATCCTTGTTAATCGTAATTTTCAGTATCGACCAACCTAGTAATTTTGACCAATTTGAAAAATATGACTTGAACTTTTTTATGCGGTTGCTTTTTTAATTCAAATGAGTTAGAGAAATGCAGTTTTATCGCTGTATTGGTACTAATTGGTTTGATGCAACGCTTCTTGCTACTTTTGCCTAACTTGGACACTCCGGTTCAAATATCCACATACGTCAGTATTCCATCTCGTCCATTATATGCGTGATATACTGTAGCCTGGGTCGTCCCCACGCAATTTTTCATTAATGGATACTTCAATAACCGCCTTCAATGTTCCTTCGTATCAACGCCTCTTCTTTTGGCAGTAACCCTCCACAGTTATTTTTTCTTACATTTTGTCCATTCAGCCATCGTAGAAGGATTTAAAAAATCTTACGCTCCCCTGCTATCACGCTAGCACCTGTGTTAGTCGTTAACCCCCTAACAAGGGAACCCTTCTTCCATTTCGACTGGCAAGGCTAGCCACCTACCCGGCTTACGATCAAAGGGCTCATAGAACCACAACATTGTGGAACTAAACAGGCCACTGGCCTAACATAAAAAGAAACAGAAGAGAACTCGGCGTTTTGCAACTCTGGTGGTACCTCTCCACAATTGTATTTTTTCTTGCATTCTGTCTTATACATGCTCGTTTCATATGTCTGGCATTGTATGTCGTACGTTATCTAAGGGATATACTATAGCCTCGGTCCCGTTGATGCATTTCTTCTCCCAAAAAATCCTCCAATAATCGTCTTCAATATCTCTTCATGTATTATATTGTGTGTCTCTTTTTTTGACGATTTCGCTCCACAGTTTTGTTTTTCTTTGTGCATTTTGGGCAATATCTTCTCGTTTTTTATGTGCGGCACTCGATGTCGTCTATTATTTGTGTTATACTATAGTCTGGGTCACCTTGGCGCATTTGTTCCTTCAATGGATCCTTGAATAATTGTCTTCAGTATCCCTTCGTATCGCAATGGGTGCCGTATTAACTCCTCTTCTCTTGGTTGTGTCCCTCCACAGTTTTATTTTTTCTTGCATTCTGCAATTTTTTCTCGTTTCATTTGTTCGTCCATTATTTGTATGATATACTACAGTCTCGGTCGTCTTGGTACATTTCCTCCATCAGTGGTTCCTTCAATAATCGTCTTCAGTATCCCTTCGTGTCGGAATGTGTGCTCCATCGAGTTATCTCTTCTTTTTGATGATTTCCCTCGGATGTTCTATTTTTTCTTGCATTCTGTCCAATGCTCCAATATTTTCTCGTTTCGCATTCTCGCCACTTATCTTACTTTAAGCATCCTCTAAGACCATTGCTCAAACACTTCTAACCTTTTTGTCTCACAACCAATAGCTATACTACAGCCACATGACTGGAGGAAGCAAATTCGCCTTTTAATGATATATTATTAGATGTTAATAGGTTTTCTTTCTTGTTGAACATTAGTTTCGCTTGTTAAATGCTTTGTATGGTCTCTGTTTTGCTTCTTCCATCTTTCGTTCTTGTGCTTCACGGGTAGCAGAAAATGTCTGCGTTGATTTTTTAGATTTATTGTTGCGTGTTCTTCTGTTTTGTCACAGACCATTGCTTTCGTTTTTCTTATATTTATCTTTATGTTGTATTCAAGCAACAATGTGTTCATTTAATTGAGTGCACGCTACAAGTCCTATTTTAGTATTCATGTGCTGAACTGCTTTATAATATTCCGATCTTATAATTATATCTCCCATTTCATCATTACTCATTCCTTTTGGGGTCTGTATGTGTAAGCTATATATACTTAATTCTTTATTTCCACTTTCATGCAGTCGTTTCATACATCTCTTTCATGTGGTAGCTCCAGTAGAAAATTTCACCCGTTTCATTTTTCAACATATAAACTCTCTTCTTAGGCTCTGTGAAGAATTTCGTATGCCAGATTATATTTTCCATTTTTATGATGCATTTCTACCTCTTCACCTTTTGCTTCTATATAATTTCCTTCCTTCTCTTGCATTCTCTATACGTATATGCCATTTCTTAATTCTCTGTCTCAGCTGTCCTTCATATTTTTTGTATTTTTGTATAACCTTGGGTTTTTAATTAGTTCTAGTACTTCTTTAATATTTCATCAGGCGCTGTTCTTATGACTTGTTTGAATATTTGGTATGAGTTTTCAGCTTGTTCGTCTGTGATGTTTTTCAGCCAGTCCTTCTATAGTTTGTTCTTATAGGTTTACGTTTATTTCTTCGTTCCTTCGTTTATCCAACTCAGGTTATCCTTTCCACTGTTTTCTTATTTTTTTTAAATATCAAGCCGCACGTAATTAAAACCAAATTGTGGTGGCTATCAGCATCTGTGCCTGGGTAGCTTTTACAGTTTTTGAGTTCATTCCCGAATATTCTTTCAATGAAGATGTAGTCGATCTGAAATCCTGTTTTCTGGCATTTATTGCCACGTATATCTTCTTAGTGAGTAATTTTTGAATACGGTGTTGGTTACTATAAGGTTTTGTTTTACACAAAAGTCCACTAGGCGATTTTCAGGTTCATTTCTTTTGCCCGTGTTGAGTTTTACCTAAGAAAGCCAAAACGCACGACTTTTGCATTTTGAAGGCTGTGTTACTCGATGCGGTTCGATTTGTAATTGAAACCGAGAGCTATCTAAGCAACCATTCCAAATTCGATTTCTTCAAAAAAAAAATCCAATCTCGAAACTGTTTTGTTATTTATGGAATTTTTAGGATTACTTATTGAGAGATCTCGTGCAAGGGATTGGATAATTCCGAGAACTCGTGGAAATCAACTCTGAAATAACGCACTATTGATTGAAATTGACCACCGTGCAAATACAGTCAATTTCGACTTGCACATTAGCGTCTAGGGTTGGAGGATTTGTTTGCACGATATTCTTTGCTCTTCTCGACGGCCCCTTGTTATTTATTTTGAACCGATTAAACCGTAAGCTCCAAATTTATGCGAGGATCTTTAATGATTAAAAAAAGGTGTGAACACATTTAGCTTTAACTAATCACGCTTTTCAAGTCAGTGTAAGTCACGTAACTTGAACTGCCTAGTCAAGACGAACAAAAGTTGCCACTTTAACAGCTGTCACTTCGAATCCTGTTTATCAAAGTGGCTGCTAATTGAAATTGATAATGTACTGCAGCAGTGTGTAGTTTGGGGAAGCAGTTCAATTCCATAGCCTACGTTGTTCCAAATTTAACATTAATAAGACAACAAGTTCAATGAGTACCAAGCAACTGTAGTTAGAATAGAGATGCTTGTTGTAATAGTGGTCTATCGTACAGATAAAATCAGCTAATTCATATTTGAATGTTTTCTTAAAATTTCACGATTTCAAGCTAGATGATTGTTCATGAGATATTGCATTAACTTTATTCGGATTATGAAATATGATTACTACAATACTTTTATTAGAAGGCGCCAAGCTCTCTGTAGAGATTATTGGATTCCGAGCTAATATTTCCAGCGTTGACTGTATTTTCGGCCTACAATATCACTTGATTATACGATTCTTGTAAGAAATATCAAAGTAATATGCTAGTAACAACGTACGCTTTAGAATTTTGGACCAAAAGAAATATTTCTAAAATTGCTGTTGTTCCTGATATGTATATAATGTAGATTTTTATCACTTTTTGAATGCAGCAGTTAAAATGTGCATAACAAAAGGGCAAACAGTTTGACAATGAAATGAAACATTAGTCAGTGTGTAAAATATTGATTCTGAGAAAGTGCTTGTGAATAATTCACAAATACAACGAACAAGAAAGTTACTGTTAGAATTATGCTGATAGTCGAAGGGATGACTATTATCTGTCCTGTTTTCCTTATTTTTTACTTAGTTTGGTATTTAAAAAAAACACTTTACTCACAATATTAAACTGTCGCTATTTCATTTCTATTATGGATCATGAACCAGTAAACATATTGTAACGACCTTCGAAGCGGGTCGCGTGCAGAGAACGACCTCGGTGACTAATGCGCGCGATACGTCAGCATTTGCTAGAAGAATCGAGTGAGACCGCGAAGTTTCCAGAAGGAATTATCCGGCAATATATAAGTAAGCACAGCGGGAAAAACGGGCAGCCCGAATCTAGCTTGAAGTGTGCGAAGCTTGCGATATACATCATTCGTGTTGAAGTCGTGTGTAAATAAATAAAGTGTATTTGTTGTTAGAAATACTTCCCGTTAGTGTATAAATAATAAATGTTCCGTATTAATAATTCTTGCGTCTTTGTTAAATCGTTAAGTTAAATTGCTGTAAATAAATGCTTAAAACAAGAAGCGGCGTATAATTTTTAATAGCCCAGAAGATAAATCGTAACAATATGCATTAAAAGAAATAGGAGAGAAGTTAAAATTATTGCAAAATTAAGTAAAAATATCTCTTTAACACATTCTTTTAGAATGCAAACAAACATATAAGTATAACTTCTAGTGTTTTAACAACTGGTCAAAAGTCAGATTTTTCCCTAATTATACCTGACATCATCCCTTTATTTCCTGGGCTATTGACGGTTACACCTTTGTTGTACGGAAAACGCCATGAAGCCGGCATAGGAGACCTTAGCACTTTTAGTATGTTGTTCAGCACACTAAAGAAAAAAATCCACAGATTTTTTCTGGTTTTTGGTAAAATTTCACCTGGTTTCCTAAAGTAATATGTTCACTCAGGGCATATGGGAGACCTATTAGTCGCAGTGAGAATGGATCTCAAAAGAATTCGCTACAATATCAAAAGTCGAGAAGAGAGTACCTATTACCTGTTACTTGTATCAGAAACGGCTAGATTAGAAATTGAAATATATAAATGGATATTCAAGCAGCGAAATATATAAATACTTAAAATATAGTATAAGAGGTGTAGCAGCAGATACACTAGGACTACAAGAATAAAGATATAAATAACCGTATTATTGGAATAATGCAGAGTTAGCAAGAAATACGATTGAAACTAGAGATGTTTATAAAATAGAAGGAAGAAAAGTTAATGGCACAAAAACAAAAATGAAACATGGGAAAAATATGCAAATACAAATTGGAACTAGAAAATCTGCAGGAGCAGGAAGATATTTACAAAACACAAACAAGAACAACCAACAGCAGCAAATCGTAGAATGGAAGAAACACTATGAAGATCTGCTCACAGAAAAAAGGTCGAAATTCATATTACAAAAAAGATAATATTAGAACAAGAAGAATATGTAAAGATATAAAAAACGGAAGAATACAAACAATGGGGATTGACAGTAAATACATAACTACATTGTACAATGTAACCGAATAACGTTGAGAGAATAAATAATAAAAGCTTGTGAAGAATATAAATATTTGGAAGTAACCATGGGAAAGAATAATTTTACGATATAGAAACAAAAGAAAGAACAAAAGTGGCTCCTAAAGCAATGAGATTTAAATGCAATATTAGTAGTGAGTAAAAATATTACAAAAGAAACAAAAACACAATTATAAGATACCATAATACAAAAAATAAGTCTATGTGGTTCAGAAGCTGGGGCAGTACCGCAAATAAAACAAATTCAACTACAATCAATCACTTGAGATTGATTTTTGGAGACGGTCAGCACGTGTTTCACAAATGCGACGTACCTACATATAAGAAACGACGAAATTAGTAAGGAAGTATAGTAGAAGAAATAGAGCGAAGACAACTAGAGTGGTAGCGCTACGTAAAAAGGATCAACGAAGAAAGGTTACGTATCCCAAAACATATGAACTAGATAACTGGAGAAGTGTTAAATACAGGGAGTTGAACGGGAAAGAGATTCTCTCCGAGGCAGTACAGAATTCCCTCTCGGGAACATTACAGGGTGTCCCCCAACTCCCACTAAAGCTTCAGGTAGCACACCAGAACTCTTAAAATTATCAACACAAACTCTCTACAGTGTGTAGTTTCCTTATATGAAGCATTAAAAAAAATAAATTTGACAACGTTGTTAGGTTAGGTTTGCCTAATGAATGTACTTAATAAAAAGCCCGTTTGGAAGTGAGAAATTTAAATGCTCTATGCGTATTATTAAATCTAGACAGAAAAAGAATACAGAAAGTAATATTTTTATTTACACAATTTACATAATTCTCTATCAATTCTTTGGCTCAAAAACAGTACATTATTGTAAAACGTTTTCAGAGTGTCCGCCACTAGCTTTGCAGCACTTACGTGCACCCTGTATATAAGATACGAGTAGAGCAAACGCTGCAAGAGCATTTCATTGGCTGGCTCCTTTTGGATCCCATTAGAATTTAAAAATGTAGTTTACGCGTGTGCTTTCGATTTTTTAAATTAGTGACATTGAAGTTGGCAGTATTATTGTAATCGTGCGAGTACCATAACTGCCGCAGATGTTTTGAAATCCGAGCTCGTAGAGAACTTTATTGAAATACTAGCAAGATGCCCGTTCTTCGTACGGACTACACATTTTTGTTTCTTCTTCTAAATCTTAAATGAATTCTGGGATTCCCCCTCCCCCTCATTCAATACGCTAAACTAACAAAGGCTGCAAAACAATTTTGTAGGTAAAAAGAAAACAATATTATCCGAAACAAGTTCTCCTTAACTCTTTTATTCTTCACGTACCCCCTGGAAATGTGTATGTAATTGTATAGATTGATAAAACTATAGTTTGAGTACTTATTAAATGTTGTATTCATAAATAATAGCAAGATACCCGTTTTCACCACATGGGGATGGAATTTCAGAAATTCTTCTATTTTATTCTAAGAGATATTGAGAAATTCGTGAAAACACAGTCTACCCCTTTTCACCCCTTAGTGGTAAAATTTATCTCATTACATCTTGAAATGAACCCAGAGGGGAAAAATTAATAATTTTAACCCCCTACCCCTTTTCAGTTTTCCCTTTTTATCGCTTTAGGGGTGAAATTAAAAAAACCCTAAAACCCCTTTCTAAAGATTTGAAAAACACATATATATGACAAAAAAGAATGTTCTAACTCAACAAACACAGGAGATACAATGGGTTCTATAGTTCACCCCGAATGTAGATTGGCACCTTTAAGGGTTTATTAGGGCAAAATCCTGAAATGCAGTGTGAGATATTTGCGTTGGATACCTATGCAAGCAAACACCAAGTCTATATCTTATCGGGTCTAAGAGATATTGAGGATATCGTGAAAAACCAGTTTACCCCATTTCACCCCCTTAGGGGTAAATTTTAAAAAATCCTTAAACCCCTTTCTAGATATTTTAAAAACACATTAATATGCCAAAAAAGAATGTTCTAACTCAAGAAACATAGGAGATACGAAGGCTTCTTTAATTCAGCCCGAATCCATATTTGCACCTTTATGGGTAGATTAGGGTAAAATCATGAAATACGTTTCTAGGAATTTGCATTAAAAATCTTTGCAAGTAAACACCAAGTCGATATCTCATCGGGTGTAAGAGATATTGAGAAATTGGTGAAAACACAGTTTACCCCCTTTCACCCCCTTAGGGGTAAATTTAAAAGAATCCTTAAACCTCTTTCTAGATATTTTAAAGGTACATTCATATGCCAAAAAAGAATGTTCTAACTCAAGAAACATAGGAGATACGAAGGCTTCTTTAATTCAGCCCGAATCCATATTTGCACCTTTAGGGGTAGATTAGGGCAAAATCATGAAATACGTTTCTAGGCATTTACATTAAAAATCTTTGCAAGTAAACACCAAGTCGATATCTCAGCGAGTGTAAGAGATATTGAAGAATTTGTGAAATCACAGTTTACCCCCTTTCACCCCCTTAAGGGTAAATTTTAAAAAATCCTTAAACCCCTTTCTAGATATTTTAAAAATACATTCATATGCCAAAAAAGAATTTCAAGTTAAAAGGGGCTTGAAACAAGGCGACGTTCTCTCGTGTTTTAGCATTAATCAATTTACTCATGCGAGTAACAATTGCCGGTTTTTTCTGTAGTCACTGTGTTGCTATTTTGTTTACCAATACCATGGTAACATTAAGTAAATTCTCTATGTCTAATTTTGCATAATTCAGCCATGTACAGTCTTACATTATTCTCACTGTATATGGGCATTTAAAGTGAAGTTTAGTTCATTTTTTTGAGAAAAATATATAGAAAGTAACGGATTTCTAAAATATCAATTCTGCAACAGATTTCTTGGAATACCTTACACTATGAATTCGAAAGTAATTTTCTTTAAATAGAATCTAGGTGCAATAACGGTAATGACATGTAACGGCTAATTATTTGATTATGAATAAAAGTAATAACATCATTAGTCAGCTGACCAAGAAGCCAATTAATAAAATAGTATATTATGTTATTAGGAGCAAAAGTTATATTTTATGTGGCGAGGCTGGACGGGTTATCTGCCGAGCTTGCGAGGCAGATAAGTACAGCCGAGCCACATAAAGATACTTTTGCTCCGAATAACATATAGTATTTTTTCTTCAAACGTTTTTATAACAAATTATTTACAACTTTGTGAACAAAATTCGAAGAAAATTACTTGATCTCGTCAGCGGAAGATAATATTATCTGCCGCTGACGAGAGGCAGATAAAGTCGTCAGCGGCAGATAATAACTTTATCTGCCGCTCGTCAGCGGCAGATAATATTATCTGCCGCTTGGCAATAAAGTAACAGTTTAGCATCATCAATCCAGCAGTATAATGCCATATTTTACTGCCGTTTGAAGAAAAATATCTTTACCTTTTCTCCAAATCTTTAAATAGATAGAAGTTTATCGGCTTCGCCGTCTACTTCTTGTAATCGTAAATTTAAAGAAATCCGTATTTGCTATTATCGTAGCGCATTCGGTGGTGATACTGTGCTTGCAGCAAAGACTACCTAATATAAGATAGTCTTTGCTTGCACTGTGTTTATATTATAATCGATGTTTACACAGCAATATTTATTATGTCTTTACTCTGTTTATTCATCAATTTCGGCGAATATTATGACATATGTAATCAGCATTTGAAATGAAGAACGAGAGCCAAACCGGTGTAATCTGTTGCGTTTCGCAGATTTCTAATCTGCTCGTTTAGCTCAGAACGCTCTAGGCTAAAAACCCGTCTACCTGAGCAGAGCGCAATGGGGCATTTTGGTACCGTGTTTAGTAATTTTGTTAGATTTAGATACGGTTTTTGAATGATTCCGGGTTTAAATGAATGTCAAAGTATATTGTCAATATTGATTTTGGTATTAATTGTGTTTATACACCCTTGTACATCACCATTTTTTTAAAAAGTGCCACTCTTGTAGTTAATATTTAGTGAATTGAAAAATCACATTTTATTAATTTCTACCTGATCAAAATTGAATATAAGCACAACATATTGGTAAACCGCAAGTAATATAGTTAAGATTCATATTAATGTAGCCAGGCATCTTCCAAGTTGATTCAGACAGGCAGAAATAACATTACAAGTTTATTACATTTCAAATAATGTATTATTGTAAAATGTGTTGCCTACCCCCTCTCCTTATAAGCCTTAACCTGGTACTAGAACGAATAATTAGAGAGACACACTTAAACCTGGGAGCAACGATCTACACGAGAAGACATCAAGTAGTAGCCTTCGCCGATGATATATGCATAATTGGGAGAAAAACAGAGGACATAGAAGAAATCTATAATTTAATGCAACCAATAGGCCAACAATGCGGTCTCGAAGTCAATGACGAAAAACAAAATTTATGAGAATCCACCGTGGACAACAACAGCTACAACCCCAGGTAAACATAGGAGGAAACCACTTCCAAACAGTACACGAATTTAAATACCTCGGATCTATATTAACGAATGACAACAATATGCAGAGAGAGATTGAAACGCGAATTAATGCTGGTAACAGATGCCTCTATGGTCTAATAAATATTATGAAATCGAAAGATGTATCTAGGAAATGCAAACTCAGACTGTACAAATCGTTAATTAGACCGGTCGTGTGTTATGGATGTGAAAGTTGGACATTAACAAAAAGAAGCGAGGAACTACTTAATAGGTTCGAGCGAAAAGTGTTGAGAATGATCTTTGGACCGGTTTTTGATAGAGAACTAAACCAATGGCGAACACGAATGAATTATGAAGTAGTAAGGCTAAATGATGGACAGGACATGGTAGGATGGGTTAAAAGACAAAGAATTAGATGGCTGGGTCACGTATGGAGGATGCCCGAGACAAGAATTGCCAGAAGAGTTTTATGAACGATCCTGACGGACGACGCCCCAGGGGTAGACCACGCAGTAGGTGGAAAGACAACCTAACAAATGATCTAAAACAACTCAGAGTGCGAAACTGGACTGTCCAAGCAAGTAACAGAGACAGATGGAAGGCTGTGGTAGAAGAAGCCAAGGTTCTACAAGGACCCTAGAGCTGTGTGTGTGTGTGTGTGTGTGCAAAAAAGAATGTTCTAACTCAAGAAACATAGGAGATACGAAGGCTTCTTTAATTCACCCCGAATCCATATTTGCACCTTTAGGGGTAGATAGGGCAAATCCTGAAATACGTTTCTAGGCATTTGCATTAGAAATCTTTGCAAGTAAACACCAAGTCGATATCTCAGCGGGTGTAAGAGATATTGATGAATTCGTAAAAACGCATTTTACCCCTTTTCACCCCCTTAGATGTAGATTTCCAAAAACCCCTTCTTAGCACTACCTTACGTAACAAATTGAACCTTCCACCCAAATTTCAACTTCTTAGTACCAGTGGTTACGGCTCTGCGTTGATTAGTCAGGGTTGTGACTTTCCTTTATATATGTCTAGATTACCGTGATGGAAAGATCAGTAAAACATAGAGGAATCTCGTGGTAGCCACCAATGTTGAATCCAGGAGGGTGACCGGCAGGGAGATTCCCCCTGAGCAGTACAGAATTCATCTCGTGAACATTACCACATTATATTCATGTTTTTTTTTAAATAATACGTATATAAAAGAAACAAACGACTTCCGGAATTGGACCGTGTCATGAGTGGGTCGAAGAACTCAACGTTTCGCCCACTTTCTTAAGGGGCTTCATCAGGAGGAAAAGCAAAAGAGCACGGTAACTCGACGTGTAAACCACGCCTTTCTCCTTCCGATCGTTAGAAGAGTTTCGCCTCTGGCGTGGTTTACACGTTGAGTTACCGTGCTCTTTTGTTTTTCCTCTTGATGAAGCCCCTTACGAAAGTGGGCGAAACGTTGAGTTCTTCGACCTCAATCATGACACGGTCCAATCCCGGAAGTCCTTTGTTACTTAATGGCAATGCCTCCGAAATCATCTAATATATAAAAGAGTGGACGAATTCTGCAGAAATCCCTTAGAAGTCCCCCCCCCCCATCCTCCCGCTTTGAGGTTTAAAAAACAGTTCTTTATCGATGAAACAGGAAAAGAGTACTTTCATGATGTTACTCCGTTTACCGCCATATTATTGTATGTTAAACCCTATTGAACTTATCTGGTCACATTTAAACGGAAAAATCCGGAAATTCTATATTTCGCCCAACTGCACCGCTGTGAGAGATGCAGTACACATAATCGATGCAGATTCTTGGAAACACTGTGTGGAACACGTAAAAAAATTGAAAAGACTTTATCTCTCGCTTCTATAAACCGTTTAATAATAATGTACACGGTTTTTCAGATGACGAATAGGTGTCTATTTATTTATTATTCTAAAAACCATGATAATTAATAATTTATTGTGAATTATTATGGTTGTATATTTTTTATCAATGTGCGTATTTATTAATTGTAGGTTCACAATAAAAATAATATAAGGTATCTTGAATATTTTCCTGAATACGTCCTTCTGCAGTCAGAGCCCGCCCAAAACTCTTAACAATAGGTTTACTACTGATATTTATCAGCTTAGGTTTGTAATTCCTTTAATTACACAGGTAGAGAAAAAGGTTCGCGCTGGGTTTTAATGGAACCAACTATACTTAAAATTCAACGAAAGTTAGTAACAATTTACTTGCTCGACATATTCGACGCCCATGGTTGTCATTTCGATAGTAAACATTGTTTCTCCTCCAAGCAGAGCCGAGAAGGCGATGATTGCACACGAGCATCAAAATTGCATGCGGCATAATATGAGAACGTCAGGTATCAGGTGCAAACGGCTAAAAATATACAATTCAGGGATGATGGCAATAAGGGGTGCGAGCCACTGCATGCACATCTCCATAGTTACTCCGTCTCGCCGGCGCGCCGAGTGGTTCACCTGCTACGCATCGCTCGCCGTCTGGCTTCACTTGCTCTGGCTCGGGAGCGAGCGAGACGGAGCGACCCGCGGACCCGCGCGCGACGTGTTCGCGAAATGGGGGACTTGGAGTCCGTGAGCCTTCGGAAAACATGAATGCTGGCGCCGGATCAGTACGAACGAACGATCGAAAGGAATGCGTGCCTTGTATATCCGATGTAGTTGTTCATCCACGGGCTTCGATATTCTCGCGTAATTCGGGCTCGCGCGTCCCGAAATTGTTTGCCCGCTATTTCGGGCCCCTTTGTGTCCGGTTGTGAGTGCGGGGTTCCCCTTGTGGTGTTTGCTCCTTTACCTGCCCCAGGTGTAGTGCGTGCACGGCGTCCCAGTACAACAGGTGTCCCAAGATGGGCCCCGAGTGCTTTCGGACGTCCTGCTAGGGTTCCTAGCAGGTTCGTCCAAGTGAGAGTGCGCCCCTCGGAATGTTCAGGTGACCCAGCACCGAAATGTCCGTTAAAGTGAGTGGTGTGTATCTGGTGCCCTCGCAAGTGCTGGCCGAAAAAGGGGGGAATAACGCCGTTACAAAAACCAAAAATGTCGCTATCGTGGCTCCCCAGCGGAGCAACAGCCTCGACTACCTCAACTTCGAGGAGAAGAGGCAGATCATCGCTTCCTCCCTCTCGCTCTCAGACTTCCTCCATGTAGGCAACAACGCCGCCAAGGAGATAAAAGAGATAAAGGATGGGGTCGCTACCGTTATTGTCGGTGAGTTTAGATACGCGTCGCGAACCGTGTTAAAATTTGACATACAAGGGCGTGTTATAAGTAAGCAGACCTACAAACTTCCAGAGGGAAGAGAGGACAGCAAGTGCATAACTGTTGGAATTAAACCTATATTCGTAATTGGGCCTTTCTTACACTGTGATAACCTTAAAGGTTAAAATTGTATTATTAATGGAGACGTATGATGCAGGTACTACATAAATGTGTCGGAGCTCCGTCATGTTGTAACCACCCGCCGCGTGTCTAGTGGAACTTCTTCAAAAGTTCGTGAAAAATCCGTCAAACTGATGTTGGTGAGATGAGGATTACCGCGTACCAAATGTGGCCAGTGTGGCTGTTAAAATGTTTACCTTCCACAGCAATAGTTGATTGTTTCTAACGTTTATTTCTAACTATACTGCGTTGTTTAGTTACAGTTTGTGCAACCTTATTTCCTAAAAAAGAGGTTTGCAGATATGCTGCAGTTTAATTGAGAAACATTTCCTTAATTTTGACCTTATGGTTGCTATAGCGCCGATGCGGCACAATTACGAATAGGGTTTTATTTGCAAAAGTTATACTACTTGTCTTTCATGGTATAGGTATAACTTCCCGAACGTTGCCGGTCTATTACTGGAATTTTTTCAGTACGTTATAAACTGAATTTCCCCGTAGTAGCAAAGGCGCTGGTAACATTTAATTCCTCAAATGATACAATGCATGATCAAAAATTATTTTCATCTAGTATGGCTATGGAATAGTTCCTAATTTTTGAATGCAACTATATTTATATAGGGAATCGACTATAAATTTGACAATTAAGTATAAGCGTAGTTGCATTCATAAATTAGGAACTATTCTATAGCCATACTAGATGAAAATATTTTTTAATCATACTATTTGTATTTGAAAATGACGAACGTGCTGACGGTGGTAACTCAAATTTCAGCGAATAACATGCTCGTAATGTGCTGAAAGAACTGCAAATTAAGTTTGTTTACAATTCGTAACGCTAGCAGCATCCAGGCGTCGTAAACCTTGAAGGTCACACTGGGTCACACTATGATGTAATCGCTAACGTAGCATCATCAATCTGGCGAAGCGACGAGAAATGACACGAAACAGAAAAGCCGAAAAAGCAACAGAATACGGAAAAATGCAGGTGTAATTATTTACAGTTTTATGTAAATATTCAGATGTTAAAACGAAGGTTTTTGGAAAACTGGGATTGCAAACCAAATTAGTTTTTTAAGAAGGATTAAGTTCCTATTGAAATAAAGGAACAGTTGATGTTGGATCTTGAAACCACGACATTGCGGGATGTAGATTCATCTTAATAGTCCGACAATAATTTTCATTGCTTGCTTGCTTGACGCCACTTTGAGAGCGAACCCGTGGGCCGAATTGGCTGATTTTGGTGTCAATCGACTCAGGGCGATGCAAGTAAGCCAGTAGTAGGGTTTTAAAATTTCTATAAGTGACTTTTTTTATGTGGATTAATTTGTTGATAGCTAACCTCAAAATTAACTCGACACACAAAATGGATTAAATGAATTATTTCGCGCCCAATTTGGGTGCAGAACGCTAGTAATTTAATAAACATGAAAACGAACAAGGAATTTCTCTTGGTACGTATTTACAATCTTTTAGTTCCCGTGCTCCGTAGAAAGAGAGAACCTCAAAAAGTTTTCATCATTTTGATAGAATAAAAATCTCATTTTTAGTTTTATGTGATATCAGTACAATGCCTGAAAAGCATTACCGTGATAAAAATTAAAAATCACATAGAATTCTCACCCTCTTTCCCCCTCTCTCTCTCTCTCCCTCCCTCCCCCCCCCCCTCTCTCCGTTTACATCGTCACCGATCGGACTTACTTCGTCCATGATCGGACTTATATTATTATTTCGTCACCTTTCCATTCATAATACAGCGATAAGCATCTGTTACGTAGAATTCTTGGCCGAGCGGTTAAGGCGTCTGTTTAAAAATAGAATTTCTTTTGTGAGCGTCAGTTCACATATTATCGATTGGGATTTTCCTTTGCGAATTTATGTAATTCACATTACTAAGTGTTTCGTTTGGCTTTCGTTTTGGCTGTTTCAGCCGTATTAGAGTTAGCAAAAGTTATCTGGATGCATTAACTGAAATTTTTAACTGGGTCAGATTTGGCGCTAAACAATGGCTCAATTGGTCTTGAAAATGCGCTTTCGTCTCTTTCGGGATGGCTTGAAATATTCTGTTAGGATAATCTGATAAAGTTGTGTTCACTTTGATTCTGTCACCGAGAATAACGGCTGCAATGCGTAATTCTGAATGTTTTAAGGCGGTTTCATAAAGTAAAATGTCTTTTAAACATCTCATCCGTCTGAAAGGTTCTCCAAATACAGATAAAAATGTAATCCTGTTAAAGATAGAAAGAAACATAAATATACTTTAAAAATTAAAGTTAGTTGCTATATCAAAGAAAAAATATAAACAAAACGAACTTGTCGATAAGTGCATCACATTTAACCAAAATGGTTTGTTCAATATTATACATAGAAGCAAAACTTAAATACCATAGCTGTTGATTTCCCAAATGTGCATTATATAATTTAGAAAGGTAGCTGAAAAGTATAGCGCCTGAGTGTACACTCTAGGTAGGTCATGAGTTCAAATCTCACGACAGTCACGACCATAAATTTGAGCATCTTTTTACGTGGTGGATGGTTTATGTACCGATATTTTTGAAATTTTATAAAACATTATTATTCAACCTTTTCTATGTCTTTCGCTCCGGTATTGGGACATATGGCAGCGTTTTAGTGTTTTATAGGCATACAATATTATTAAGTGTTATTATAGTCACACGTCTTATCAACAGATAAATCATCTGTTGCACAACATAGAGGAATGCAATTATAATTGCTTATGTAAGTAATAAAATTAAAAGCATTGTTTTATTAAGCTCGGTACTGACTTGAGCATTTTTGCGCGCACGAAGAGTTTGCGCGTAAAATTGCTCTCTAATCAGTACCGGGGCGAATTTGCGTGCGCGTACGCCCAACACGCAAGAACAGGGTCCATCGCTTGTCGGTTTTATGGCTGGGTACTGACTTGAGCATTTTTACGCCCACGAACGGCTTACGCGCACACACATTCGTGCGCGTAAAAATGCTCAAGTCAGTACCGAGCTTTATGTTCCTTAGATCTAGAAGGCAAAAGGTTCCAATATCATATTTCAAAAATTTCGTCTTGTTCAGAAAACAGTTGAACGAATCTCTAACTCTAATTTAGTGTTATTTAAAATCACGCCCATTACTATAATTAGTCCGTTCGTTATAAAGCAATGTTTTTTATTTGTGAAAATAACCAAAAATGCAGTTTCTAACAGATAATTGATTTAATAGAATTCTAAAAACTGATTTTATTACATCCTGTTTTAATGAAGCAAAGTCTAAGAAATGAGGATGTTATTTCGATATACATACCGTGTGTCCACAGGAGGACGCACCATAGGGATAACCAAATAGAATAGAAAGATCGGCTAATGCTGTGATCGCCGGTACGCTACAACGTTGTTTTCTGGCTTCTGACTCGCCACTGTATGAAACAATATTGTTATAAGTGGTACAAGAAAAGGAACGGTGGTCATAGCACTGGTTGATATTTATATTCTATTAGCATTATCTTATCTCTATGGTGCGTACTCCTGTGGACACACGGTATATATAAAAATGTAACTGTTAACTGTAAGGAATCTTGGAGTCCGCGAATATATTTTGGCACAGCCGTCAAAAACGAAGTAAACAGAGCACATCGAGGTGTTTTTGTTGTCCATCCCGTTTTTAACAACCTTAAAAAGAGCGCGGTAATGCATCAATTCGAATTGCGTCACACTGTAATACTGCGATCATCTGGAAAACACGTTGGCTGTTTCATGTGTGGCTACGTCGTCATTTGCCATAACATTACAAACACGTAATTATCGTACCTGCCTATTATTATTTTTTTCAATTATTCTGGAATTTCGGCTACGTTCCCAAACTGCTATACCACATCCACGGGTCATTACGTTAACTCCGCTAGGTGTTAACAGGTCAGGTTATCTAATAATATGCTACGAATCGTTAATTCTTAATTGCATTCCGCCGGCCACTTAATCGATAGCCATAACAGGACAGCAACTTTAGTAATTGCTCTAGGCGTAATCGTTCGATAAATAATAAACCGTAAAAGTGAATCAGGATCTAAAAATAATCATCGTTATTCATAGTTTCACTAGCTCAGATCCGCCTTATCACAGCAGCATGTTCCCGACGAATACTTAAATTCAAAGGTTGTCAAACTCATCACTCGTCCAGGTAAACGAAGGACGGAGGAGGCAAAGGTTACTCATGGTCACTCAAGCTACGATATTGTTAATTTCGTGGAATACTTTGGGTGCGTGGGTCTTAACGTTTGTTATGAAATCTTCTACAAGATAAGCACTGTCCACACAATCCCGCCAGTTTCCAAATCCCAGATCCATCGTATCGTAGGAGTTGCTTGTAAGAACGCTCGTTTGCTTGAAATGGCTATTAATAAATGTTGTGATGCTACACAAGCTTGTTATTAGATTTTGATTGTTTTGATTTCCAGGTCATGAGTTGTTTGGGCCCTCCCAACAACTAATATTGCACTACGTATTTTCTTTACTACTTACCTGTTTTAAATGATAGTATAATAGTTTCTTCTTCCTGAGTTTCTTTCTCGGTTCCATTGGGTTGACGATGAGAACTAGCGCTGTGAGTATACTAGTGCCGGCTCGTGATAATTGAATTTCTGGAGCTCTTAATTTTTAATATTTACTAAGCAAAAAACAACAACCACCTACATTCCGTCGGATGCTTTAATTCAAATGTTGCAATGATTTTTAATTTTAATAATACAAATGAAAACAACACAAAATGTATATAAGCGTTAAAAAAATGAAACACGATCATTTATTTAATAACGGAAAAATAGAGCATGCATCAGATCCACAAATCCATTTGATTTTTTATAAATGTACACAGAAAAATCTCCCAAAATAAATAAACAGGTTCCAACTGCAATCGATATTATATCTAAACGCGGCCCACAAGAATGCAAGAACGTCCTTGCCCGCATGCATTCATTTTCAATATCGAAGATTGCACATTTGTTTTATAGGTGCGCCGGTTGAATTTACGCACGGATTCGTTACATTTCGGGAGCGCCGTGTTTACAAATAAGACGACAAACCTGCGAGTTTAACGGGAGGCTCGGCTACGACGTTGTTTAGCCTTTACGGCACATTGAAAGTGTGATAGCTCTATTCTCCAGGATCAGCGTTTTCGCCCGTAATTGTCATATAGGTTTGGGCACTATTTCAAATCGCCCCCAACAGCTGCCAGCGGCGTGATGCATTGATACCAGCGAGTGTGGTGACGCATAACTGATGTTATATTGACATACTTCGTGGATCTTCTTTTACATGTTTTAAGTGGTATCGAATAGCTACCCTCGAATCTCGTTACTTAAAGCTTGTTATATTATAACGGTAGGATAGATGATAAAACATATTTTCATATAGGTTGTTGACGGCTGGGAGGTTAGCCCCCTAAGGAACAGACGCCACTGGCTTATACATTAGACTCTGGTGATCTTTTTCCTTTTGGTCGTTCCGATTTTACACGTTCAAGCCAGACTTTCTTAGTCTAGCCTGGATGGTCATTGAGCCTAATGTAAAGTACGTTACTTTATTTTACTAATACTATAGATTACCGTTACGTCAGCTGTCAGTGTCAAAATAAATGTTTGTCAATGTTCATCAAGGCATAATGTCAATTTATTCTGTAACAGAATAGACGTCAAATTGATAAACTAAATTTTTTGGATTTCGGCAGTCGAACATCAAGCTTTGTATACAATTGGTACATAAGCTGACCTTATTGATTCGTCTTCTTTATTGATCTCGCTAGCAAAGCTCACTCGGTGTAAAATAGATTCGTCAAATAAAGTATGTATGTACTAAATTGTGTACTTGTTATATAAATAGTTATTATTACCTGTTAGAAATGTTAATTTTCCGGATTTCTCCACCTCTAGTCTGTTTTGCAAATCGTACCGTACTAACCCAAAAGACAAAAAACCTTTCCACGTCTGCGAAGACATTACTACTGTCATTAGTGTCTATACATATTTACCAAAGTGCTGAAATCCACCACTCGATGTCTGTCGTGTTTAAGATAGCAGTCTTGCATTGCGGCTTCATCATATGGCACTAATTCTAATTACTATATTGACAATGAATTTTATTGTGCGCTATTGTCAGATGTAATTTAATTTATGTAACTTACCAACTTGCACGTGTTAGAAAAAATGTGAATTAATTCGTACCAATTCTGGACTAGGGATGTCGGCGGGTACCCGGGTACCCGGGTCGACCCGGGTAATAGTCAACCCGGGTATATTTTCAGGACCCGGGTACCCGACTAGTAAATTATGTAATCTCTAGTAAGTGAGCCTTTTTCGGAGGAGATGATAAAAACTTAAAAACAGTAAGAATAAGCTCTAGAAAAACATAAGCATGCGGTAATAACCAGAATCACCCCATTCCATACTACATAATGTATCTTGTTTGATATAATAAATCCTCTTCACGGAAATATTCAACCCGTCAATAGTACCATTAAATCGCGTCAGTATGCGATGAAGTAACGTAAACATCTCCAGTGTGATTTTGATGGGAGAGTAGGTACTATTTCAATTTAGTTCAGTTTAAAACTCGCGGCGTAACAAATGCTCCGATGTACGCTAACATTTTTTAAATATATTTCGGGTACCCTCGGGTACCCGGGTACTGTTTTCGGGTACCCGGGTTTGATTTTAGACCGGGTACGACATCCCTATTCTGGACGTTAATAGCTTAGTGCCTAGTGAGTCAGATAGATATTAACATTAGTCGCCAGATAATATCGTTAATAACCTCGTGTAATGGCCAATGATAACTTAAACAACATATATTAGTTCCGGTATTCTCGTTATTTTCAGGGTAGCTACGGCGGGCTGTGTAGTAGTGATGTCTGTATCTGTAGGTTTTTAGTTTGTTTGAATGAGTGTGCAGTGAGTTTCAATTCAGAGGTGTTAATGGCAAAAGCGAAAATATAAAATGCGCTTGTAGATCCGGTGAAAAATTGTTAATTCAAAGTGCCAGGGAAGTTTACCGTGCCAAAATAAAATTGTTTAATAAGTAAATCGGTATACTTAATTTTAGATTTCAACATTATCTAGTAACCAATGGTCAATAACGACAATTCCTGGGCGTTGTCGTTTGTTATCATTATACATGATAATAATAGTTAACAGTGCCCATTATCATTGGGTTAAAGATCGGATATTAATATAAACGACTGTGACTGTATATTACAATAACGACATTGCCTGATCATTAACTTGAGTGATCTCTTAACATATTTAACTGTAACATGTACATACCAATGTCCTCGTTACGTAACAACATTTGCCCTTACCTCTTAACAACACGAAAATTGAGCATTCGCGCAGAACAGGTCCAAGTTAATCAAGTCAGCCGTTCAGCCTGTAGAATGTAATTAGAAAACATCCGTAAGCATCGGCAGGCTGTAATTGCCCCAAAAATAATCTCATGGGCCGGCATCGTGTCCCAATTAACTCTTGTTGTGTTCCACCGAGAAGTGATAAAATTCCCGGAATGCAATAATATTTTGAGGAATTTGCGCGGCGCCGATCTGGAACGCGTGCAGAAGTTTAATTTTTCGTCTGCGTTTCTGTACAATTTACTTGCGCCTATTCTGCAGCAGTGAGAAAAGTGCAATTGTCCCCTATTAGCTAGCAGTGGGGTAATTAAAGAGAGCGGACGCAGAAACCGCTCGTTTTAGTAATTCCACGTTTCGGCCGAGTAACCATCGGGGTCGTTTCTAGAGATGTGTGCTGTTAGTACTAGCTTTTTGCTCGTAGATGGATGGCATTCTTGACGCTTTGTCATTTTCTCAGCTTTTGTCGAGCAAATTATGGCACTGGCAACCAGTGGTACGTCATTCAAACGTGTTTCCGGTCGCGGCCCGTGGAACCGTCAGCTTGTTGCTTGTTTTTGCTCGTAAGAGATGAGGTTCCCGGGGATTCCCTGTTGTTTAATTAGTTAAGATCATACTTTACTGCATCAGTATTTGTTGCCACCTAGTTTGGAACAAAGCTTGTTTTATTTTCCCTGAAAATTATGCGTGGAACAGCATCCCAACTTCTAAAATTATAGGTAGAAGTTATTTTATTTAAGGTTTAAGGTTTGTATGGGGAAAATAAGATTAAAAAATTTAATTATATGCAGGGGCGGAGTGACAACAGTTTACCAGCGCTGAATCTTACGTCTAGAAGGCCGCTTATCACTGTAAAGCCCTACCGCAGATGAGACACTTTTTGGAGGCTCACGGTCATT
Source organism: Agriotes lineatus (assembly GCA_940337035.1). Lineage (NCBI taxonomy): Eukaryota > Metazoa > Arthropoda > Insecta > Coleoptera > Elateridae > Agriotes > Agriotes lineatus. The sequence continues at coordinate 172,465,973 of OW679196.1, forward strand.
GTCATTTTAAAGTACCCCAGGAATTTCTGTAATGCTACACAAATTTAAAACATTTCATTCTCAGAACTCGCAACTTATAGCAGAACCATTCTAGCTCTATCAAACTGACATTAACTTGTTAACCTGATTTAGATAAAATGACAGGATACATCAGTGACGCACTAAAACCTTTTAAATTCAAGTAATAATTCGAAGCAATAGAGTTTTTGCACACTAAAGTAACAAACACGGCTGTACTAACAGCGAATTCCCTGCGATGTGATGCTTAATACTAATTCTTCAAATAATCCAAAACCTACATCTTTTTACAAGCGGTAGAGGGCAAGACAAACGAAAGATATAATTTCTGACAATGTCGACTTACGTTCCCTAATATTTGCGCATGCTAGAAAGAGATATTCTGCAAATGGCGATGATGTGATAAGTTGGGCCGTTGGACAAACGTCCGGTGTAAGCTGCGTACCTTACCGTGCACTGTGCAAAAGTCTTTCTAAACCTGGTGGTCTTTACCACATTGAAAGCACCATTTCAACAGAATATGAAAACTAAATGTGTCTTAAGGAGCGGGCCCCTTAAAAGGGTGCATGGCAAAATCGTCCCATGCCAACTGTGTGCAGAAGCATCGATAAGGAGCTTGCACCGACTCGTCTTCTATTATGAGATATTTATATCCATATCTACCATCGGGCCACCGGCAATTGTCCCGGTATCCCGGTGGGCTAGTCTGCCTGTCCTCTGATTATATTATATACATACCCATTGGGTAGAAGAGGAATAAAATAAGCAGAAGAATATACGAGGATGTATCAAAATTTAAGTTGCACACCCCCATAAAAAACGTACTGTAAGGGTATAAAAAATGAATAGTATATTTTCTGAAATACACATCCTTATACTATTTTTCTACATAGTCACCTAATTTTTCTATAAATTTTTCTGAACGTGACACTAATTTTTGAATACCAAGACAATAGAATTCTCCTCCATTTTTGCCTAGCCATTTTTCTACGTATTCTTTGACCTCGTTGTCGTTCGCGAAACGCTTTCCTCCAAGCTCCTTCTTCATTCGAGGGAACAAGTGGTAATCGCAGGGTGCTAAATCCGGGCTATGAGGTGGGTGTTGCCACACTTCCCACTTAAATTTCTAAAGAAGATCCTGCGTAATGGCGGCCTTGTGGGGAGTTGCGTTGTCATGCAACAATATGACTCCTGCACTCAGATTTCCAGGTCTGCGCTCCTTAATAGCCTTTCTTAAGTTTTTTAATGTCTGGCAGTACGTTTCACCCTGCGCTCTATTTGAATCCATTCTTCAATGCGCGAAATGTGATCGGGAGTCGTGGAAGTCGATTTGCTGCCTCTGCCTTCTTGAACTGTCAGATCAGTACACCCTCCTTCGAACTGTTTACACCACTTCCTGATTGCCTCTCGATTCATTGCATTATTTCCATATACGGCTGACACTTTACGATGGATTTCAGTTGGATTTAAGTTCTTAGCCCACAAAAATCGCACGGTTCCTTGAACTTCTAATTTGGAGTACGAATCAAGCTGCCGCGCCATTGTGAATGACAGTTACGTTCAAATTACGAATTGTAAGTGTTTGAATCTTTGCTAACAGGTAGAAGACAAAGCATGCCAGAGCACCTCTAAGTCGCCATGTTGCTTCTATAAAACTACGGTAGGTAGCGCTGAGTGCAACTTAAATTTTGATACACCCTCGTATAAACTACCGATCGCGTTTAATGAATTTATTTGCACTAACGCACCAGATATTTCTGACGTCTGAGTTAAAATTATACGTGTACTCGTACATTGAGCTATCATATGTAAGCTGTTAATGTAATTGTGGAAGACGGTCAACTGCGAGGCGACCGAGGGTTGGCGATGCTTTTGTTTGTATTTAGAACGATGCCTTTGTCTCCTAAGCCTCGTCGGATCTTTCATAACCTCATTTCGGGACGTACTTGGTTGCCGACCGGCACGCAAAAACTTGTTGGAGCCCCGTTTTCGGTAATTAACACCGAAGGGGCCCGCAAAGAACGGTGCATTAATTTAATTAAGGGGCAAATTGTAGCGCCGTCGCGGTTTCTTGATAAATTATTAACGCACTGCATGATGCCGGCGGTTTTTAAAGCCGCCCAGGGCGCTAGGCATTTGCACGTTTTTCTCCATGTCGTCCCTTTCGCCAGCCTCCCACGTATGGCTCGAGTAATTAGTACTTAGCTGATTAGCTGGTCGGCTTCGCCGCCCCAGCTGCTTTTGGAAGCTTGCGATAATTGTGAAACGCGTTTTGAAGGTTAGTTTTGAACTTGTATGCTTGTTTTTCCAACGTTTCCATATTTTTCATGAATTAAAATTGTAGTTTGCAAAAGTATGTGCAAAATGAATATCCAGGAACGCCTTCAAATTTAGATTTCATAAATCAGTTGCTGATGCAGAGTTGTTTTGTTCTTTTGTATATCGAAAATACCTAAAAGTAATTTATTTTGCTCGTAACTGTAATATTCAGCAAATTTTATTCATTCCGAATAAAGTTTGAGAACTTCGGTAGAGCATTAGTTTTTCTATACTGAGCCGACCATTAGAAGTTTGGATACAATATTATCGGCGCTTTCGTCAAAAAGGCGTACAATTTCGAGCGCACGCCGCTGATCTTCAACCAGTGGAAGGGGTGATGTTACGCTGACCGCGAGGCAGGCAGAGAAGAGAGTTGTACTCGCCCTCAAATAGGAAAGTTACCCTCGGAGCGAGCATTTTTACGCTCGGCTTACGTTGCGGACGTCAGTTGGGCTAGTTACTTTCTTTTTGGAGTTTTCGTTTTCGTGACACCATAGCAGACAGAAATATTACGGTTGTAAAAACGCTTCAGTTGTTGCAAGTAATCAACTCCTGTCGTGATTAAATTCTTCGGATTTCGCTTTCGTTATTTTAAATGGCCGCCGAACCAAGAAAATCTTTTTTTTTTATATAAGAGAATCACTCGTTGCAAATCTTTCTAGTGATTTGGTTTGTTCTTAAAACTAACCGACTTCCACGCCAGGACATTTTTTTAACTCTGGGGGTGAGGGCACAAATGTGCTGTCATACTTTATGGCTATCATCCCATTAACCTTCCAGATCACCGTCTCGAAGTGTTGAACGACGACATACCCGGTGTCGTTAGAAATTATTGCATTGGTTTTGTAAGTGGCATTTATACTGTTTACCTACGTGTTATTGGTAGTATCCCTTTCTGAGAAGACTAAATACCATTTGAACACGTCGGTTGGGTTGCGGCCCGTCTAGCAAACTCACTTTCATCACCTTTTAGGGAATTTTCTCTGCAGTACTAGTTTGAACAGGCTACGTGCGGATATTTTTTACTTTTATTTCTGTGTTCAATATAACGTATTGATTTTTATTGTATTTACTTTTTTGTAAAGCAAATATGCAGTCGCGTTTACAGGTGGTATAAGCACCAAGCAGATTAAGGTAGGGTGAGTTTGTTCATACAGCAAATAGGACTCCAAATTATTACGACACCTGGGGAGGTCGCTGACGTTTTTGGACTGGAGTAAACAATTCAGTGACGCGTAACAAATGATAATAACAATTATTACCTTTCCCGTCTCTACCGAACTGACTTTCAGAGTAAAACCCCGCTCATGTCCCAGTGAAGCGAACCGTGTGCATCTTTTATTTTATTTATGTCGTAAATACATTTTTTGTATAACTACTGGTCTAATGACTATTAGAAGATCATTAATTTTAACGTCTTAGTAAATTCCTATTTTTTTCAAATGGCGGATCATCTTCGTGGGTGACTTTTGAACCACTGATAAGCAGATAAAAAATTCTCAACTGTGGCGTAGATCGATCCTGTGAGCATCATAACCTAAAACGGTCGTTTTATTGGTTAGCCCAGTCGATTCCGTTTTCTAGTGCCGAAGTATAGCAAGCAGTATATTGCTTGTTTATGAGTTCTAGTTTGTTTTATACTTTAATGAATGTTTGATAATTACTGTTAACTCACTTTTAGGGATGTCGGCGGGTACCCGGGTAATAGTGAACCCGGGTATATTTTCAGGACCCGGGTACCCGACTAGTAAATTATGTAATTTATAGAAAGTCGGCCCTTTTCGGAGAAGATGATAAAAACTTAAAACAATAGGAATAAGCTCTAGAAAAACATAACCATGGAGTAATAACCAGAATCGCCCCATCCCATACCACATGTTTCTTGTTTCATATAATAAATTCGCTTCACGGAAATATTCAACCCGTCAATGGTAGCAGTACGCGTCAGTATGGGATGTGTAACATAAACAACCTCTGTGTAATTTTGATGCTGCTACGAATTTCGAATAAAAAGTCACGTACTTGAATTTGATAGCACCTGGATGTGTGATAATATTTACAAATAACAAACGACTTGCAGTTTGAATTAGGGAGTAGGTACTATTTCAATTTAGTTCAATTTACAACTAGCGGCGTAAAGAAATGGTAGCTAGTACCTCAGATGGGATTAAGGGGGGGGCTAAGGGGGCTGCAGCCCCGGCCCACCGAATTTCGGGGGCCTCGAAAAGATTTGAAGGTTATAATCTAGTGCGGTTTCTAATCATTTAGATCCCTTAGTACCCGTTGCATAAATGAGAATGGGGCCTCTAAACAAATTTAGCCCTGGGCCTCACATATCCTTAATCCTGTTCTGCATTTTTGTTATATATTTCGGGTACCCGGGTTTGATTTTAGACCGGGTACGACATCCCTACTCACTTTGTCAGTGTAAATGGCCACTATAGACGTTGCATGGTTTGACAAATCGGTAAGAATCGTTCAGTCATTTATAATCGTTAACCTCTGTTATTTTAATCATGGTTAATAATATTTTCATATTACATCTAGATGAGTAGCGTTTGTCTCGTGTTATTTCTAACAATAAATTTGCTTCGCTGAATGTGCCTTAGTAATTAATGAACTCGATTTTTGTTATTAGACCATAAATTACAGAATCAGAAACTAACATTAATAAAAATTAACTCGCTGTCTGGCTGACAATAATTATCATCCAGTCACTATACAGTGCGTTCAAATAGAAAGTTAATTGCGGCAAATTGAACGGCGTCCGTCAAGCTCGCGATTAATCAGTGTTGATACTAATCAAGCAATATCCTGAACTTCTGCACAAACCAGGAACAGACCTGGCATTTAATAAAAGTCAATTGCTCTCTGCCTTACGCAAAATGGCGGATCTGAAAGAGGCGCGTTTCCCAAGCCCCAGCTTCCTCTGGAAAGGCTATTTTTGTTGCACAATCTTAGCACAATCTACAACGGTATTGTTAAATATTACCCTGGGAATGCAGATAGCCGTAATTGTTTCCGTACGCGATATTTGCTCCGTTCGGCCGAGTTATTGTTTCCCTGGGAAAGTACTCGTTTTCTAAATTCGGACTTACTCATATCAATCTTGCGCGAATTTGGAACAAAGCTCTGATACCGCACTGCCACGCACTTGGGAAAGTGAAAATGCGCCACCCAAACCAGCACGTCACGGCGCACTCGAAGGTATGCGGTTGCAGGATTTTAAATTCTAATCGAGTGTTTGCATCCTCATTAGCGATGTGAGTCACTGCGTTGCGAATTTTTTTCCTACTTATGTAATGTTTTAATTAAGCTCGCTGCGAAATGCGTCTCTCCTTCACCAGCTGTGCTGCGCCCCTGAGGATGAGCCTCGGAATGTGGGATGGAATGCGGCTTAAAAAATGGTTTGGTCGTGGAATTCTACTCTAAAGCGATTCTAGTGGTTCTGTGTGTCGATCCAATGGCAGATTTGAAGCGTACAAGTCAATTTGGAGTAGTATATTATAGATCATAATCATCAACCTAAACTTTCGTATCCTCTGCGGGATATAGACATCTGTGAAAGTTCCCCAATGTGCAATATTTTAGTAACCTTTTTTACGCAGTGCGTTACAGTTTGATACATACATCTTCACTCATTCATTTGGGCATCGGTGGCAGCTCGCTGTTAAGAGCAAAGGAGCCATGGCTCTACCATAACAAACCAGTCATTCGAGTTTTTTTTTGTTCGGAAAGAAACGTTTTTTGTACTTTACTTTTCATCTTTCTTCCCATTTTAAAGCTCAAACAAAGCACGAGTAATCATGAATATAAACTGTAGGTTCATCGCTGCGATAGAGCGTGTCGAGTGTCCGATAGCTTATGCTTGCTTACAAATTTCGAACGCATCGGTGCCAGATCGAAGCAGCTCCTCAGCTTTTCGACAGTTTCTAGACTGCAGCGAATACAGAGTGGCAAGATGTAGATCAAATGATTAGGATGTTTTAAAATTCAATTGAAGGTATCAAAGCGAAGGCTCAAGCCTCAAGCAGCCTCAGTGTGACCCAACTCCGGCGTTAACGCCCACGCATCGATTTTCTGATGACAATTTTCACACGTACGCCCTCTCGTAGAGTTCTGATAAAAAAGCTGTACTCCTCGGAGCAGGCGAACAATTCCGACGGAAGAAACGTTGCACGTTGGGATTTTCGCCAAATACATAGTTACGGTATAATATATTTTTTCTACGACCACTACTGTAAAGTGATCAAAATTGTACAGCTTACAAGTTTTGTAAGTGTGCTTACGCACGCGTGCGTGAAGTGGGTCGATTGCACGATTAGGAATTTAGTGACTTCTTATGTTGGTAGTTACAATGCTTTTTCGCTTTGATTACTATAGTTAAGTATATTTTATAGTTGTAGTTTGTACGAAGGGGTGCAGAGCTGTGATTATAGCCGCCTATTTTTTAAGGTGGTGTGACCGTAATGGTTTGACAGTCAATAAAACATTTCTTCTTTATTTAACGAAATGAGTGTGGTCGTAGAGAAAGTATAGTACACAACTCGAGTTGTAAAGCAATTGCGCACTCCAGGAATTACTGCACTCACCGCTACGCGGTTCGTGTGCTTTTCCAGTCGTGCGTAATATGCCATTTACAACTCTTGTACTTAATATACTATTATTAAACTCATAATTTACTGGTAATTTGTCGCATATCTAGATATAATATTTATAATTATCTTGTAAAGTTTGATAAATTGTTTCACGGATGCTAAACTTTGCCAGCCCATATTGATATCGGAATCTGTTTTTTACTGTAAGCCGCCACTGCTGGACTAGCTTAATTCCATATGCATTCTGCAAATGCGTTCTGTGATATTCACTGTGCTTGGTCCGGCTTGCTCTTCCTCGTAAATTCTCTGACGTCGTACAAGGATTCTCCGAGTATGACTTTCCGAGTAATTCTGAGTTTTTTTACAGAGCTGATGATTACTTATAGAGCTTCTTTGCGATATGCCATGACCTGCACTACGCATGATTATACACGTCCTTCTTTAAACAAATTAAAAGTGTCGTTTTGCAGCACCGTGTGCTTCTTGTTAGACGCGTGTTTGTGTGTTATATTAACATTCAGATTCTGTTACTTTTGAAATGTGTCAAAGTGGTGGATGTAATTCACTCATGACCGGCGACGGGGTACAAACAGTACAAGTGTGCGCTTTCCGTGGCCCAGTACTGGAGTCGGTTAATGTAAAAGAACACAAACTTACTGTTCTGTATATCTTATTGAAAATAATAATTGTAGTCACCGTGGGTGGCCGGCACCTCATCGCTTCTTTCACTGGTTGGGTTAGCTGCTGGTACTTTTTCCTAGTACTGCCCAATAGTAATCCACTAGATTAACTATTGTTACAACCCGTACAGAGTCGGTAAAAATCCGGGGGCTACTGGTCTTTAACAATAAAATAATTACCATAAGTCTTGCTAGTATATTGTTGAACCACTGGCTTCCGCATGCTTACATTATCACCGCGGAACTTCTCATGCTTCCGCGGATCACTATGCGAAACCTCATGCTTTTGCGGGATCCATATCTTCGATTATCGCATAATCGTCCAGCACGAGCAAGAATCTCTGACGTCTACCAGATGCTATAATTGCCAAAAAAAGATACTGAACATCATTCGATTGACTACGAAAGTACGTATATTCTACACCAGCTAGTCTAATTCACTACCTAGGGATACGCATAGCCGTGCTCGCATTATTGCAACTTATCACATTATAATTAATTATTGGCTCGCATCGTCGTATAATCCCTAGCGCCAGGAATTAACTACACAAAACAGCCCACTTTCACAACACACGTCTAGCCTCTATCACAGCACCAAACGTTCTCCGATTCCGAATTCCATTTCTTACCCAGCACCCCTCGATACGGTGCATTGCTTGCACGTGCAGCCTCCAAAGTACGGAATTGTGATTTAACACCTATTATATTTGTCAAGATTATATTACATTTCAGGGCTCCAAATATTCCAGTAATTACATGTATTTTTATATTAGTGAGGAATGGTTTAGGATGCAGGCAAGTTCTATTGCCATATAAAAAAAATTCTGTTAAAAAATGTCTGTATCTGTGTTTCCTCCAATAAACAAATAAAAAAAAAGATGACTGTTTGATCTAAGTAGGTATAACTTTCTGAAATTTTGTATAGGGCCATAATTTTACATTATGAATAACTTTTCTTAGTAAAATTGTACCGTATTATAAACAAAAAGGGTAGTTTACCTTAAAAGAAAATACAATTTATTTGCAAATAAATGTCGCGGATATCTAGGAAACTAAAAATCTTTTATTACAATTATTTTTCCTATTAGTCATTAAACATGAGGAATAAATCCCCAAGTTTATGCGTATAGGTTGACAATCACCCTGTATATGTATATGTTACCGCGGTATGCTCAGTAGACTATTTTTGTAATTCTCTGTGCAGTAGTGTCATGCAAATGGGCTTTAGTTCTGCACTAGCCTGGCTAATTGGCTCTACTGCCAGCGCTATTTACGTAGCTTCTTTCAGCTTATACAAGAAATTAGTTTTTCTCAGGACTAACCAGGAGTTCATTCACCTGAGGACGGGAGTAGATCAGAAACTTCCGAAACGTTGTGTGATAAACAATCGACAGATAGTGGAAAAAGTCCGATAAAGCATATCACTTTTGTGAGTAGTTCCCCATCCCTCGAAAACTTGAATACGCCGCTGTTAGACGTCGGTGATGTATTAGTTCGGTGGCATTTCATATATTTGTCCTAAAAATCTAAAGTTGTTAGTAAACCAAGTCGGTGGTAGTTTCAGAATGTAAATTCACATCGGTGGTAGTGCGCACTGAACTCATCGATGCTTTTGAGATACGTTGCAAATATTTTTTTGTGAGAGTATAGGAATAATACACGGAGGGCGAATAAAAACTTAACAAGTACAGCCTTAGATGTTAACTTCAGCGTGAAATGTGTGTTTCAGTTGTTTTTTTTACTTCTAAAGGCAGTTTGGTCGACGAAAGATTCAAGTTGAGCTTTTTGTGGAATCTCGTATTCTGGCCAAATATTTCGTGAATTGGGAGAGGTTACCATTTTAAAAAGTGTTTATAACGTCATAGCTAAATTTTGTGACATAAAAAATTAGAGTTGCTAATTTGTGGCCACTTATCGCATAAAAAGCTTTTGTTAGATACTTTTTTCTTATAATTACCATCTAAGGTCTAAGGCTTGTACCGTCAATATTCCTTACCTTGTATTTATTCTGAATGTTTTCAGAAAGAAGCAAGTAAAACTTGCAGTAATTTATAAAGTTACATCTATTAGCAACCACGGATTGCAGACAGAATAGTACTTTATGTAACTAGTCCTCAAAGCATCTTCATATTACGGACTCGTCCCCTAAAGCCATTTGAGGACGTGTTGCATACAACGTTTTTTTGTATTAGCTCTCCAAACATTATAATATGAAGTTTCAATTACCATTAACGCGGCATTATATTAGGAGGCCGCGCGAAAATGTATTTTTCGCTCCCCAAACTGGAACTGAACTGAAAATGGCCATTGTTGCCATGACGACTTTAAGTACAAGGCCTCTAAATGCCCATTTTGAGGATCCTAGACAGTTTCCAAAGTAACCAGTTTGGGGAGCGAATACAAAAAATACATTAAAAAGTACTCAATAACGTAATTACATACATTTTATCGTTCCACGTTCTTGACCAGGTCCAATATATAAATTATAGCAAGATGTGGCTGTTTCATTGTGTGGTCTAGTAATTTCAATGAAAATTTTTAATAATATATAATATAATTTGTGGGTTACAGTATACATTCTTGCCTGTAGTGTCATTCTTTTTGCTCGTGTCGAAAACATGTAAATATGAAGAAGGGCTGCCCATAATTTACTAAATTTAATTTTAATGGTAACTCTATTTCACAGGAAAAACTTAAATTGCAAGTTATGTTTTGTGTTAATTAAAGCTCCTCTAACCTAAAATTACACTTTTTAGGAATAGATGTGTACAAAAAAATTCTTTAATAAATTCCATCATGGTGGCATTTAAAAATAAAAAATTCTGAGAAAAGCCTTTACAGAATTCCACCTTTCGGAGGAGATGTAAAACCGTGGGTTCGATGTTAGTATGATGTGTAACATGTGGAAGGGTTGAATCACTTTAATATAGGCAAAATTTTGGTAGGGCTTTGGCCATATATAACCATTATTTCATTCCGAACGTTTAGTTTTCATAGTTTGCAAATAATGTAAATCTTCAGTTAAGAATTCTGTTATTGTAACATTTTAACAGAAGTTAGTAGCCTATGCTCAAAATCAAAGCAGTTTATGTGTTACTAATTTGGTTATATCTACTGGACAGGTTGAATTCCGCACAAACGAGAGGGAAACCAGGTAACAGAAATAATTTAGAAACTGAAAGTGTAATCTAAAAACGGAAATGCGCAGTTAATGTCATTCCGTTTCCATTTACAGAAAACTTTATCCAAATATGTTGAATGGAAATGTCGGACCGTATGAATTGGTTGAATTCCGCATGCTGTAATCTAAAATTACCCATAAATTTACAACCTTAACTCGCTAAAAACGGCACGCGTGGCTGTGGCACAGTAAACCTCCATTAGAGCCTGTTCTAAGATATATTTCGGGAGACGAAGTAATGCACACTTTCTAAACTACGCCTGTAATTATTTCCCCGTTGATAATTGCGTCGAGTCCACAGGTTATGTTGCGAGCGGGCAATAAATAAAAGTGGCATTAGCGCGCTATAAAAGTAAAACCTAAAGTAATTAATAGCGAAGTTCGCAGTACATCATGCGCCTGAGTAACGGCTTAAATTCATGACCACAGATGTTTTCGTGTGTAAAATTACTCAAATTGATTACGGCATACTTTCCCCGGCCGCCGTCACTGGCGGAAACTCTCCGCGATGAAAACGAGACACGAACGGATTATGCAATCGTAATCGGTGCAAACGGTGCAGCCGCTAATCGCAAATGCCTGTGCACTGGATGACAAATTGGTTTACCTTGAACGGCTCTATCGACGAGGAAGTACTTTATGCCTGCCGTTCCGCCTTTTTTTCACAACGCTGGAATTAATTGCAGGAAATAAAATTATTCAGGATTTGCGAAAGTTATTCTAAAACAGTTTCAGTATCCAGGAGGCAGAATCGAGATATTATTTTGCCAAACGGAGATTTGCTCTAATGATTTTCTATAAAAAATAAAGTATGTGTTAGTTATTTAGGTACCAAGGGCGCAAGAAGGCGTTTATGATCCGCGGCACGAAAATTAGAGCCGATAATTGCCATAAACGCTAGTTATGCACGAGCTGCATACAGTACATTATATACAGACCGGAATGTTCACAATTAAAACCAGATTTAACCTACGATTTAATTATTTGACAAACTAACAAACAGGACACTAAGCGAGCCTTAAAGTAACTTTTAGCTCTTGGGCTGTAAAGTTATACATTACGCCCTCAGAAATACGATATAAAGTGACCAATTCCGTCCAGTCGTACATTAAATTTTAAAAAGGTCTGCTCATAATTAATTGCTTCAAATACATACTTGTTAGTTACGCACCATTTGCCAATTTAGGCTGAGTGATTGAGCAGGCCATCTCATATTTGTGATTTAAACATCATCAGTAGCTTCCCTGTTGTAACATCTCGCACTCCTGAAATTTTGTTGTGGAGTGTTCGAGTTAGATGGTGGATTCTTGGTGTATCATTATTTATTTATATTAATATTGTACAATTTTCAAAAAGTTGAAAGGCTAACAAAGTACAATGTTGATTCTTAATTATTTGACAAACATATCCCGCATACGGCAGTAATCTCAACATGAGAAAAATGTTCGGTAAAGATGTTTTGTAGAACTGAATTTTGATAGATTTTCGTGTAGAAATAGTTTTCTCAAATTTTTAAGAAGTTTAGAAATTGAAATAGTGACTGACTCGAAGTGTAACATCATTATTTGAGGTTTATGTATCACATACGATTATGATCACAACATGCAAAAGTATTTTATGAAGATGTTCTCTAGAACTGAAGACTGTTGAAGTAGAAAGAAGTTAACACAGTGAAATGTTTATTCTTAGTGTAACATCATTATTTTGCAGTTTATTTGTTGCATAAAATTGCAATGACAATATCGCGAACAGGTTTTTCTTGTAGTCGTTGTACATAATTGAACATAGCTAAGTTTTAAAGCAGTTGGGATTTTGATTCTTAGATCATTATTTTGTAGTGAATTAGTTGCATATGATTATATTATGTTAAGAGAAAGTATATTGAAGATGTATAGAATTGAACTAATTAAGGTTGTAAGGTTTAAATATTAAAATATCGATTTCTGTAAGATCGTTATTTTTCAGTTTATTTGTTGCATACTATTAACGTGACATTGGGAGAAAGTGCTTAGTGAATATGTTATGTAGAATTGAACATCGTTAAAGTTGCATACGATACAGTATAGCTGATGTACAGTTTCATTAGTGTCCGTGCATGTATCACCAGTCGTCATGCGTCTTGTTATTGTGTAAACGCAAGTGCCAAATTGAACTAATACCATGGTCAATTGCTGAGTTATAGTAGGCAAAAACAAATTAAAACAAAAAATCTGAAAAAACTAAAATATTTGTTTCATACTTTTTCTAGAAAGAAGAATGACCCTGTGCGCTACAAAATGTAATTTTAATAAATGTTATCTATTGTCTACTGTGGCCTACCGTAGGCGATGTCCAGTCCTCCAAACAATGGAATTATAAAAATAAACACCAGAAAAAATACTATGATTTAATGGAAACAATGTCACAGGGTAACGATTATATGGCATAATTTGAACCTAAATATGATGTAAATATAACTATAACCAAAATACTTATAATGTTAAGAGTCATCTTTGGATGACGCTGAAGAAAAACATATGTCAAGATGTTCTTTATAATTCAATATCGTTTCAATTTTAAGGCTTTACTTTATAATTTTGCAGTTAATTTATCGCTTTAAATTTTTAAGTCTATACAGTGCTGAGTCTTAATTTAATCTCATTATTTTAGCAATTTATTTGCCGCTTACTACGATTATGACACTATCGGAAAAGAGTATTTGTCAAGATATTCTGCCAAATTTAATATATGTACTTAGTTAAATTTCAAGAGTAAAAAGTTAGCATTTTTATTCTTCTTGCAGAATCATTATCTAATACTGGCGCTTCGCTTTAAGAAGCCAAGAAGCCATGGCTCTACCATAACAAACTAGTTATTCAAGAATGTTTATTCTGAAAGAAAAAAAATGTGTACTTATTTTTCATTCTTCTCCTTTTAATTTAAATAAGCACGCGTAATTTTTATTTCAGGAATATAAGCTGTGCGGTAAGCGCTGCTTGCTTGCTTTCACGGACGCATTGGTGCCAGATCGAAGTGGCTCTCAGCTTTTCGGCAGTTTATAGAGCAGGAGGAAATAGATCTAAAGATAAGGATATTTTAACACTCAATGGGCGCCACGTCCGCATATGCTCGAGCCTCAAGCAGGGTCACTGTAACTTCACCTCTGATTAGAATTTGGCACGTACACCGACTCCATCGAGTTGAAACGAAGAAAGGCCGCGTCCGGGGAGCATATTGGAATGGCAGTGTGTACAATTCCGACAGAAGAGACGTTGCACGTTGAGGTTTCGCCAAAATAATTATGGTCACCATTTTATTATAAGTACTCACAAGTTGCTGATAAATTGTCGCGCATCTTGAAATAATATACTTACGCCAATCACGCATGCGTCTATTTGTCTCAAACAGTGAAGACGAAAGAGAAATCTTCGATTTAGTTCATCATATTATATTAGCCTATAAAATTTGGTAATTTTTTTCACTATGCTAACTTTTGCCAGTCCGTATGCGATATATTTAAAACTTGACATATTGGAATCAAAATTCTCTGAGCCGTCACTGATGTGATGTGTATTATTTCTTGCATACGATTACCAATATCAGCAAATGATAATTCGTAAAGAATGTTTGTAGAAATGGGTATCGTTACACATTCAAATGTTGGTTCTTACTCTTGTAGATTATTTATCACATGCGGAGAAAATATTGTGTAAGTTTATTGATAATTGTATTGATGAATTGAGATGATTAAACCATATTATGAATTTGCCTTGCATTACGCTACTTAAAAATATATGTTAGATGCTGTAATTCATTTTTCATACATTTCTTTGGGAATATAGGAAAGACTGATGTGAAATGGATTTTTTTAACGCCAAGCAGAAACACACACTTGCCACGCATTTTTTCTTACATAACGATCAAACCAAGCGTCATATGTGGTTGCAAATCGAAACAAACTCTTGCGATCTATAAGTTTTTATTCAATTGAAAGAACGGGTTAGGAAACAATTCAAAAATGATGATATGTATATATTTTTAAATTTGTGTAAATACACAATTAATGTTACACGAGTTACTATGTATACGTGGTCACTCACACGCAGATCGAATAACACCATTAAATGTATTATTATCTCGTTACACGCTACATTAAGAAAGGAACAACCGATTGAAAATTAATAACATCTCTTGCATAACGACTAGTCCGTAGTCTGAAATCGATACCATAGCAGATATTTGTAAGGCAATTCCATAATCTCCGAACCTTCCACGTCTCATCGATGTAAGTAAGAGAAATCTCTAAATTATGCATTACATCCTGGCATTTTAGGCAGTTCGGATGGGAGTGTGCTTATCGCGCTTCCGACGTAAAAAATTAGTCTGCCAGCTGTTCCGATCCACTCGGCCTCGTCGGGGGAAATCTGATCCGAGCCCTTCCAAATTTTTGCTAATCTCGTTTCTGGGTTAAACACGTGCGCGAAGTTCTCCAAGATTTGCAAAATTCGCGCGCTAATTGCCGAAAAGGTCGGTGCGTAGGAAATTGATACCGCTATCGGCTGTCATCTTTGCCGCTTCGCAAATTAGTTCGCGTCCCGATGCACCTCCAGGTCGGGGTTACGTAAGGCGACGTGGAAGCAACGAATGTGCGGCCTCGTTCGGCGGCAGGAAGTGCTCTAATATCCTGCAGGGGAAGCGCTAATAAACTTATGAAACATAACCTTATGTGGTCAGGATCATATTAATATTGCTCATCGCCGTAACCCGACCGCAGCGTGATATATGAGATACATGCATCATCAGCTGAGGATGTTATATATATGACGTGGTAATTTCGGTTGCAGCCTGCACGTGTAATTGAGCTAAAAAGAGGACAATACATCTCGATGAGAAGTTCAGCGATGAACGGATGAAATGAAAGCTGATTTAGTTTCGAGTTTCGGATATAAATATCCAAAGTGTAGTCTCCTCGGTAAATACGACGTTGTTCGTGAAGCAAAACCGTCCAAGTAAACAAATAGAGTGGTACTCCTTCGAACTTTTTGAGAAGTTAAATTATTATTGTAAATGTAAGAGATGAGTAGGTATATGCGACAGAGAACACGTTTTTGTTATTATTATTATTATTATTAATACACCGGATGTAAAGCAGCGGTCCTCAGAAAAATCCTTGGGGTGCTATATCGAACATTTAAGATGATGTCCTTAGTATTCTTGATATATGCCACATTTCACAGCTTCTTGTAAAATATATCTCCGAAACATAGTCACATGGTGTACCACCTCGAAAAGAGGAAGAAAAGGATGTTCCTGAGAGAATATATTTAAAAGAAAAAACAGTTATTAATCTGTAGAAATTGTGGACTTGCCTTCTAAAAGCTCAGTTGTATAGACTAAAATCCGTTTACTATCGAAAACAGATTTAAAAGGTTAACACGGCTAACTAGTGAGTTTGCCAAAGTAAAATCAGTTAATACAGTGAAAAATGCTTTTGTTGCTGTTCAGTGCCCGCTATGATATATTTAATGCATCTGATGAAGTGGAAGTCCATCCACAAAAGGTACTTAGAGCTGGTCATGACTTACCTTGCGAATCTTTGAAAATGCGTACTTGGTTTTAAATTACGCGAAACTGCACTGCGCTTTACAAATAAAAATGATATAAGATAATTTAAAGAACCATATTAATATAACATTTATAATACTTCCTTTGAGCGGTTCAGGCTCGAAGCTGTGGCCGCAACACAAATTCCATGAATTATACTTGAGCGTTATGACTAGACCCAGAATTCCACAGACCAAAATAATATTGATGGCGTTACTGTACTACGAACGGGGATATGCTCCAAAACTGGTTTTACAGCATACAACTTATTCGCTAAAAAACGTGCCAAAATTGACGATAATTTTCTCGAGCAAAATCTTATGTCAGCACATTGCAACATACTTAATTTTAGCGATAAATGACACATGCATAAAAAAATAAAGCACATAAATTAGAGTAGTCGAGTAGAGCCCTGGTGCAGTCGCCGTCAGGGGGCGGAGCTTTGCCAAATGGACGAAAATGGAAAGCTTATCCGGGATTTTAACGGCGAAGTTGGCGTCGATCCTACAGCGGCAGTTCGGGAATATCTACGGGCTTTCAGCTTTTCAGGGCCTTTCGAAACGATATAATGTACAGGGCGTCGATGACACTGCTACTATACGTTGCGGGACACAGAGAGTGTTTCTTTGAATGTATTCGGCTATCGGTCTATGCGAAATTTTGTGTAAACTCAAAAACGAGGCAGTATTCGGAATTTTATCATTTATGAGCCTGCACTTCGGAGAGCTGGGATATATGATAACATTTCCCGAGCGATGGTGCTCACGGAGCTAAATAACACCCCGCAACGCACGTCTATGCTCGATTACATCTGAACCACTTGTGGCGATCTGCCCCCCCACGGTCCAACGGGTAAAGAAATTCGACGATACCAATTACACGCCTCGATCTAGTGTGTGCATTCAAAAACTAGATCTTCGGGGATTCCCAAACGATCCTAACACTTTTGAAAGTATAACTGATCATAAAGAAAGACGTAGTAGTGACGTACTTGTTGAAGCACAAGTTATGTATGTAAATGTTGTAATTGAACGAATTCTTCTCGCATGTCTTCCGGCATCTGAAGAGAGCGGTTTCCCGATGCTCCGAAGGTTCCTCTTCACTGTAGTACTGATGAGATAGTAAATTTGAAAGACGAAATCGTTTTTTATAAATTTAGTTTTCAGAAGAACAATGCTACTGCAATTCGCTCTCCAATTTATAATTGTCTATACAGAATGATCTTCTCTCAGTATATTTGAAATATGTTACCTATGTAACTTGTTTTTGGTTTTTGATGATTCAAAGTTTATGTAAAGAATGTCCAAAATGGAATTAAGACAGTATACTCGAAGTATTGGGTTTGAGAGAGAAAACAGTTGCTAATCTACATAAGTTGTGGAAGCTACTGAAACCTTCCGTTCAAATTATAATCACATGTCTCAAGAGAACATACCGTAGTTGCGAATTAAGGCATCAATCTACGTTACGGTTACTGATTTATGACGTTTTAAGGGTACTTGCAAGAAATATGCGAAATAAAAGCGACATGCTGCAAGGGTAGATTTAGAAGATAACATAAATGTTGACAAGAAACGATGTGTCGTCGGTATACATGGCATAGTTCTCAGGAACAGTCATACATAACAGCGGCCCCTTAACGCAACCTTACGGCACTCCCTTAAAAATGATCGATATCCGACGTTTCAAAGCTTCCAATACGACATTTATAATTTATTAAAAAAGCAAAGTTAATCTACGGAATGTTTAGGGCGACATTAGAAGGTTATATGAAATCCACTGTGCATAAGAAATGACGTGTCCTCAATAAATATGACGTAGTTTGCCAATGGTTTTTCTTTCGCAATGCAATTTAAATTTGCAGATGAAATTCTTGCATATTTATTAACCTATGAATATTTTAATAGTTAGTGGAGGACGGCAAGAAGAATAATTTCCAAACTATGAACATATCAGCATAAGCCAAAGCGATCAAAAAACATGTTTCAGAATAACTACATTGTTTGAATCGGATGTGTTCGAATTCAAAACGAGTGAAATCCAACAATGGCATTAAAGTATTTTTTGGTTCAATAATTGATTGTTTTATGATTGCAAATAGTAATACTAAGGGTAACTAGAATAGCAAATATGTAAAAATATCAAAATCTAAAAATGCACACCCTTGCCAAAAAAGTCACAGATGAGAATTAGCCACTCCTCAAAAACCTTTTTTCGATTCATATATGGAGCGCGATTTCGCATCTGTTGACCCATGATTTACGGCCATTCAAAACATTGTAAAAATATGCGAAAAGCCTACGCCGAGTCTATTTCAGACGCAACTCCAAGAAATTTGCTATTACGGGCTGGCCGCGTGCACGTGAAGGAATTTATAATTTCCACGATTAGATGCAACTCCAGCCCGATTCGCGGAACGCGAACGACATTGCAAGGTTCATCGTGCAGCGGCATTCTACTCTCAAGTTTTAAGTAAACGTACATTTCGTGGCCTCTTCAAGTTGTTCCAAGAAATAGAATTTTCGACATCATTTAAATGAAGCTAGGACTTCTGACCATTGATGGTAGAACCAATCACCGAACATAAAATGTATCTTCCATTCTCACACAGACAAAAACAGACTCCGATATCTTGAGATTTAAATATTTCGCATATTGACTGGCAAAAGTTAGCATAGTGAAAATATTTACCAAACTTACAGGCTAATAAAATATGACGAACTCATCGAATATCTCTCATTTTTTGTTTAAAGGTATTATTTGACAAAAAATTGCATCTCAACTGTTTGAAAAAAATGGATGAGTGATTGACGTATATTATTTCAATATGTGCGACAATTTACCAGTAAATTATCCGACATGATAATTTTTATTGCTTGCTTGCTTGACGCAACTGTGAGAGCGAACCCGTGGGCCGAATTGGCCGATTTTGGTGTCAACCAACACAGGGCGACGCAAGTAAGCCAGTAGTACCTAGGGTTTTCAAATTTTTATAAGTGACTTTTTTTATGTGGATTTTTTTGTTGATAGCTAACCTCAAAATTAACTCGACACACAAAATGGATCACTCTTGTACAAATTGCATTAAATGAATTATTTCGCGCCCAATTTGGGTGCAGAACGCTAGTGAGTATAATAAAATGGTAAACGTAATTATTTTGCGAAAACTTGAACGTGCAACGTCGATTCTGCCAAAATTGTACACAAGGACGTACGAATATCATCCCCGGAGGCGGCCTTTCTTCTACTAAACTCGATGAAGTCAACGTACGTGCAAAAATTGTAATAAAAATTCGACACGGGCGCGTTATCGCAGGGGCCAGGTCAGACTCAACCTGCTTGAGGCTTGAGCCAACGCGGACATGGCTCCCGTTAAATATTAAAATATCCTTATTTTTGGGCCTGTTACTTGTCGTTCTACCCGCGCTGTAGTCTATAAATTGTCGAAAACCTAAGAACCGCTTCGTTCTCTGGTTCCAATGCACTCGTGAAAGCAAGCCGAGGTTATCGTACAGCTTATATTCATGAAATAAAAATTACTCTTGTTTTGTTTAAGCTTTAAAAATAGAACAGTGATGAAAAGTAAGTACAAGAAAATGTTTCTTTCAAAATAAAAAAACCTTGAATGAGTGGTTTTTTACCACTTGCTGAAGTGTTACTAAACAAAATGAATTACTCGACGTAAAAATTACTATTTAACTATATGATTCAATTCTTCGTTTAGTTCCGGATCTCCCTAGTTGACTTTTGTTTTTGAATTCTCAAAAATGCTGATTAGAACCTTGTAATTGTTTTTGGGGGTTGCTCATTGATATTTATATGAGATTTAAAAGTGGAGTGTGCTATAATATAGAAATTGAGTATTTTACAAAAATGCCAAGAATTTATAGTGCAGCTGACCCGGATTTTTCCGTGAAGTATTGGATTAAAATGTAAATCACTTAACTTTGTGGCGCAACCACTTTTACTTGTTATAAGAATGGTAATATCTTGCGATGGAATGCGGCTAACGCCAACTAAATTAAATTTTATGCCGTAATAGCTGGCACCCATTGTTACAGCCGGCATGGACTTTTACTTGATGTGATGTAAGAAGTATTAAATTTAAAATGACTAAAAATCTATTGGTCGAGCAAGCGTGTTTATTATGTCATTATGTTTTCAATTTTAAATTTCATTTGATTTTCAAGTCACATATTTGTTGGTTTTCTTTGTGACTGAGCAGGACTTGAATTAATTAAAGATTTATCCGTAGCACAAAATGGATTGTTTCATACTAACCCGGTTATCACATGCTATTCAAGCCGCCTAGGAGATGCAAATCATACGTAATTACCTCTTTAAATCAGAGATATGAAACTAGAAGTTTAGTACGTGATTAGAACCTTGAGCTGCGTTTATTTGCTGTTCCACTTATTTTCCTCTAGTTCCCATGTTTCACTTACATCCTGAGCTGACGTACGCACATTTGTAAGACGAATGGGCCTGTAGGTCTTTTGACGTTTGCATTAAATGTTGATCGGGGCTGGAATTTATCTCTTGGCGGACGCCCTCGTACATCCATAGACAGTTTGCTATTCATCGCCCGGTAATGGGTACTGAGTAATTCTGGAAGAAATCGCTTTTAACTTCTTTGAGAGATGGCTTTTGGCGGTTGTGAATGAAGGCTGTTTTACTTGTCACATATTCATCACTTACATTAAACTTCAGCTTTCAAATTGAAATATTTAGTTGTGTCGGGATGACGATGTCTTAATTCATATTCTTATATGTCTTAGTATAGACTTCGGTGTCCGATATATATGCAGCTCTTCGAAAGTATCGTTCATCTTTTTATTGCTGCTCGTATATAGGTTACGTACCGCAAAGGATTTTCCTTACCCTAAATTGAGGTTGGTACCATACCGTGTGGAAATCTGGGCCTACACGTCGATTGTACGGATTCAGACGGGGCATCTAAGGAAGGTTGTGTTTATTCTAAGGTCAGTATTCGCAGAGTTCATACACTGATTCTTTCGATACGCCTTAGCAATAGAAAGACGTTCTGCGTGGCCGATAGTTGAGCGAAAGAACAGAAATTCAGCCAGAACCAACTGCACTAAAAGATATTGTAGTTCACTTCGGTAAATATACTCAAAAGGAAACTTTTACGTATTAGAATCCAACTTATTTATAAACAGCTGGGAATACATTATGTAATAAACTAATAAGTAATAAAACAGATTTATATGCTTCTAGATAGGTGAGTGTAAATGACAATAATTATGTTAAGAAGTGCTTTATTAGTAAAATGATAAATTTGTTTTATTTTCCTTATTGAAATAGCTTTTTTTGCTGCTGAATAACGGTAACAGTACAGGTAACAACATCCTGCTGCCACAATTGTCTGACATTTTCTCCAAGTTGCCATTTTCGCTGGTGCATTAGCCGGATTGGCGCATAATTAAAAATGATAAAATGATAATGTTGTTGCCATTTGTCTAACGTAAGTTGTACGACCCAGCCACCTTAGAAATAATTAAAGCTTCTATATTTGCAGCGGTTTCAGTAGGGCCACAATCGCGTTCTCTATTCAGTAATTGCGAACGAATCCTAAAAATAAACCTGCACTTTATCTCTAGCAGCTCTGGAAGTAAATTTAGTCGGCGTTCCACTTCTGGCATGTAGTTGCGCCGAGATAATCCAGCAAGTTTCGTTGAAACCCAAGTTCATTTTGCAAATATTTGGCCTTGGCGGCCCACGCTTTTGTCGTTTTTAAGTAGGTCGCCTTTTATCTCTACTTATTCCCAAAATACAGGGCATGTTGATGCAACTAATAACAAGTAAATGGGCCATCAGGTGCATCTGAGAAAAACGAAGGCTCTAGCTGCATGCTTTGCTTTATTTTTACCACGCAATCGTGGACCACCCAAGTGCTTTTCCTTAAGGATAAACAGGGGAGCTTTCAGCTTTTCGATAATTTCGTTGATTAATGGTCGGGCTAGATATTAACTACATTCCAGGACTAGTACATATTAACGAAATGATTTAATGCACTTTTATATGGGGCAGATACAATCCGTTCTATGCCCTCGAGGTTAATTACAGCGGTAATTAGTTTTGTGTTGTACCTTTCGGCACTGTCATTGGGCAACATAAAAAATTGATTTTGACCCAGAAAAGAACAAGAGTTTGTTAGTCAGAGGAAGGCCATTAATCAAAAAACGGAAGTGTGAAATTTAGTGTATTATATAGTGCCGGAATTGTCAATGTCAGTAATTTGTTGGGAAGAAAATGTTTACCATTTTCAAAAAATACTTTGTATGTTTTTCAATTACACGTTGCTGTAAAAATTATTATTTTGCTTACAGAAATTCAGTGACATACAGATAACATAGATAAAGTAATGTTTAAAATATCTAGAAGCTACATACATTCGTCAAGCTGTGTAATAAGATACGTAGTAAATTTCTTAAAAGTAAAGAATGATCAAGCATTTTCATAATTCCAAATATAATATGAATTGTGCGTCTCAGACGAAAATGTTTATTTTAGAATAAACACTGTGCAAAAATATGTGCATATGCAATGAAGTACATTAATGATGTTGGCAACAAACGATTGATGTCTTCAATGCTAAAGTAATTTTATATAATGCTTAACGGTTATTATGTATAATACTAGTGAGTCACCCGAACTACGCTTCGGTTCGCTAAATTAAGAGAGATTCATTTATATAAATTTAAAAAAAAATAGTATGCTTCGGCCGGGAATCGAACCCGGGCCGCTCGCGTGGTAGGCGGGCATTCTACCACCGGACCAATTATGCTTGGTTGAATGAACAGCTGCTGTAATAGCATATGAACATAGTGAATCATCCGAGGCAACAGCTGCCGCAGCACAGCCCACGCCCATAGACGCAATTTAATTAAATTAAAACTTTTTCGCACTTTGAAGATAAAAACCGGCCTACGATCTAAGTCTAAACATTAGCAAAATTTTAAGCCATCATACAATGTAATCGGGCCAGTATCTTCGGAGGAGAGAAAGAGAGCACCGATTTTATGTTGTTATAAGATTAGAAAGCTACAAAGGAACTTTTAGAGATTATAAATACGTGCAAATATGTGCAAAGTTCCATTTTATGTATGCCATTTTTGACAATGAAAGTCAATGTCTCTCTTTGACTATTCTTAGATTTCAAATTTAAAAACGGAATTCCTGCGAATGTAACTCCGTTGCAATGTGTACAAATAACTTCTTATAATGCAAAGTTATATTTCAGAAATGGGAAATATATGTTAAGACGATGAAACATTGATTGTTAAAGTGAAAAATCCAATTTGATGTAACGTATAATTGAATCACTATGATATTAGTTTTATAATGTTTGAACATCAATTTTCAGTGTGTAAAAATGAATACCTATCAGTTGATATACTGTTAGGTTTCAAACGTGTGTACCACAATTTTTGACAGTTTAACGCAGTTTCCGAGGCATCAAGTTCCACTTTAGATAGTGTCAAAATTCAATTTGTGATAGCGAAATTTCGCCGAACGTTAGAGTGAATGTCCGAAAACTGGAAACAGTTTCTAACGGCTCAATGACATACACTGAAAATGGATAAGAGCTTTGATAACTGGAAGTAAATTTAACTGAAATTCAATTAATGATAAGTTAATATCAACTTCCATAACTGACATTGGATTTCTGACTACTTCAAGTCGGCTGCTGATAACTGAAATTCAGTGTCAATCAAGTAGAAATTAACTTCTGATATCTGAAATTCAATTGAGACTTAACTATAATCAAAGTCAACTTTGACCGCCGAATTTTAATTTCCGGTTAGTGAAAATTAAGTGCTGATAATTGAAATACAGTCCCTTGTTAATAAGAGTCTCAATTTTGATAACTGAAATGTAACTTTTGACAAATGAAGTTAGTTGAACGATGGTCAGTTTCGATAACCTAAATTCAATTTCATGTAGGTGACCAGTTTCTGATGACTGAAATGCAATTTACTGAGGACAACTGTGATAACTGAAATTTAATTTCTGGTTAGTGAAAGTTAATTTCTTCTGATTTTATTTCTGGTTAATGAAAATCACAGTTTTTCTAATTTAGATTTAACTTCTGAAAAGTGAAAGTCAGTTGTAATAACTATACAATTCAATTCCCCCAAACGCAGCCAATTGCGGTAACTGAAATTCAATTTCTAAAGTTCAATTTCGGGTAACTGAAAATTAATTTCTGAAACGTGGAAGCTGCATTTCAAATGTAACATTCGATGCGTAGTTATGTATACAACATATAATTAGATCTTCAGCATTTTAACTATAATTCTTGATAAGGGAATTGAACTCCTTCTGTATAATACAACGTTTAAATTCACATATGTAAATCGCGATGAAAATGAAATTGTGTTCGATTCGTAAATGTCAATTTCTAGTACGCATTTGATCATATGTATCGCACAATAAATTCGTAATAATAAATGTGAACCTTCAAAGGAAATTAATTTTTTCATATAACAAAATTCAATTTTAAGTGTGTAAGATTCTGTGACTTCAGTTGTGCATAATGTCTAGCTTTTGTAATTTAGTTCAATTTACAACGCCAATCCATTTCGATTTGTAAAATATGAAAAGCAGTTGCTGTGCTGGAAATTAAATTTTATATGTGAAATTGTGTAATCAGTAGGACTAGGATTTTAATGAAGTTAAAAATCAGCGAAAATGCAAAATAAAAAATGCAATTATGACTTAAAAATCTCGCAAAAATGACATAATAGTATATTATGATACGAGTTTTATAAGAAGCATTTTGTAGCACGCATGGGTTAAGGAGGAAGTGATACTAAATGCCTTATAAACGAGGTGCCATAGTAGTATTTTATCAACTTGGCTAGTTTTTTAAACAAAAAAATATTCAAAATCTAGAGAATTCGAGGCAGTTGGCAACATTTGTGCAGTAAAGGCGTCTAATGAAAAAAATAAATTTGAAATGTCATTATTTTATTCATTGCAAATTGAATTCTGAACAAGTCGAAAAAGTTTTGCAATGTACACCCCCAGAAAAACGGGCTTTGGCGGAAAACACGATGGGCAAGTTGCTGCCTTCAAAATTACGCCCAATTTGAACATCGGCGTAAGGAGAGCAAGATTTCTACAATCTCCGAAAACATTTTGCTGGCGTATTTCGAATTGCAACGCCAAAAGTATAAATCCTCCAGTTTGTGGTGTGTCTACTCCCAGTTGAGGTCATGTATAAGTATTTACATGAATGTTGACATTTCGAAATATCACAAACTTCAAGTCTTTTTAAAACGGTGCTCTGAAGGATACACACAAAAAAAATCTAAAATTTTGGAGGAATACGAAATTAATAAATTCATATTAGAAGAAAAGTACAAGTACCTGGGATTTATAATATCAAAAGATGGGAAAACAGAACAGGAAGTTAAGAAAAGATTAGGACAAACCAGAAATTGCATAAAACAGCTGAATCCAGTTCTGTGGGACAGACACATTACCAGAAACACTAAAACAAGAATATATAATAATATGGTACGCAGTATAGCAACATATGGAGCGAAAATCTGGATAATAAATAAACATATGGAAAAGAAGATCAACGCAACCGAGATGGAATTCTGGAGAAGGAGTTGTAGACTTACAATGATGGACAGGGTGAGAAATGAAGAGATAAAGAGAAGAATGGGAGTAGAAAAAGACTTATATAGCTACATCGAAGAAAAGAAATTGACTTGGTACGGACACGTTAGAAGAACGGATAGAAACAGGTGGATAGCGAGAGTAACAGATTGGAGCCCTATAGCAAGAAAAAAGAGAGGTAGGCCTCGAAGGTCATGGAGGGACGAAATAGATGAGGCGATGAAAAGAAGAGACCTGGAGGAAGAGTGGCAGGATAGAGATCAATGGAGAAAATGGTTGAGAGAAGGAAGACAGCGACAGCTGTAGATATCCTATATATATATATATTAGAAGCTTATGACAAAATGTATATGGCCATGAAAGTACGTAACAATTTTATTCTATTTTTATATCGTATCTCGCATATCACATGTTTAGCCTAAATTGCACTTAAACAAAAATTATACGTATTTTAGGTCATTTTGATAATGGGTTACAGTGGGGCCTGCAGACGTGAGGAGCTCACATACATGTCGACAGACGACATTAAATATAAGGAAGATTCAATTACTGTGTCCATACCTAAAACCAAAAATAATTTACCAAGACAATTCGTGATAACTGAAGGAATATGGATTACCTTAGTCGGGAAATATGCTGCTCTTAGGCCTAAAAATACTACCCACAGCGATTTTTTGTGACATACCGATATGGGCGCTGTATCAGCTGTGTCAACAATCCAATTGGCATCAACACCATGGGCAAAGTGTCCAAAGAAATTGCCACTTTTCTTAGGCCGCAACCTGAACTTTACACTGGTCACTGCTTTAGGAGGTCTAGTGCAACACAATTGGCCACTCGTGGTGAAGACTTGTTGACCTTAAAGCGCCATGGGGGCTGGAAGTCGTCGACGGTGGTAGAAGGGTAGGTACGTTGAGGCCACGCAACAAAAGAAAATTGAAGTGGCACAAATGCTTAGGCCTCAACATACAGACTTAAAATTACCAAGTTGTTCAAGCGTTTCAAAGGCCAATTCTCACACAAATATTGCTGCAATAGGTAACAGTAAAATTCAAGAAAACATTGTAACTAATGAGAATATTCAGAGTGTTGCCATTGATTCCAAAGACTCTTCCACACTATCGTTTAATGTTTACAACAATTGTAATTTTTACGGTCATAATGCGTAATCATACGGTCACAATTAAGTTCTTGCAGATCTAGTTTTATATGGTTCCTAAAACTGTATTGCAATTGGTTATAATAAAAACATTATTCTTGCAGATTCATACCTGCACTTCTGGTTTTTGAGGTTATGTATGTATGGATATCAATCCAACTATAACGAATTTCATGCTTTATTGAAACGGTGTTTTACGGGGGTACGGTACAAAAATCTAAAATAATTAAATACCTAATTTATGTATTAACATATTAATTATTCCACAACTTGGCGGCAAAACGTACCTGTCAATCGCTGAGTACATTTTACATTTTGTTATATTTAGCCTAATGGTATCCGTAGACACCGTTATAATCATAATCTTAATTCTGGAAGTCTTCTGGCGATTAAATCGAGCACAGTCAGGGTTTTTTCCTATTTGAATCAATTAATTATGATTGACACTGTTGATACTTCGTACACGTACCTATGGTTGCCAACGTTAAAAAACTTAATTACTCTGTTTTTAGTATTTTTATTATAGCACCGCTTTGTCTATTACGGTACGCAAACGCGTATCGTAATAGCCTCAATACGAACGCAAAGTAGATAAAAATTTAAAAAGATGACATATAAATGTTATTTCCAAATTAGAACCTTTTACTTTTATTTTTAAAATACAGAATCAGGAATCGGCATCAGCTAAATTCAGTAACCCAAAAAACTTTAAAAAAAACAGGTAGACGCAATACTTTTATTCATTCAACTTTTAATCCTAAACACATAACAATAATTTTATTAACTACAATAAATGTGAATTACAGTATACAGTGAAAACTTATATAAATTTTCAAATGAAAATAATTGTCTGTTGTCATTCAATAAGCATTTATACATAGAAAAGCTCCTTTCTACTTCGACTGATACAACAGGAGCATACTTAAAATAGGGTATGTCACTTGAAGTTAGTTCTAATTCGTCACTAAAATTAACCGAAAAAATTTCCCTTGATAGAACTTTAGCCATCGAACATATTGTTTCGTAGCCCTTATTTTTCCCCAAAACACTCCACTTTCTTTATTACAGCTTTTCCCATTTTACCACGTGCACCCTTCAAATCACTAACAGTTTTATTAATCAACTGGAGTTGATCCACCAGCTGCACTTGCGACTGTTCCAGAGTGGGTATTGCAGTAGGAATGAAACCAAAGTTTCCCTTGATGAATGAGAGTTTTGCCGCAATTTCAACATCTTGTAACACTTCTTGTGCTATTTTAATTGAAGCTGCTTCAGTGCTGTTGAACGAATCGATGACTTTTTTAACGACTTTTAAGTTTTCACAGTAGTAATTGCAGGCTTCAATCCAGGTACCCCATCTTGTTAAAACCGTGTATACAGGGAGTGGAATATCTGGAGCTTCGGTGTTGAACGCCGTAACTCGTGAAGGAGCTTTTAAAAATACATTTTTTACACAGCCAATAAATTTGTCAATTTCTGGAAATTGACCGCGAACTTCCTCAGCGACTCTATGTAAAGCATGGGCCAAACACGTTAAATGCAGCATCTTGGAGTAGAGAGCCCGAAGAGAGTTAGCAGCCTTGACCATGTAGGGTGCAGCGTCCGTTATTAACAGTAGCACTTGATCGTGCTGAATTCCATCAGGCCACAACGCTCCCATTGAATTATCAAAGAATTTGCTTATTGTAGAATAGTTAACTTTCTCCAAATGCTCACAATTAAGTAAAAACTGTTCACCAGGGCCGTCCTCTTCCAGAGTTTCAACCATGATATTTGCTACATACCGTCCTAGAGAATCTGTAGTCTCATCCATGGATACCCACAGCTTTTTCTCCAACTCGTTTCCTTATTTCGACCAGCGTCTTGTCGTAACAACGAGAAACAGTGTTTTCTCAGTGTTGAAGGATCTGGTATTGATTTTTCGGTGTGCCTTTCTAAGAAATTCCGCAGCTTATGATGGCTCAGCTTATTCAACGGGATGTCCGCCGAAAGAAACACCATACAGAGCTCTTCAAAAAAAGAATTGGAAGATGACACGGTTTCGCTAAGAAGCTGTTGTTGTAGTACCTTTTGGTCGTTCAGTCGCTGCAAACTTCGTTTATGTTTTTCTCGATTGACATGTTGCTCCACTGTAAACTTTCTTTCGGCAGCTACCCTCACATTGCACAACTTGCAGAATAAAATTTTGTCATCAGTGGAAAAGACCTTTTCTCCATATTGAGAAACAAACCGTTTTAATTTAACGGACGCACTGTCTTTAACTTTAGGCATCGTGTTTACTACACAACAAAAGGAAAGTCTGTTGATAAGAACGTGAGGAAACTGAATAAGACTGCAAAATTAATTTAAGAAGCAATTAGGTAAGATAAGGCCGGAATATCATTGTTGGTTCATGCCCACCCACTGCAGGCCAGTCTTAGAAAACAGCTGTGTAAGTTACTGACTCACTGACTGCATTCCAAAGAAATTTAATAGAGAATAGAAAAATATTGCATTTTGTTCTAGACTGCATGAAAAATAAAACTTTAAAGCTCGCCAAGGAAAATATCGCAAAATATAAAAAAAATTGGCGCTATTCCACAAATATGCAAAAAATTCAAAGAAAAACACACAAAAACCCCAAAAAATTCTGGAAATACCATAAAAATTAGCAAAAAATGCTCCATTCCTCAAAAATAGTAAAAAATATAAAAAATGCACCAACAAGTTGCTCTCCTTTGATTCAATTTATCCTGAAACACGTTTATATATAACCGAGCAATGTCTCAGACTTTCAGAAAAAAAGATACAAAATCATCAAAATCCTAGCCCTAGTAATCAGGTTTTGCGTAATAAATTGTTTCTAAAGAGAAAATGACGAAGAAGAAGAATTCGATTTAATTATAATTGCAATTATTATTAAAGGCGATTTAATCCCGTGTCTACAACAGAATATTTTTTTTATACTACATACAACACGAATGTTAAATCAAACAATTAAGAAAAGTTCATTTTAAATTAGACCCCATTTCTAAATACCAAATAGCAGTCTCGTACATCAAAGATTAAGTAGTCTTTATACACTGACGACTACAACAGTTTTTATTTTGTCTCTTACTTAAGTGCTTAAGAACGATCATGATCCGCCTCTGGCTAAACGCAAATGCCTCCATTTACTCCAGCTTCAAAGCAGTGTTTACAGAAGATCCTTGAGTGCATTACGCAAGAAATAAATTGGTCTTAGAGTTTCAAAACGAAACGCAAGTGTGTACTAATTGGATTGCCAAAATACGGCAGCGTAACGGAATTACAGGGGTCGAGCGAATTTATGAATTAACCCAATAAAAACAGGTTCTTACATAAAAATACGTTCGAGAGGCGCCAACGTAGTGGCCTGATTATTTAATTACTGCATCGCCCTGTCTTTGCTGAGAATCGTGACGATTATTCGAGTATGCAAATTGCCCTTTGTGTAGAGATTATAGATTGTCTAGAGTTGTTCTTAAGTAGCTGACTGTCTGAGGAGGATGTTGTAATGGTTGTCTTTGCTCATAATATTCATATATGTTTAAAGCATATGCGCAATTACATTTAAAATTTGCCCCCCTCTCCATTACTATGAGACCTGCTGACCTGGTGCTAGGTCCAGGAATAAATGGTGTCATTCGTTTTCACATTTTGCTATTAGAATTGAAGAATAATTTGGTTGAGGTGGAGATCGAGGGTGCCTTTACTCCAAACTTTAGTTTACTTGTCTGAATCGAGCGATGAAGTCATGTCTCATGTGCCGTTATATAACGAAGTTCCACATGCGTGTGTGGAAATTCAACTGGCTAATATTATTTGATCTGTGTTCAGCTTTCTGAACACTTATTTTACAGATTACCAATCACAATAAGGTTGCAATTGTATCTTCAGGGAAACTCACAATTCAGTCGATGATATCTACACATACCAATAATATGTGAACAGTTGCACTTTTTTACTTATTTGTAAGATTCTGTCTGAAATCCGGAGAAATAGCTGTGTACCTTACATAATCCTCCAACATGCGTTTTGTATCTTCTTCAGGGAAACTTCTCTGAAATTACTTTATTACACCTCGTATCTCTGACTAATCTATAGGCAAACTGCAAACAGGTAGAGATGTATATCACGAACAATATAAGTCGTACAAGCTTAGCACATGAGGTGCAACAAGTATGTACAACATGAAATCTACGCAAAACTCTAAGGAACACAGAGAGGGTGTGAATTTAGGGAATTGAATGCTGTCCCTGTCAGATCCCCGGCTTTTTAGGTATAATCTCCTCTTAAGTGACGACTTTCTAGGGCTCGTAACTCCTCTTGTTTGTGCCTGCGGTTGCTAGTTGACATCTGGGATTAATTGCCTAATTAAACAGAGTAATCTGGAGGTAACGTTACGGCCCTAATGCTGTACGTGTGTTTGGTGTAATGCTAGAAGCTACAAAGGGTTGGACGGCCTACCGCAAGGTCCCGACACAGACGTAAACCTAACACCTCAAAGACAGTCGGATTCAGTTTTCACTGTTGGAAGTTGGCACCGCTTTGTTCCTATCGGTCTGGGGGAATTTTGGGATCATTCTGAATATGGAAGCTTTGTGATTTTATTAATAGTTTGAATAGCATTTTCTTAAAAAAGCACCAGTGCATCGTGTGCTCTCTTTAGATGGAGCATAAAATATTGCAGAAACCTGACACGTCGATCAACTCCTTGTAAAGGTTTCCTGTATATTGTTGCTATGCTGAAAGATTTTCTCGTATTTTTAAATTCTTGTGTTTATCAAAAGCACTTTCGCAGAGTGTGCTTTTCAACAGTAACGGAAGTATTTCAAATAGATTAACATCTGCTGTGACAAGTTTAGTAAGATACAACGATCAACCTGAAGGGAGTTTTCAAAAATTCAGATCGCTGGTATTTATTAACGCCACTTTGACCCTCGCATACCATGAAGGTTCCGGATAAAGATGAGTCTGTAATTTTGTTCTTGGTGGCCGTTCTCTAATGGCGCCCATCGGTAATGATAGCTTTGTTTTTGTACATTTCTACGTGCCGTCTCTATCTTAGCAGGTAATCTGATTGTGCTGGCTTTGGCGGCGGTGTGAATCTGCTATACGCCTCGGTTCCTCAAAATTCATCTTCAGCGAAAAACGCTGATGTTACAAGGTGCGATCGAGGTTACGCGGATTCGCAACTTTCGTCGCAATTCGTGCGAGTAGGGATGTTAGATGCTGTCCCGGAGATAATTTCCAAACGTGAATAATTGCGAGTGATTGATTGCTTCCTCGATGCCGGCGTTATTACGCGCCCGATAGTACCGCTCCCCGCAGGTACGCTTTAATTATAATTTTTACGAGAACTAGTATGGATTCGACACAGGAAATTGGGTAGGTAAAAGTTGCTAGCCCAAAAATTGAAATGCTGCTGGCATATTAAGAAATGTTTCCTCTAATTATCTCTGGAAGTCTCTCAAAAGCATTTTAATTGCATCGGTTTCACCTTTACTCGACGGAAATATCGTTGATTTATATAATGTACGATATGTTCAGATTAAGGAATATTAGAGATTTTATGAAAATAGGATAATATTGTGGTACATTATGTTGCTGTAGACTTGATTGATTGAATAAAATACAAAATAACTTGTGAGTTATAGTACAGTTTAAATTCAAGTTAATAATCACATTCTGTTGGGTTGCTTATATTCAAAACTATCCAGAAAGTTAATGTATACAGCAAGCTAAACCGCGTTCGTGAAAATCAGAAAAAGGATCCAAAAATTAAATGATTAAAATACGTCACAATAAATTCGTGATATTAAATATTATGCGGAGATATTGTGTTAGCAGCTAAAAGAATTGATTACTCAGGCACTGGAATCGAACAGCGACATTACACTAACTGATTTGCATTTGCAGCCTCACTAGGCGTTTGTAAACGGCTACTAGCTAATGTTAATCGCGTTGCGTCGCGAGAATGGACGCAATATAAAATAACAAGTTTTGCTGGACGCTATGGGCGCTAACTGAAATGGGAACTATCTACTATTTTAACAAATAAACACCGTTACTGAACATCCAAAATGCTTAACTCGGCGGTACACGGGTGAAATTGCCGAACACCAGTGCACAAACCCGGTCAAAATGACCGTGTGTATTTTTTTTGCTCAAAAGCGTTTGTTTTCAAATATGATGGCCTTAAGTCATTCAAATATCGATTTTTAGGATTGAAATAATAGTAATACCAAGTTACCACAAAAATTTAATGACAAATGAACATTTAAAAAGGCTAAGTATAAAAAACCTAAACAATTATTTCTACACAAGTAACTTCGGGATATAAGAATACAAACGAAAAAAATTTGATTTTCAAAAGAATACCACAAAAATTGTAACATTTAATGCATTGTGGATAGAAATTATTCAATATCTTCATAATTTGTGCCCTCCGCGAGGTTGGTACACAAAACATTTGTGTGTTCCTAGTGCCTAATGCTACGTACACAAGTGCATGAACCCGGTCGAATCGACCGTGCTCCGTCACTTTGTAAGTAATGAGCAAACTTTGTACAAACAATCAAACCGAAAAAAAATTTTATGCTATCAGTCATGCCAACCAACGATCAAGGGAGGTATACCTAAAATATTAGACACTGTTTACATTTAATTTTTTTGAACAATAAGGCAAAAACTAAAAACCCGGTCATTTTGACCGTGACCCGTGCACTGCCGGGTTAAGCAAGTCAAACAATAACTATTTGGGTTACAAGTTAAAAGCGTGAACGTATTAAACTGATTTCAATAAGCCATCGCTATGGGGTTGTCTCGGGTTATCTTCCTCGACTTATGTGCGCCGCATAACTTGAACTGGGCGAACACCATAGGGCTCTGATGACCTCTACGATCCTAATAACTTACGGAACCTCTCGGAGTCGTCGAGTTGTGTTTATTACATTAATCAAAACCGCCCATAGAGGAACCCTTTAGGTGTAGATCGGCCCTATTATTGCTGGCAAATTAATAGTCAATACAAAACAGGAAGGGGCGAGAATAACCAACTAGAGAAACGGAACTACAACTTTCAAGAAGGAGCTTCAGAAAATTCCATGTACTCTGAAGTTACATGCGCCATACGCCAAATACGAATGCAGTGCCAGTTGCAAATTTCAAAATACCCAAAAAATGTCCAATCTGACAATAGGGAACATGCTCCACATACAGGTGCTTAAAGTGACCTAATTCCAAGGATAACATCGCTACATCATTAGAAAGATACGAGGTATAGAAAATGCCAACTGGGATTCCAGTTCTCGGCTGAGCGCTTTATATTAGCGAACACAACCATTTTATCTTTGTTTACATTGTGGTCGTACAACGACAAGAACAGAAACGTAAGCTCACCGGCGGTAGATCCAGGCAGTGGTTCCGAGAACCGCACTAATACAAGGGCTGGAACGGCATTTACTATATGGAACGTACCAAAATGACAATTTAGGAAGGTATTGGAAAAATATCGCAAAACCAGCAAAAAACATTCTAGACTGTTGAACATTTCAGCAGGTCGGTATGTTCAGTAGTTCTTCTTTCTTTCTTCGTTATTTTGTAGATATCTCTTTTTTTCTATAGCAAATTTGTGAAGCCAGATGCTTTGCTGTTTCTCGAATTATTCAAATTAAATTTATGTACGTTGAAATCCCTTGGTCAGTTAAGGAACTGTGAAGACAGCGTGATATAAGCTGAAATCTATAGTCAGTTATCTTGCGGCTATATATGACAAATAGAGAAACATGTTATCCATGGGTAGTGATGTGTGAGTCGGGTAAATACCCAGTGGGTCGGGTATTTTTAAATGGATATTTACCTGGGTATTTACCCCTGCCTCGGGCAAATACCTAAAAAGGGGGTATTTATCAAATTTTTAATATTTAGAAAGCTAAGCTAACTTTTACTCTTTACTCACATAATAATGTTTCAGCGTGAGTACTAAAAAGTGGGGAAAGAGCGGGAAATTTTGAATTAAATCTTAGTAATTTTTTGCTTTTATGTTTCTTCCAGGTGTAGCACCTCAAACTTTCTGGTTACATGTCATTGGTGGCACTGTAAATCTATGTCAAAGTAGTGAATCACCCGAGCTACGCTTCGCTCCGCTAATTACAGGATTTAATTAAATTTAATATAATTCAATTTTACTTTACGTTTTTGTACTTTTTTGAAAATAAAAACCGGCGTAAGTCTAAGAATTAGCAAAATGTTAAGCTATCATACAATTTAATCGGTCCAGTATCTTCGGAGGAGATAGCGAACAAAGATACATACAAAGAAAGAGACCACCGATGTTGTGGTATAGATTCGAGGTTAGCAGGTTAGGTTTTGTGTCAGTTTCGGGGTTAGCAGGTTAGTTTTTGTGTCAGTTTTGACACAAACTGACACAAACCCTGACCTGCTAACCTCGAATTTGACATGGACTTACAGTGCCACCAATGACATGTAAACAGAAAGTTGGTGTGATACACCTACGAGAAATATAAAAATAAAAAATTAGGAGTTAATTAAAAATTTACCGCTCTTTCCCCACCTTTTAGTACTCACGCTGTATAAATGCACTAGAATATTTTATGTAAAATTATAATTGAAATGTAACACTGAATAAGCAGTCACCCAGGTAAATTAATAGTTTTATCGGGAAGAAACATTGGCTGCCGAAGATTATGGAAATAAACAATAAGCAATAAATTGCACCTGTCAGAATGTACAAAAAAAATGTGGTGGTTCTGACTCTGGAGATTGGGATGATTTATATTATGTATTTGTATATTATTTTCCAACTTGTTTCCATTTTTGAAAAATGAACTGAACATTAACTTGGAGAACATTAATAATAATACATACTTCTATACATATTAAGAAACAATCTTAATAAGGCAAAGAAAATAACAAAATGATATAAACGTTGTATACCGATGGGACCATAATTATGTATAACAGCAATGAGATAGCATGAACAAAAGTACATAATACTTCAGTAAGAAAGAGATAACCGTTTAAAAAAGTAATTTTAGTAGGCATATTTAGTTGACATATACCATAATTAAAATGAGCATCAAGTCTAATCAAATATTTGTTTCTATGTTCATCTCTTTCTTATTCATCATTGAATTTTGTTTTTACTCGTGCTATCTTATTGCTGTTTTATACAGGTTGCCTAAAATTGTATAGAACGTGGCAATTCCATGAGTTGGAAAAGGTTCAAATACTATTTGCCATAAGAGTAACTGAAATAGAAAATGCAATAATTACTTTGGTAGCTAGGCAACAAGTAGCTATTGCACCTACTTGTTGCCTAGCTACCAAAGTAATGATGGCAAATAGTTTTTGAACCTTTTCCAACTCATGGAATTGACATGTTCCGTACAATTTTAGGCAACCTGTATAATTATGGCCCCATCGGTGTTTTGGGCAGGAACTGTTCTCAGTCCAGCTATTTTCTTTTATTCTACATTTTTATAAAATTCGAATAGAGCACCTTTACCTACACTGGTTAGATTAGCTTTATAATATTTCTAAATGAGGCTATAATTACCCGTTTAAATACCCATTTTGGGTATTTACCCAGTTAAATATTCGGGTATTTACCCCTAAAAATAAATACCCCGGTAATTTACATCACTATCCATGGGTATGGGTTCTTTGCGTCATTGAAGAAGACATAAAGGCAACCCGGTCTAAGCTGTCACCAGAACGGTGGTACAGCAAAAATTCTAGTTTTTCTAACTAGTAACAGCAAAAGTTAACAATGAAATAACAATGTTAAAAAATAGGAATTAAGAAATGAATTTGCTTTCGAATTCTATTTCCTAGGTTTTCACAGTAACTATTATTGTGTCGGGACGTCTTGAAATAATTAATAACATGAAAGGTTCGCGTGCGTCCTCCCATTTTTTTTCAAATACGAAACAACGTGGATAACTACACGTTACACTGGCACAGAAAATGGGAACGTTTTTCGAACCCTTCGTAATTGGTTTTCGAGGAACGCTCTCAGTTAGCCGCTGTTACTATCCGATAGGCATCACGAACTTGGGACGACGGCAGTGCGACTCAAGGACTCGTAACAACGCCTAATTATTTTTCCCGCTGCTGATCATGTAAGTCAGTGATACAGCCTTAGTAACAAAACGTGTAAGTCGGTGATTATATTTGTTTGCTGATTTTTCTTGATAACGGAACTTAATATTATTATGAAGTTCCTAGGATAATAAAATTAGCAAAGCAAGATGCAGATTTAGACGTTTTGTTTATAAATTGCAAGTGTTTATGTGACATGAGACACTCACAGGTAACACGACTCACGAAAACTAATCCTGGTGACAGGTGACAAACCAAACGAATATTTCAAAAATCTAGGAAACTTTCGATAAGCAGCGGGAAAAATACAATAAGATAACTCGGAATGTATCGCCTATTAACATTTTCGGCAGGCAACAAGCCGCGGCATCGCCTTGCTTGTACTTGCCTACCTCAAATGTTGATAGGGCCTTACATTCCCTGTTACTTAAATAGCTATTAATAGTGCCTAGCTTGCCGCTTACTTTATGTAAGTGCTAATTACACGAAACAAGTGAACTAACTTGAGCAATTTCGTGTCGTGGCGGAGTGAAATCTATTCAGCGTTTGGGTGTAACCTGAAGCTCACGCGAAGTACGCAACAATGTGTGCACATGCACGCAAGGCTTCCAGTTGCATAGTAGCAAACTCGCAGAAAAAGAGCTCTGCTGGAAGTCCACCGGCTTGAGGTAAATCTGCCAGTTTTTCCTCTACTTGAAAATTGGGACTTTCGTACAAAATGGGAAGAATGTGGGAAAAACTGTTAACTCGGTCCGGCCGATGCTAATCGTCAATCAAATAGGCGTGGCGTGCGTGTAATTAGTGGAATTATTCTACATTAATGGACTGGGTTCGTTGGTCTTTTGACCTGTTGCTTGTGCAAGAATTAAGCGAATGGTAAATAATCTGCAAGGACGCGGTCATACCTGGTTGTTTGTTTAATTTTAGGAAGTTCGGTGCGAGTTCTAAGAAGAGCGTGCTTTGCATTGTTGCTAATTGGTGTTGTATGTTGATAATTCTAGCTGGATTGTTGATGCGGTGTAGCGTTTAGGTTTCCACGTAATGTTGACCAAACGAGCGGCAAAGTTCTATTATAATACGTTCGACGCTGTTTCAATTCATGTTAAGCTAAAGTAAATAAGAGTAAATGTCTATGAATAATTTTAGAATTTAAAAACTACAGCACCATTCTTGTTGGAGCTACTACTTCGATTTAATTCATTAGGTTTTAATTTGTTTCATATTGGACAAGGTTTAGGAATCTCGGGTACCTACCTTATACACCGATTGCTTTGGTTGTGCTTAGTCATATCAGATTGTACTGAATACTTCTTCTACCATTTCTTTCTTTGCTTCTTCTTTCACTTCCATGCTCTTCATCCTGCTTTTTCGTTTTATTCTTATTTTTCATGTTCTTCTCTTTCTATGTTAATTGTGTAATATTACGATACATGAAATCAAAATTACGCTTCGACTTGACGACTTTGGTCCGCTCTATAAGTTATAATTTTAGACGCATATCCATCTATATTATGTCAAATTGCAGGTATTCTCAAGCTCTACAAGTGTTATAATAACTTTTTCGCTAAATAGAACGAGAAATGAAATACAAGTGAAGAAATATAGGCACATATTTTCAGTGCCCCGGGCTAATTAATTTTTTTCTGGATTCAGATCGGTTCACATGCATAAATTTACAAGAACTGACGACTTACCCGAAGTTCCATAACGCCCCTGCGCTCTGCGGCCTGGGCTTGTAAATCAGAAACATGATACCGGAGGGTGCAAGGCGAACGGCGAACTTTCATATAGCAGGTGGTCCCACATGCCCGACCGCGAACACAAACTCAGCCAATTCAGTCATGCAAGCAAAACCACAAACATTCATCTTTTATCAGTAATGTTCTCATTACATAATACTTACAGGGGGTTTTATGCCTCCCCCCCCCCGGCGTTTCCACGTCGCATCTCGAAGAAGACATCGTCAGGGATATTCTTCGGTGCACCGTCGATGATCTGCTCGTAGTAATCCTGAAAACACGAATGCTTACCGCATCTAGTATGTCTTACCCGAACGTTAACTGCATCAACGGGTCCAACCCATGTCCATGTAACTCGCAATTACAGTTGCCGCATGGACCGCAAAAGACACAGGCCCTAGGAATATTTGGGGACGTGTTTTCCAAGCCACCCAGACGCGCTCACTGGGATCACTGATAAGCAAGGTGCTTACCAGGTCAAGGATCGTGGACCATCTCGCCGAATGATCACGGATCCAGGCTTCGATAGCGCTATCTGCGGTTCGGCTAGACCGCAGGCCAACCATAACAATGAACAACGACCCAATTAATAAAGCTGTCTACAATCAGCATCAGAACGAACAATAAACGAATGTTCGACTCCGCTGTACAATAACTACATACAATCTATTGCAAAGCTACGCAAGCACTAGTATTCTTTGTAGATATTACAGACCTCATCGTTTTATTCACTCGCTTATAATCCACAATTTAATTAACTTCAAAAACATAATCTCGGTGGAATGACACCCGCGGCGGATTAGGCTCGTGTCCACACATGTGCGACCTCGCCTACAGGCTGCCAAAGCACATAAGATCCATCGATTTGTAAAAATGCCACCCCCAGTCGCCTCGGGTTTCACAACATTCCCATATGGGAATTCTCGGCTAACTGCCGCAAAGGCCCACCGATATTTTAAACTACCTCCAGAAAATGCCTCCGATTTTAAAAGCATACGTAAATTGGTTTTGGACTCGTTCGATTCTGTGCTAAATTTAGAACGTATATTTCAGTGGCTGGCTTATTCGAAAGCCCATAATTATACAAATATAAATAAAATAATATAATATTTTCAAATAGCTCCAAGAACACAAAAGTAAATACATATTACAACAAAAATGTGAAGCAAAAAATCTCGACCCTTCACGCTTTCCTTTCGCGGTCGCGATATCTGGACCAATATTGAGTTATCGCAAAAAATCAAACGCACGTTTTTTTAAGATGTCGACAACTTGAAGTCAAGTTTTCTGCCCCCCCCCCCCCCCCCACATTCAAAAATAACATAGTGACTAGACTCTGCCGTTTAGTTAAGTTTATGCTCAGTTTTACTACATACTCGGCGATCTAGTGTCAGTCACTTCCTGTTTATGCAGAATCATATATTATTTTAAATTTTCTGAATAATTGAACTACTATATCAATTCTGCCGAGGCACGATTTGGATCTGCGGAACAGGTTTGGTTGCCCTGAATGGAAGTCGTTTTACAAATAAACTAAGTTTATACGTTTTAATGTCTTCACTTATACGTGCATTTAAAATTATAATTTTGTGCTTCGTAGGCGACTTCGTAGCAGTATCGAACTGTATCTGGGGTTGCCTCAAATGCTTTGGGGTTGTGGATGTTTTCCGATGGCATGGGAATATCCTTGACACTGACAATGTAAACACGCGTAAGATTAAAATCAACCTATCCAGGTTTATTTTCTGGTTTGCTGCTCGCAAATCTCCTTAAGTAAACAAGGATTTCAGGGATTTAAATAATATGTTTTTTCCCAAATTCAATATATCGGAGCAAAACGTACACACTTCAAGGTTTTCTATTGTTGTTGAGTAATAACAAACGCTGAACTTTATGGAAGTGTAATTATATTTTTGTTATTTTATCCAGAACAGTGCCCTCGTATTGGCTTGTTTCAGTATGTGCAACTACTAAAATTATGCTGATTTTAGTGACTGCAAGCTCTATGTGAGCTTTATAACTTTCAACTGACTGCTGGAGATGGATCAAATAGAATTTCTAGAAGTTGTTCGGAAATCCTCAGGATTACCGTTGTGTGAATCTTGCGTTCCAAGCATCCAGTTTACCTTTTTCTAGATGCTCATTGAAGTAGTACCGACTCCTTTTTTACGCCGGGTTGAGCTTTCGCTCGAGTTGCTTATCCAAACGGTTTCTCATATTTTGCCAGTATTTTTGATAGTGCGTATTTATCCCTTTACAAATGTGCTGATGTTACACGCATGTAAAACGGTTTTAACAAAAATTGAAGCTCGATCCATCAGG
This sequence comes from Agriotes lineatus, assembly GCA_940337035.1. Lineage (NCBI taxonomy): Eukaryota > Metazoa > Arthropoda > Insecta > Coleoptera > Elateridae > Agriotes > Agriotes lineatus. Next base: position 172,507,351 of record OW679196.1, read on the forward strand.
ATGGTGACAAGTGGAGGTGCGTGGTTGACGAATGGAAATGGGTAGGTGTTCTTCCATAGCACATTGACCTAATACTCATCAGATGATCGGCAAAGTTTTATTAGACGTTCGGCGCTCTTTGAATTTAAGTTAGGTCAAAGTTGTAAATATGAGTAAATATATTGAAAAAGCATCGAACGTGTCTCTGAATAATTATAGTATTTTAAAACTAACAAAAAGCATGAGAAATATTCATACAAACTGAATTGAACTTAATAAACTAGAGTTTAACAGTTATTGTGTTTATAACGAGCTGGGGGAGATGTAGTTTTGAAAAATATACTATCGACCACCATATTTAAAAGAGCTAAACTTATTAAGTATCTTGTAGGTACTTACACTTCCTCAGTGAGATTGGTTCTTCGCGATTGGGTATTCAACACGCGAAGTTCCGTCCATGGGAATTCAAAGGAGCATTTGAGCCCAGCACATCGACACGTACCGGAAAGCGAATTCGCTTTCAGCGGCGCCCGTATCCGATTATGTTTCTTCTTTTTATGTGACGTCCTAAGCTTAAGAATTAAGGTGACCGTTCAAATTGAATTACTTCCGCCGAGGTTTTATCCGAGATCCTGAAAAGTTACCTGTGCATTATGGCGAAAGCGGCCCCCTGCTACTGCGTTCAGCTTCCTCATTAAATTCAGGACATTATCTTGGACTTAGGTGGGGCCTAATGCCGCGACCCAGTTTCTTAATTATTTCAAAAGTGCGGCGCTTTGTCCTTTATTCCGCAAACTTTATTTGTTTACCAGAAAAGGGACTGAGATATAAACCTACTAAGCGCGATTGGAATAGTTTCATATTCAAGAAAAAGACTAACTACAAAATTAAAAGAAACAACTATTATTTTAAAGCAACTTGTAAATGATATTTAAACGCACCTAAGGAATTACCACATTCATTTTCTGTGGGGCATTACACTTTTCAAGCGATTTGTTTGTTATAGAGTAAAATCGATGGGGCGTTTTATAGGTACTTTTCCTTGCGCAAATCGAAACCGACATGGAAATACAGTCTGAAAATTTGGATCACATATGCTGCTTATTCGGTTTAGACTCGCAAGATTTATTAATTTACTCACATTATATGGATAGATTATGAACACTAAACCACCAGCGACTGGCTGCTTTTTGTGATTTTTTAAAGTTTTTTATCTTATAGTTCAGAATGATTGTTAGATACATATTTCTTTTAAAAATCGGTAGGTTTAGTGATGAGGGTCACCTATAACACTGCAGTTATGCTGCAGCACGAGTCCCACCGTTGTGGAGTAAAATTGTAATAACACTGTTTTGAAGCCTCGCTTCTGGAGGACGAAATTGTAATGAGGCACTTTTCTAAATAAATTTGCTCTTTCACTGCCAGTTAGCTCAATAGAAATGGAACCTCTCTTATTTTATTTAACTCAATTGTGGGTAAGCAATGCCCCTGTGGAAATGAAAGCAGCAACTGGCCTGGACTACTCGTGCAAAACTGAACGTGACTTCAAAAATCTACTCTAATAAAAACCAATTTGTTTACACAAAAATCAACAACTAACTTATATATTTCTGTTAAAAGAATAGTGCTAAATAATACTAATGTTATGTACTAGATCATAAACGGATGGCCATTTCTACTCCGCATTTGTAGGCTCAATAATATTAAATCAAGTGCTAGAAAACTGTTTCTACTACGCATTTATACAACGAACAATAATGTCCAAAAGGCATCTTCTACTACGAATTCTTTTAACACTGATGAACTCATACAGGCGACAGCTGTTTCTATACACAGATGCTCAAGCGCAGTGCGCTCACAATCTTTAACCACAAAGTGTTTCTATGAGCCCTCTTTGCCCTTAGGGCGGGTAGGTGGCTAGCCTTGCCCGTCGAAAGTGAGGAAGAGTTCCTTTGTTTAGTGGTCAACGACTACCACATGTGTTAGCGTTGTTACTGGGGAGCGTACGATTTTAAAAATCCTAGAGTCCGCCGGGATTCGAACCGACCGCCTGAGAGACGAACATTGCTCACTGAACCATCCGCTCACAATCATAACATTAAACCACTCGCAGATAGGTGTTTCAAACGCCGCCTATGTGCTGACAGTGTACTGCACATATTGTTGTAATACGCGCTCTCGTGTACAAATCACATTACACGTTTAGTGAGAACAGACGCTAGATTAGTAATTATTCTTGCACCTAATAAAATGTAAATGCCTAAAGGCTATATTCGTAGAATATAATTTCATATTTTCGGTCATGGTACACAGCTGCCACACTGCCAGGTTATTTTGTATTACGTGCCTCATAACGCACAAACAGCAGGGACGTCTGTAATGAAAATGTTGGATGCCTAGCGAGGCTTCCTGGTAAAGTTGTTTTTGTAACAGATTACATTTTATGGAACTGCGAAACGTAGCGGACGGCTTCTGAAGGAGAAGAAATAAATGTATTAAAGCTACTACTGTGTTCTTAATTTCTTATAAGAATTTGGTAGAGACTTAAGTCACTGTGCAACTTGTTATTTTGTTGGCTGTGCTCAGTGCCACGACGTTTAAGCGGTTCGCAACAATATGCTCAGACCCAATGCGTCCCGAACACTAGAAAACGTGCGCCTACGTACGGTTGCGCTCAATGACTCACTCGAGTGATGCTCGAATTGCTAATTCTAATATAATCACCCACCTGCGGTGATGACCAACGAATACCAATTGCGCAATACCTGGAGCTGGTCATCGCAGACCTCTTTTTTTTAATTTTTGATGCCAGTTCAGCACTTGTGCTGTGCATGGTATTGTTAATACATAAGATGTGACTTATAATAACATTAAATCACTATTTTACACTATAAGAAGCATATTTTAGTCCGATATCTACTGTTTAATTCGGATTATCACTGATTTTAAGCAACACACACTTGTTTGAGAAATATGGTTCACTTGTGTAGATCATTCATTGTCACTATTGTCACTCCTCCAGATGTCAACCGGTAGTTTCCTTTTTAGTCTAAGTGTGCAACAATCGTCTTCCTATGTTGTAATGTACTGCGCCACTACACTGATTGAGGTTTTTGTAGAACTTCTTAGAAGATTTCGCAATAAATTGCTGAATTGTGGGGATGTCAGTTTCTCTATGAAGTTGTGAGTTTCTAACAAACTTTGTTTTGTAGCACCTGTAGTTTATTCAAATTGGTTTTTGAAGTTGTACTCCACACGCTACTTCCATATGTGATAATGGGTCTGATTATCGATGTGTAAATTAAGGTCCCACATTGTATTTTAAGCGTAGATTTCTTGTTTAGAATTGGATATAATATGGCCAGTCTGCCGTATGCTTCTGCTAATTTTTTATTTACATGATAACTCCACGTCAATTTTCGGTCAAGATATAATCCTAGGTACCGCACCGCGCTGTCTTTCGGGTTCCAGGGGATCGGATTGTTGTTAATTATTATGTTTGGTGGATCTGCAGGTCGGCGAAGAGTGAAGATTTTTGAAGGTACCGCACCGCGCTGTCTTTCGGGTTCTAGGAGATCGAATTGTTGTTAATTATTATGTTTGGTGGATCTGCAGGTCGGCGAAGAGTGAAGATTTTTGATTCACACTTGTCAGCATTGATATTAATACACCATTTTGAGAACCACTGGTTGAGCTGATCTACACTGGCTTGTAGATTGCTTGCTGCATTGTTTATGTCATAGTCTTGCGTGATAATCGCTGTGTCATCCGCATACATCGCCAACTCTGCGTTAGGTGATGTTGGTATGTCATACATAAAGATGTTATACAAGACTGGTCTTAGTATGGATCCTTGTGGAACTCCAGCATTGATGTGACGTAGTGAGGATGTAGTTGAGTTTATTCTCACTTGCAAGGATCTTTCTGTTAAAAATGATTTGATGATATGTAGTAAGTATGTAGGGATGTGTTGACATTTTAAATATTAGGCCGTTCGTCCAGACGCGATCGAAAGCTTGAGCAACGTCAATAAAGGTTATTAGTGTATTCATTTTGTGTTCATAGCCTTTTTCAATTATTTCCGTAATTCGCAATGTTTGATGGTTAGTGGAGTGTAAACCTTTCAATCCAAACTGAAATTGAGGAAGAATATTTTTCTTCTCTAGAAATTTATTCAGGCGGGATTGAATAATTCTTTCCAAACGTTTGGAAACAGTTGACAGCAGGCTAATAGGCCTGTAGTTCACCGGATTGGTATGTACTTTGCCCGGTTTGGGAAACATTAGTATAATTGCTCGCTTCCATGAGGTTGGAAAGTATCCAATTCTCAGGCACGCGTTGAATATTGCTGTCGGGTAAGCTATTGTTTTATTCGGTAAATGTTTAAGAAGTATATTTGGAATCATGTCTATTCCAGGTGCCTTTTTTGTTTTCAGTTTTTTAATATATTGCTGTATTTCTGATGGAGAGACGGGTTCCGTGAGTATTATGTCCTTCTGATTGATGTTGTTGATTTCTTGTTCAACATGTTGAACATGTTCTATGTTGTTACCGTCATACTTAGTGGTGAATGTTTGTTCCAATTGTTCGGCAAATACTTCACATTTATCTTTGTCTTCTGGATATGTGCATTCTTGTGTTGTGAGTGTTGTGATGATCATAGGTTGCTTAAGAATTCTCTTCGTAGCTGTCCACATATTTGGATCTCCTGGATTGAGGGTTTCTATATAATGATTGTAAGAGTTAATTCTGAATTTATGTAGCTCATCTCTAACTAATCTAATCAAGTCATTGAGTCGAGCCTTAATTACTGGGTCCCTGGTGTTTTGCCATAATCTGCGAGTCGCATGCTTCTCTCTAATCATATTTAGAATACGAGCTGGTGGGTTTACATGATTTTGTGGTCTATACCGTCTGATAGTGATTGTCGCGTGGTGTATTACTTCAGTGGTTGTTTCCGTAAAGAATTTTACCGCTTTATCAATATGTTCCTTCGTAACTAGGTTAATTGGACATGCTAGAAGAGTGTTAATTGAGTTTTGGAATATGTCCCAGTCAACTCGGCCTTCTATTAACCTGGGAAGTTTGGGGTAATAGTGGGGAGAATAACTTAGGGTGCATACAATAGGTAAATGGTCCGAATCCAGTTCTGTTAGGACTGTCTGGTGTATTGGTAGTGTCAGGTTTTTATGAAGGATTATCGAGAATATCCGAGAGTTGATTGATTCTGTATGGAAAATATGTATGTTCAGCGGGTGCTGAAATATGTAATGCCAATTGAGCGGTAATATTATTGAGCTTAACACCATTGGGGTTAGTTTTCCTGCAGCTCCAGTTTGTGTGTTTGCAGTTGAGATCACCTATCAATGCTGTAGGCTCTTGGCTTTCAAGGACAGTTACAAGTTCATTTGGCACGAGTTGTTTGTCAGGTGGCTTGTATGCACTAACAATTTTGATTGGTGTTGTTTTTCATGGTTAATTTAATTGCTACTGCTTCTAAATTGTGGACATTTTCTAGGTCTATTGGTGTTGCTGCTAGATTCTTTTTTATGATTATAGCAGATCCTCCCCATCCAATGGCTACTTTTCTATCTTTTCTATAGATTTTATAACCCGGTATCGTGAATTTTTCATTTATAATTAGGTGAGTTTCAGTAACGCACGCTATGTCTATATCATGCCTAGCAATAAATGATATAAAAGTGGATCTCTGAGTTTTTAATCCATTGGCGTTCCAATTTAGCAGGGTTAACTTTTGTATAGTATTTTGATTATTTACCACCATTTTGGAATAGCATAGGTATTAGTGACATAATGAAGTTTTTTATTTGATCAATATATGGAGAAATCATTGCAAGAATGGTTTGGAAAATTTGTGAAGTAGATCATTCTGAGCAATCTTGATTGTTATTATTTGTTCGGTGTGCATTTGTGTTGTTGCTATTATTGTTTACGTTGTTGAAATATCAAGGGTTGGAGGTAATATTCCCAGTTATATTGGAATTGGGATTAGTGGGCCTTATGATACGTGGGAAAGCTTTATTGTTAAGTTTTTGAATATAGGGGCATCCCCTATAGTTAGCCGTGTGTTGCCCTCCACAGTTAACGCATGTAGGTTTAGTTTCCCTATTTTTTTTGCATTCACTGAAGTGATGATGTTCAGGGCATTTAACGCACCGAGGGGGCAAGTGGCAATAGTTTTTCGTATGGCCTATGAGCTGGCAGTTGGTGCATTGTGGAGTTTCGGAGCTTCTACGCCGGGGTTCAACTGTAACTACGCAGTATAATAATCTTGTGAGGTTAAATATATCTTTGGCCTGATCTGTTTTATTTAATTCGACTGCGATAAGTGGCATGGACATTTTCTTCGCGTTAAGTAACCGTGTTGTTTTAATAACGGGATATTTTCGTTTAAGTTCTATATTAATTTCTTCTTCTGAGAGTGATATAGGAACGTTACGTATAATTACTGAGATGTTGGAATTTTCAGGGTTTCTGTACGTAAAGAAATTTACCTTATGTTCTTCATAGAATTTTGTGAGTATTCTGTAGTCCTCAGCATTATTTAAATTTATTCTTAATTGGTTACCTTTCAATGATGTAGAAAAATCTTTTTGGAGTATATTTTGATAATGTGTGCCATTTGGTAGAAATATTGGGGGAATTTTTGGTTTTTCCGTTCTCTCTGTTACTTGGGTCGAATTATCCGTGTTTATTGGTGGGTCTGATTTGGAGTTATTCCCTTGAGCTGTTTGTAGGACATAATATCTGTTTTGAGTAATAAGATTGCTTTCATTAAATGCGTATCGCTTATTTATATCATTATCTTCAGGAGATGGTAATGGTCGTTTTAAGGGGTTTACGTCATTTTTCTGCGAGTCATCAAGCTCCATTTGAGTTGAATTAGGGTTTGCATGAGGTCCCTTGTAGATTAAGGTGGACTGCTCAGTTGGAATCCATTATTCTCGTTCATTAACACTGATGAATGTTGTAAAATAAACCAGAATCACAATATTCTTAGAAATGTGTTAAGAGTTTATCAAAAGGTTGTTGGCACGGCCGGGCCGTGCCGCTATCGGGGCGATAGCGGTGTTATCACTCTCCTTTATTTCACTAGTACCAGTTTGAGGTGAAACAGGATATATGTTAATTGTTAATAATTATTATTATAAATTATCACTACAAAATATTGCTGCACAATAATTCACGTTCGTATTCAAGCTAGTCGCACTCGGAACTCCGCAGACCTCTAGCGCCGATGCTTTCGCTATTGCGTCACTTGATGATAGCATCTTATGGGATGAAATTGCTTCGTAACTCTGTTGGTTATTATAGTAAAAAATTGCACGCACATACTTTATACCGTTAATGTATTCTCAGGGTGCACAATTACCATAGGTGTTGGTATGGAGAGCGTACGGCGAAATCAACTGTCTAGATTTGATGTTCGAACTCTCTGAGTGCTGGGTGTAAGCTCAGGCTCTTTGCCATTCTGGGTATAATCAATTATTTGAATGTTTTAATAACTACATCATCAGCTTTTCCTATTGGCCCATCGTAACACACAGCAGAGAATAGCTTAGTAGGTATCTCGTGTAAGTAGGAGATTTAAAGTAGATGATCTTTGGCCAAATTTAAAATGCGTTAATTTACAAATTGTGTTATGTTTATCTTCAGCATTATTAGCAAAGAAAATAATAAAGTATCTAACGGGTGTCCCAAAACTTTCATTATCGAGCAGGAACTAGCATTAAAAACACATACAGAGTTCTTAAATTAGGAACTACACCTACGTTTTAATTTCAGTGCCTGCTGGATAACGACAATCAGTCAGAGTCATACGTTAGTTTCGTGATAATGGCATAGAAATTATGTGAAAATGCCTACTGTTCCTCTTGTTTTGTATAGTATGGCAATTTGAATAGATGGTTCCATGTCGCTGTCGTTTGCTAATCCTTCAGTTTTTCAATTATTAAGACATCGACCTGACTTAAAATTTTTGCCATCGTGCCAGGCCTGGCCTCCGATGCCAAATCATATCCTGCAAATGGAAACTTCAACCTTTGCCAACCACTAATTAGTAGCAGATTATGACATATTGGCCTCCCCCAAAATTAATAATTCAGGCCCACTTTGCAAATTACGTGTCACATGCTCGGCATTGGCACACATTAGGAAATTAGGATGCCATATCCGTCCATAATTGCTGTTGTGTCGCAAGATGAGGCACACCAGCCCTGTCGCTCGCGAATTTGCATGCTAACCGCCTCTTGCGCAAATTTCCACCGATGTGGCCTTGCACTTGACCCCGCTTCCCACAAACCCGCGAATTCCGAATTTTGCCCTTCTTCCACGGCTGTATTTTTAGATAGAGCGTTCGGCGCACCTTCGTATTTTGGTCGAAACAAAGGAGCTACAGGCTTTGGCTAAGCAATTTGCCTGTGTATATTTGCATAGCAAATTTGGAGCCTTTGTATCCGCCCTGATGGAAGGCATAGACTTGAGAATACTCTGGAGCCTACCTACGCATAATGCCGTGTTCCGGGGAATTTTGGTAATTCGAAGGTTGTGTTTGCTTTGCAAGCTTATCTAGCGAGGGGTTTGCTAAAAAGGTCGAGACAGCCAACTGGATAATTTAATTATTTGCAGTTAAAAGGTGGCTCATTGGGTAGAATGTTTTATTTTGCTGTGTTACAAATGCTTCGCAACCATATGTACATAAAAAGAAATGAGATGCCTCTTCATTTAATTTTCTTGATAGTTACTTTTTTAATTTTAAATCGAAACCTACATCTTTTGAATTAGAAACTAGCACTTCACATTCTTCACAGTTTTTTTATTTGGTCAATGTAGTTTATTGGGGGGGTCAAAACTTTCGTTGTGAAACCACAATGTACAATAAAAAATCAAATAAAGCCTTGTCAAATATCATTTGCATGCTGAACTGACTGGAATAAAATTTAAAAAGAATTATTATTTGTATTCCTAAAAATCGCACGGCAACGAAATGTTTGTTATTTGTGAATAAAATCAATTTTGGAGGAGGGATAAGATTAAAAAATCTGTAAAAGGCTTTACCCAGAACTTCCCTCGTCAACATTGTGGCACTAAATAATTTTAAAAATCAAATTAAGTTAGGAGTACAAATATCTTTACGTTTCTAATAAATTAAATACATTTTCAAATTAAAAAAAAATGTATCCCGCTGGGTTTTGAGCTCGCCGCATCTGCAGCTCTGCAGAATGCTCGATCCTAACCGAATCTCCGCAGAGGATATAAGTACGGAGAAATTCCATCTGCGCTACCGCGTCTCTTCGGGAAAAGCCGGCGCGCCCGTCTCTTGAAGAGCACGGTGTAATGGTTGAAACATTTTTACTTTTTTATGACATTATCCTTTATCGGTTGAATCTTATTTTCGGCAAATGTAAAGCCTGATCTATGTGAAAGTTATTACTTCCTTTTATTTCAAAATTAACACTAAAATAAACAAAAATTAATTTTTTAAGGTGCTCACCCTGTATATATTTGTATAAAATTGTACCGGTTTCATGCGAGATGCCAACAGACAGACGGACAGACAGACAGACAGACTGACGGAATTGAGAAAACCTCTTTTTCGTCATCTAATGGTAGAGCCATGATGCCTTGGCTTCTTATAGCGAGCCGCTACTGGTTTCATTGTGATTATTATGTCATTGGCAGCTTGAGATGTTAGACGTTTAGCTGTGCTAAAAATACTTAACAATATTAGCTTGACCCTACAAATCTCAGGCCAAACTCCTCCGTGGAGTAGCATACAAATACTGAAGGAAACATAGTTTTCGTTTTCAGTTTGATTGTGACTGGAACGTTACCACAGAAATGATTACAATTAACTTGAATAGTTTTTTTCTACGGCCACTACTAAAAGTAGGCCTTTTAGCTGTAAGTAAACAGCTGATGTTGAATGTAGAATTTTAAACTGGAAGTGAGGTTATAAAGTTATTCTAGTTACCTCTTTTGTTAGAGGTAAAGTGTTGTTTGAATAATTAAAGCATTATGTAATGAATAAAGTGAAATGTGTACTATTGCCGTTACTAGGTCTGATGATTCCTGATTGTGAACATTTTGAATTACAGTAGGACTTTGGTTTTGGTAGGCATGGATGCAGGAGTTTGTTGGTATATTTGATTGTTGTCTGCTTGAATTGGGTAGGGGTGGGAAATTAGGGACCTCGGTAGGCGAGCGGCGATTGCCGTTGCAGCCGAGGTCACAGTGAAAATCGTGATTGTTCGGGCCGGAGCGGTTGAGAGTTCAACTCCCGGCACGGGCGGTCTAGATTTTCACTTAATTAAGGCTTAGGTTTAAGTGACGCCCGCGCCTCCTGAAGTAATGCGCGAGAGGTTCTGGGGGGCAACGGTAGTCGGTAGGAGAAAAAAAAGGGGTGGGAAATTGGCAGATTTGTTATCAAAAGGAGTATTGCGCCGTGGAAGGGTTGACGGGTTTCTAGTTTTTTGTGATAGCGACTGAAAGTATGGGTATCCTCTATAATTCGCTGGATGTTCACCTTCGCAGTTCACACATTGAGACTTTTCATTAGTTGTTTTGGGGCAGTCTTTATAATGATGAGATTGTTTGCATTTTACACAGCGTGGAGTGAGTCTGCAGTAATTCTTGGTGTGACCAAACAATTGACAGCGCGTTCACTGGGGTATGTCAGAAGACTTGCGTCTTGGTTCAACGCTGATAATGCAATGATTTAATTTGTTAAGAACGAATATTTTGTTGGCTTCTTCGTTTTTGACAAGTTCAACCGTAAAAACAGGAATTGGATATTTGGCCTTGCTATACAATCTCGTAACTTTGTTGACAGGAAAATGAAGGTTTATTAATTCGTTCTTTATTTTCTCTTCTGCTAAGAAAATGGGCACACTTCGCAGACGTACGATATTTAATACTATGTGAGTCATAATATTTGGTTAATTTTCGATAGTCATCAGGTCGGTTAGATGAGTAAGAAATTACCTTTATAAGCTGTTGTAAATTGCTCTTTTGCTTCGCGTTGGATATCTTTCAGCACTTCTTGATAATTGTTACCTTCATGCAGGTATATTGGCGGAATCCTTGGTTTTTGAGCAGGTGGTTGTTGATTAGTTTCCATATTTTCTTCAGGTGGTTTAGTATTACTGCCTTGATATATCGAGATCCAAAAAAAAAAACTGTTCCTCAGCGGGCTGTGGAAATTCAACGTATGAATAATATGTTGGTGACACTGTACGTCAATGTCAAATTCGAGGTTATCAGGTTAGGTTTTCCGTCAGTTTTGACACAAAATGACGCAAATCCTAACCTGCTAACCTCGAATTTGACATTGACGTACAGTGTCACCAACATATTATTCATACGTTGAATTTCCACAGCCCGCTGAGGAACAGTTTTTTTTTATCTCTCGATATAATATTAGATGATGCTTTGGCAGGTAGGTAAAATTTGTTTGCCGTTAGTAGTTTTTTCATATCAAATAAATATCTTTTGTTTGGATCATCTGTATCGGGGGAAATTGCGCTTGAATCGCGCTTGTTGTTTGCCTTTTCATTGGACATAATTGTTAGTAACGGTTGCTAGGCCACAAGGGCCGCAGTTGGTAGTAATAACAAGTGCACCAGATTTGGAATAATAACATTCACTTTGTGTATGAGTTAATAAAAATTGTAGTTGATAGGAAGCAGTTAAGGTCACTGATAACGCTCGAACATACGGCACGACCGATCGCGTTCAAAGCTAGCACAGGACTCAGATAACTTGATATAAAAAAATCTGTATAGGGTTTTATTGAGAACTTCCCTCGCAAATGGAAATGGTGACATTAAAAAATGCCAATTTTTGTCTTTTTTACAACATTTACCCTGTATCTGTTGGTTCACATTTTCGTCAAGGGTAAAACATGAGCTATATGCAAATTATTACTTTTTATCTATTCTTCAGTTAAAGCAAAAATTGACAACATTTTATAATCCGCATGCAAAATATCGACTTCCTCCAACAAATAGTCTTTGAGCTATACCGCCAACAGATAGACAGACGAAATTGAAAAAAAACGTTTTTCGGCATCTAGGGACCCTGAAACATGAAGCTCTGAAGAGCTATCGAAATGTGATTTTCTTACAATTACAATACTGCCTTCGTCTTTTAAACGAGGGAAGTAATATGTATGCTTACTTGCGATATAGCTCCTATCAAAATTATAAACAAAAATTTACATAAGTCACCTTAGTTAGATTATGTGTTTGCATTGTTGCAGTTAAAAGTTAAAATGGTAGTATTAGTTTGAATTCTGTAAGCTTATAACTTACTTGTGAAAGTAATTTGGGAACTTAGTTTCAGGAAGTGAATTAAAGCAGTATTTACCTCCATATTACAATATTTTTCAGGTATTTTAAATGATTCGAGTTATTTTGGTTGTTTTAAATTCACAGCACTAACATAGCTGTTTAGCCGTTACATACTCGTACTTAACATGATTTTGCGTCGCCGTTAAGCGCTTACAATAACGTATGTCAATAGTTACATTTACAACGTAATTAATAGTAAACAAGGAGACCTTGGCAGACATTTCTGAGATGCCTTGCGACATTATTCCGTACTGAATAATATCTAGTCAATCAATTCATATACTTACTGAATTAATTATTATACTTTTCATTTCTGTTGCTTTGAGTGATGACTAACTACAGAAAGCACATATGATCATTCCGAATACCAGTGATGACTAAAATATTATCAAATATGCTTTTGGTTCCAAACTCGTGCTGATTAATTGATAACAATTTCAAGACTTGGCCATCTTAAACTCGATTTTATGATATTAATTTGTAGCGAAGACAGGTGCTGTTCTACAATATTCAGCAGAATTGGGTTTCTACTTAAATGCGATTTGTTTCTATTTGGTAAAGTCTGCACATTATCCTCTTTTTGTGACGTCAGAAATAACAAAAGATGTCGTTTAAAACGTATGTCTTACATTACAGGGAAATTCAAAAAGATCATTTAGATCACAGGCATGGGCGCCGTTAGAAAACTTCCCAGGGAGGGGAAATATTTTTTCGATATTGAGATAAGGCAATTAATTTCCACCGAGGGTCTAAAAAAGAAACACTTAATGGGCACTTAAGAAATGCTATTAGATTTTAAAAAAACATAAAAACAAAGTATTACAAGGTTTGGAAAAAATACCTGTATCACCAACACGTTTTGTGTATCTAAATCAAAACTAGTGGGCATTTTATTTGTAAAAATTGAACGCCCAAGGTACATTCATATATCAGAAAAAATAAAATTATGTTTTTTTACTACATATGTATTTACCTTATGGTTTGGGCATCGCAGCGCACAAAATAGTGAAGTGTTAGTAATAACAAAACAGAATACTGCTGACATAAAATTAATTAACAAATAAAATAATAGATAGAAAAAATATGCATACCGTATACATCGGATCGAAGCCACAAATAAAAAAACAATGTAAACCAGAATACACAATCTAACAATAGTAACTATACCAGGGAGTGAATAAGACTATCCTAAGATAAGTAATGTATTTATTTTAAATATTTGCAAACATTCCGTACAGGTGCACTGGGATTTGGCGAGCCCTTGAATTTATTACTTGAACGTGCCTAGACACAAGAAAACCCAACATCGGTATGCCCTTAAAGGCGCCAAGAAACCGAAATCTAAATATTATTTTGTATCGTGCTGAGTGACAAATTCATAGACGCCTCTCTTCTTGATATTTCGGTCATTGGCTTATTCAAATAATCAGCTCCGTAAACTGACCGGGCCCTTAGAGCGGACAAAAGAATAAACAAATCGTTGCTGTTACTACGCATACTATCTAATATTATTACACCCTATGAAAATAATTTCTGTGTGGTGAGTTCTGATTGATCGGTGGTCAGCGCGTGGCGCGCATACTAGGCAATGAAGGTTAATGTAATGGTGGATTATTTTGGAAAAAATCCAGGCAGGGGCAAGCGCACCTCCTTGCCCCTATGTAACGGCGCTCATGATCACAGGTAGTAGACTTCAGAAAGAATTTGACGTAGACCTAACCTTTAATGTAAGGGATGCTCTAAATAGCACATTATTCAAACCACGACATTCTTGGCCTACGTAATAATACGAAGTTTCTCCTCTTCGAAGAAGTTCCTAACGGCTAAAATAAGATTTTAGGCTTGCTCGCTTGCATGTTATTGTGCGTCATTTTGACAAATGTCGCATTGATAGTATTATAAAACAAGTTATACTTCAAGTGGATCTGACCAAAAACTGCAATTTTTTTGTTTCGTTCAGTTCCTTATTGTTAAATAAAGAGAGAAAATTGTTACGTCACAGAAAAAGGGTAATGTGTAGACCTAATGTATTTCTGAAAAGTGCATACAGATTGGTGGCGGCTTATGCGAAGATACGGATGTAGTAATGACAATTGAGTTTTCACGACAGGCACCTTGATGTAGTGTTCTATCAAGTAGTTGTCACATTAAAATTACAGTATTTGTGTTAGTTTTACTGTTACATTTGCTTCAAGACTTAACTCGTACTGTTTTCGTTACTCATCTACTTTACTCTTTTTTACAATCAACTGTATACATTTTTCGGTTTTGTTACTATACAAAGTACTGCTACATTAAAAAAATCAAGGTGCATTATAGTGTAAAAGAAAAATTGCCTTGCATGCCCCTATGTTTGTACTAACAGCCACCAATCTTTTATAGGAGGAATACACAGACAAAGATTGGGATGGTAAAGTGAGGTCAACTTTTGTGTTAATGCCAAATATATGTCACTGTCCTTGAACCTTCTCAGTTAGCGTGTGCGTCGCTGGAATTTGCGGGCTGTGAATGAAAATTCTTACATACATCTTCATCACTTCCAACTAGCTTTCCATGCGTTATGACCTTTTCACTGGTGGCGCTCTGTTAGAAGGTACGCACATCACTACCTATGTGCACCCTTTGCCCATAAAAACAATGAAAGTAAAAAGCGTATCACTAAACATCGGAAATTATCTGGATCGCCTTTGGGGGACGGGAGTAAATATAATCAGGGCTTAGATTTTGTATGTAGAACATAACTGTGCCTGGAATAGCTCACTCGCTGGCGGAGTTGTCTTCGGGCGATGTTAATGTCCTTGGGCGGTGACGTCGACGACCCGCATTCCTGCGGAGGGCGCATCCTCGCCGGACTGGTTCTGTTGACCTCCGCTGCGGAGGACCTTTAAAAAGTAAAAGTACAATGGCTAACTGCATCCGCGGTGCACGGCTGCGGTGAATGGAAATTGTGTGCCGGTCAAACGTTAAAGGTCTCGCAACGTTCTTCGACCAAGATACGATAGAAGAGATGCTGTGAGACGGTGCTGGAACGGCCCTAATTTTTGAATGGACATCGGCAACCGACGATGAAGCGGGGAAGCGGAACGGGCTACTTTTTCGAATTTGTCACTTACTTTTAAAAGAAAGACTATTGAATTATTGACAGATAAATTTACTATTTGCTAAAATGTGCTTTATACTTTCAAAACTACTAAAACACCATTTAAATAAACTTTCATTATTTTTTTCTTCTTCTGTTGGCCATTACCGGTCAAATTTTAGGGTCAGAGCTCCTCCATGTTTATATGTTTTGGGTAGTTCGAATGCAGCCTGGCCTTTGACAGTCTTACTCATCCTGGATTTGATTCTCCAATTTATCATGACCTCCATTGATTATAGTATTTAATGTATCATCTTTAGTGTGTGGGTCTACACAGCACTTCGCGGTTATGGAAATCCGTTGTTGTAATGTACCAGAAGATGGCCTGTAGGTAATTCGTGTAAGGTTGCAAAAGTTAGCTTCAAAAATCTGCTCAAATCGAAGCCAATTTGTTTATACTCAAATAAGCAAGAGGATATTTCCAGTTAAAGAAACAATGCAAAATAATAGTAGTGTATAATCCCGCGAATTTGTATAACGATCTATATTGTCAATCTACGCGCAAAAGGCTGTTTTTACTGTGCTTTTATAGTAAACGTTGCAGACAGCTAATGACTAACGAATACCAGTTGCGAAATAGCTGGGTCTGGTTGTTGCAGATCTCCACGACGATACCCTCACTATTGCATCACTTGATGACTCTGGCGGCCGCTTTCTTTGTTGTCTTTTTGGCCATCAAGTCCCCAAACCGCAATGTCTGCAGGACTTTGGCACCCCATGCGTAGCTAATTGCCTGCTATTACAATGCTTCTCTATTTTTGAATTTCTTCAGGAAACTTCGTCTTCAGCGAACGCCATGACACGCCTTCCAAAAGTTGCTTGCCCGGCGGATCAAAGCACACTTCCTCGCCGAAAACAAACGGGCGTCCTCTCGAGTTCCTAACTGAGATTATCGCGCACCCTCTCTACTAGACCGATCGGAACTACAACGCGACAAATCGGCTGTATATTGAAATGTTATTCTAAACACACTCAGACAAACGAGGTGAAGCCAGTTACAGAGCCTGTTACTCTACAAATAGTATGTATTTCTATGAGTTCACTTCGGCAGCGACCTGGGCATGTGGCTAGCTTAACCCATTGAATTTATGAAAATACACTTTTACAGGGGTCACAAACACCAACAGTGTTGGTATGGTGGTCTCAGAGCACGTGATGAAAACCATCTGAATGGGAGGTTCGAACTCCGAGTGAAAACGCGAACGCTTTAGAAGAGAATTATGTACTTCCATGGAACTTGCCTAAAATTGAGGAACTTTAAAGAAACATTGGCATACCAAGTAATTATTAAGTAATTGTTACATTATTTTTTGCCGGTAATGAACTAAACATGCCACCGACTAGCTACGGAAAATGGATCGGGGTCAACTTACATTCGAAAAGGTGAAAACTAAATTAAAGGGCGCCAAGTGCTTCGAATTGGCACGTTTCCTGCTGATTCCTTGATGCAACTAACCACCAGTGTGAGTGTGACCCAATCATAGTAAAAGAAAAAACACAAGTGGAACCCACATATTAACTAAAATCGATCTAATACATAAATTGGTATAAAAGCCTCGTTTCCGGTACGCTGCTTACTCAAAACTACACAGAAACAATCGCTTCATAACGCTGCTGGGTAAAAAGGCCCGAAAACTATTACATTAAGCAGTAGTGCCAACCAAATATTTAAGTTCGTGTAATTTGGAACAAATGACATTCACCGAGTTATTTAAATGTTTTACACCTTCTCAAATACAACCTATTTCTTAATAATCGAGGGTTAGTTATTCAGATGCTTGCATATTCCCACATGCACCGAAAATCCAACATACAATGTTAAGGATGAACGCACGAAGCTTTTACAACTTTGAAAAATGTGTAATAGTTATTTTTTTTATCAATTCGTTTATTCTAGCTGACACAACTGTTATTTTAATCAGAAAAAAACCTCTCAGCATCGGAATTCCATCCGTGAACTAAAAAAATGTAAAAGGGTGAAGCCCAGGTACTTCTACTGGATACAATAACCTGTGAGCGAATATAAATCGAACAGGATAAACTCAAAAATCAGAGCCACATTAGATGAAGCCGACAATAATTGTTTACCATTGTTATTTAACAGACTACGCTGCATGGTACACAAAAACACGCTACTCGAAGCACATTTTTAACGGTGGCCCGGATTCCTGAAGCTCTTCTGCAAGCCTAATGCGCCTGACTAAACGCCTGGAATGCTACTAAAATTTCCTCATCGAATAATTGTTCTGAATATGGAGTAATTTCATAGGACTCTCACAGCTACCCTCGACAGCACCCAAGACAGGGCGGGACTTTGACTTAGCCATTCAGACCTCCGCCAGGAAAAAATCTAAGGAAAACATAATTTGGGAGTGAATCAACAAAAGACAAGAATGCTTGCCAGAGCTCTTCCACCTGACTGTACTTTCCCGCCCACACAGCACGTGGTTTAAGTTCTGTACCGTTCATTGACTTCCTAAATTCCCTCACCGAGGAACATGGACAACAGATAGGTATCTCATTTGGAACGTGTCCCCTCAATATTGCACAGTGATGCGAACCATTTAAACCAGGGATGAGCAACACGCCACACTTTCTCGTGCGGCCCTTCAAAGATTTTACACTTTTAAAAATTCTTACATTGTCCCGCAGCCCCATTGTACCCTATTTCTCATTAACTAATCTTTTTCCACATATATCTTTCGCCGTTTTTTAATAGTATTTCTATTAATGAGTGTTTTATTTCTGTAATTTTTACTTCATTTTACAATAAGGGAAGTATTGGAGTCACCCCAAAAATTCGAAATTGAGTTTTCAAAAAGCATGTTTTTATTCATTGGTCTGTCCTGCCAGTCTGTGTGTGTGGGAACAGAATATCTCAAAAACGAAAAGAGGTATGACGTTGAAATTTCATATATAAGTCTGTGTGCTATGTAGATGCGACAGCAAGCTTTTGAAGAAAATCGCATAACCGGAAGTATGGTGATTACTCTAGCGATTTTTCAGTTTTTTCGATTTTTTCAAAAACGGCTCAAACGATTTTTTTCAAACTATATTTTTATTACATTTTTAATGTGTATTGATGTGAGAGGGGTCTTTTTTCAGTTGAATACCTCTAAAATGGGTTTTTGTTTTTTTTTCTTTTTTTTATTAACTCCTATTTTAAATAGAACACTTGGTATATTATTACGTTTTTTAATTCAGCTTAAAATATTAGAGACAATTTGTCTCTTCAACTAACGCTGTACTTTGAACGGTTTCTGTAGAATTTGTAATTTTTGACATGCTTAAAAATTAAAAATCAATTGTTTGGCTAATTATAAGATCTCTGTAAAAGGAAGATGTGTGCGTGTATCAGACCAGATTTTTTATACTAGGTTTATTTTGTTAATAAAGAGATCATTTGAGTTCATCATTCAGTGTCTATATTAGCACAACGTTTTTAATTTTGTAACTGGCCCGTTGTAAAAAAAGGTTACTCATCCCTGATTTAAGCTGTTGAAAAGTAAAAATAATATAATCTTTCCAAACAATCTGTTTCGCTATTCGTACCGGAAGTGCCACGAGAAGAATGACATAGAATGCATAATGCATTAAACTGGTCTCGTAATTATTTCTGTTTTCAGTTAAAGTTTTACTTGCTAATGATGCTTAGTCCTCTTCAGCTTGTCAACCACCGAGTAGGTAGCTCGCCACAGCATTTTAATTTACCTATAGCTTAATATTGTTTTTCGTTTTTAACCTACTAGGTATTCGACGTAAATGCCTTCGAATTTTCTATTTTCTTTGCTTGTGGATTTGTTACATATGTTAATCGTTTTCATGCTGTGTTTACGATATTGTCTTTTCTATGGCATCTACGTTTTTATCCAATCCATTATGTGTGTAGTCTTGTTCTCACGCTATATGGCATTCTCAATCTTCTTATCCAAACAGTTCTGACCCCAATATCTGCAAATAGCGTCTCATGCTCGTCCATTAATTTTTTATCTTTTATCAGTAATAATTGTATGTAAGAGTGGTAGGCAGAAGCACTTGAAAATCTTAAAAATTCAAGTCAAATAGCAAGATTACCGATTTTCAAATTGGATTTTGTAGATTTCTCAACTTCTAAACTAATAAAGTCGAGCTGTTTAGAAGTTTGTGTTTTACGCAGAGCTGTAATTTATCAACTTTTTCGGATGTGCAGCGTTTCTCAATAGTTTTTGCGATCTCATAGGACTTGCTACTATAATGTTCTATGTAAGTTCCTTATTATACCGTGTGTCCCAAAAGTCTGGAATAAATTCAGTATTTCCTAACATGTACGTTTCCGGCTAAAATCCTCGGACCCGTCGATTTTTATTTTTATTTGAGCATTTTTTGAAATAAAATGCATACATACAGGGTGTCCCGTGTATGAGGTATGGCGTTATCGATGTTTTTTTTTAAAATGGAAACCCCTTTTTTTATTACGGAATCTGAAAAAACGCATCTTTTTACTTACGTTAAGCTGATTTTTGAGTATAGAGCAGATGATCAAAAATTACGAAAAATACAAAGTTTAGTGATTTCTAAAACAACTAAATTATATGTACAAATTGTGCACCGTTGTCTGCCTGACAGTAACTAAGACGACCGATATGTTTTTGTTGATTGCTGTCATTGATAAAAGCGTAAAATCACACTTCTTAAAATCAAATTTAGTATTTTGCAAATTTAATTGTTTTTCTTAATTTTTGGTGATGTGGCCTATACCCAAAAATTACCTTAGCGTAAGTAAAAAGATGCGTTCTTTCAGATTCCGTAATAAAAAAGGAGGATTTCCATTTAAAAAAACATCAATAACGTCATACCTCATACACGGGACACCCTGTATGTATGCATTTTATTTCAAAAAATGCTCAAATAAAAATAAAAATCGACGGTCCGAGGATTTTAGCCGGAAACGTACATGGAAATACTGAATTTATTCCAGACTTTTGGGACACACGGTATAGTATGATCAAAAAGTATTTTCATCTAGTATGGCCATGGAATACTTCCTAATTTATGAATGCAATTATAACTCACTTACAAAGCAAATCTCAAATTTTAGTATAAACGTAGTTGCAGTCATAAATGAGGAACTATTCCATGGCCATACTAGATGAAAATCATTTTTGATCATACTTTACATACATATACACTGAATGGAAATTTCGTAATAAATGGCTGCTGACGGACAATAAGTTAGAGAGGTTTAACTGCAGTAACTTCGTACTCATATAATTAAAGTTGTCTCTGTGGAGAGAACTTCAATTTATATCACCCCGAAAAGTAGTATTATATTCTTAAACAATTCTCGAACAACGGTTGTGTAAGAGGAGCATTACAGCAGTTTGTTCAGAAGTCTTGGGCTTATTGTTTTGATCTCTGACCTATGAACTAATACGGTGTACATAGGTAATTCCGACAGAACAAAAGGACGTGAAAATGGAACACACATCTCAACTTCTTATCTTAACATCCCTCCGATCTGTTTTATCTGCCCACGTCGGTGATATACCGACGGTGTAAAAGAAACGCAGATAAATTTAACATGAGGTACTACTCGCCGTTTTGTAGAACACGTTTTTGTACTCTTGCAATGCATCTAATGGTCTTATTTACCGGTGTTCTCATTCCGTGTAAGCCGCCCAGAATTTACAGATGTCGCTGATGGAGTTTAATGCGTCAGGAACGAATCGACAAAATTTTAAACATCTAGGAGCCATTTCAAGAGCTGAAAATCTTAAATTTAATAATTCACTCCCAATCAGTTGGTTGAAACGCTCCCCAAACGTAAATATATTACAGGTAAATCGGGTTGGAGAGAGTGAACGATGCTATTCTGATCAGGCTAATGGAGAAGACCCTCCAGTTGACTGTTAATTGCATTTTCGATGTGCTCCTCCAAGCTGTAGTGGAAAAAGCGGTTCGGCAAAAACGTAAAAGGGAGCACCAGGGAAAATAGCTCCGGGCCCTTTGTTGGGGTTTGGGCGCTTGGGACTTGCTCTTGCCGCGTTTGCCAAATATAGCATTCTAAACAGAGCACTACTGCAGTTGATATCAAGGCAAGGTGGAATTGTATAGTATTGACGAAGAGAGTGTATTATCGTTAATCAATAAAACTGCTTGGAATTTAATCTGTTGAAATTAGTCAGGCGTATGAATTACCCTTAGCCCTGCAGGCACTTCTGCAGAACAACTTTTTAAAATTATCATGTAATACGATGAGGGTTTAAAAAATAGTTTTGAATGTCTGGTAAGCTTTTAAACATTTTCGAATTAAGCATAACTGAATACAACCTTATTAAGCAAAAGAGGGTTATATAAAAAATGAACTGCCATGTCAGGAATATAAAGAATGCGAGAGCATGCCACACCAGAGCTTAACAGGAGAAGAAATATGAATTAGAAACGAATATAAATGCTTTGTTGATATTGATCTATGAGAGATTCCGTGAAAGTCATTCACAAATCAGCCAAGTCTTAAACAGCGAAGTCATAGAAAAACATTCCTCCTTCCTATTCATTAAGTGCAAATTCTCCATTGTCGTAGTACGCACATAATTCTCGTCATTGACACACCCAGCTATCTCGCGATTTAGGAACATACCCAAATTACTCTTATTGTCGTGATGCCATTGTTTGTTAAGAGTGGCATTATGTCTCTAGGCAAGGCTCAAATCCGTGGGCAGCATACATCGCTTTGTAGATTTGGACACGGCTGCTAATCTGTAAACAAACCTTGATATTCAAACGCCTCGTGAATGTCGCCAACCGATTCTATGTTCAGCTCGGAAACGCGTGCTCATCTTGGGATCTCTTTTGTAACCTTTATTAGTCAGGGATGAGCTACGTGTCTTTCTGTATCGTGTAGACACATAGATTCGGGGTTCGGGGCTAATTCACTTCTTTATGGATTTAGATCGAACCTCATGCATAAATTTACAGGCTGGCGACTTACACAAAAATTTCGTAACACTCCTTCGGACTAAGGGTGGTAAACCAGAAACACGACATCGGGGGAAGCGAGGCGATTAGTGGCATCTTTCATGTGGCATGTGATCATTCACACTCGCTCGTAAACACAAAACAGCGAAATTCCACAGTCATGCAAACAAGAGTAAACAAACATTAAGACAGTTAGCAGTACGTGTTCGGAATGATAGTTACAGTGGGTTTTGCGACCCTCGCTGCGCTCACACGTAGCATCTAGTAGCATGTCTCGGATCAGGAATAATCTTCAGGTGCACCGTTGATGAGATGCTTGTAACATCTTCAAAACGGATGCTTATTGCATCTAGTGCCTATTAGCCGAATGCTAATTAGATCTATGAGCTACAGCTCATGTCAGTGTGATCTGCATCTACGGTTGCCGCCCCAGCAGAAGACTAAAATTACAGGCATTTGTGGAAATTAGCATCCTAGGCTATCCGGGTGCGCTTCCTGAATCGCTGATAAGTTAGGTACTGCTTAGGTCAAAGCTTCGCGGCCATCTCACCGGATGTCCGTTACACCCAGGCATGATAGTAATATATGCGGTACCCATTGGGCACCAACCCAACAATAAAATAATGAGCAACGACCCAACAACAAAGCTATCTATAATCAATATCAACAATGAAACAGTGTCCAACTTAACTGCACCATCAAAGTGCATACAACGTCCATTGCAAAGCTACTCGAGGCAATAATATCTTACTATCTCATTATTTAGATTAATCCACACGTAATTACGATAAGTCACTTCAAAAATCAACCAGATTTTTTGCAGTGGACTGCCATTCTCTGTGGTATCGCATTTCACACTCCCATATGCACGTGTCTTACCGCAAATTGTAGCTATCCCGGCCTTTTAGCATAACTTCGGGCTCGGTTGTATTCTAGAAATATTTAGAACGTTGGTTTATTTAAAGGCCCATAATCGTATGAATACTAATTACTAATGATAGAATATTCACAAACAACCAAATGGACACAAAAGTAAGTATGTATTACAACAATCGCAATTTTTAAAACTGCGAACTTAAATAGTCATTCTAAGGAAGAGGAGAAAGTTACATTAAAATACATCTTTTGCAGAAACGTTCTGGCGTTTTTCCATAGTGGATTGAACTTTTCGGTTTTTGTTAATTTTCACATTTTGCTTTTGTTTTAAAATTAATCTGGAACAATGGCTGGCTGAAACCATGTAAATTTAGTATTACCATGACGCTGTCTGTGATGGGCACTCAGAATTTAAGATGTTCTTTGTGTTAAGCTTTATAAGTAAGAATACGGTACAGTCTGTCTTTTAGATTGTACGCCTTGCTTGAAAAATGGTTTATAAAAACAGCAATGCTTTTTTGCTGTTGTAATTAATAGTGGTAATATCTCTTCGTTAGTTTTCTGAGTGTTATGCTAATGGAGTGTTAAAACATTGCCTCGTTATTTAAAGGGCTATAAACTTTTATTGCGTCGATAATACACTGCTAAAGGCTTAATTTGTATTGCAAATGAGACCTTGCCTGGATTAAACGCGCCCCTCCGATATTTCTTTTGTGCCTCACTTGATACTACTTTATTAACTCCACTCGTAACTACCACCAATTGAATTAATTGGTTTCGAAAACTGATTTATGACTAGCTCGAAATGGCCTTCTTCGGTTGCTTAATCTGGAATTGCATTCTTGGATTGATCGGGATTAAGTCCAACTCCCATCGACCGGTAACACGCAATTACAAAACGTTAGAAAACCCTACTGCTAATCTTATCCCCTTTGACCGTATGTAATTGAACTTGTCGTGCGCTCTCTTTCGACCGATGGCCGCTATCGATTTCTGGTGCTTAATACAAATTAATGGGATGTATTGCATGTATCGACTCAAACGTTTGCTCTGCTGCTGGCGATTTGGATGTTGAGTGTTGGAGGTGGCTAATGGATTACAATGTCTGGGAAAATTAAAGAAGAATCAGGAGTATAGCAATTAGTATTGCAAACGTGAGACTTCTCAGTCGTAGGTGGTACAGTAGAAATGTTTTCCAAGTAAAGACGGTTAAACAGATCAGCATTATCGTTGGCATCTTTTTAACACTATTCCCTTAATAAGGGTCTATATCATTTGGAAATTACTTCACTGAACAAATAGCAACGCGAAAATCCTGCTCTGCAAAATATCCTTAGTCCTCAAAGAAGATGAAGATGCATTTGGAAGATAAACTGTCAACATTATCTCTTTACCAAGCAGCCAGATACTGTCTGAGTCTGTTTAAGTCCTATTATTTATGAGCTTCAAATGTTGAACATTTGGATGTGTGTCGAATCACCCAGTTAAGGCTAAGCCATTGTTCGAGTACAGTTTACAGACTAATAATATCCAACCATACAAATAATATTAATAGATATAGTATTAATTATTTGTAATTTATATACGGGGTGTTTCAAAATTGGTCAGAACAAATATAAGGGCGTTATTCTGCAGCAAAAAATAAGAAAGCTTTAACGAACATATGTCCTAAAATCATTCATTTGAAATATATCTTTGATCAAAGAATTAAAGATACCAATTCGTTTTTAAAACGTTTAGATTTAGTAGTCTGGTGTTTTGTCTTCATTGTCTGTTTGTTTTACTTACAACGGTCAGAATTATTATGGGTGACGCAGAAGAAGGAGGACACTTCAAACAGTTACTACACATTTTACTGAAAAAAAGAAAAAAAAAGGTTAACCTAAAATAAAATATTTTGGAACACATGCTTATTATTTTCCTACTTTTTACTATAAAACGCCCACATATTGTATGTAAACAAAAAACACGTTTTATGATAAAACACTAGCCACTAGATCTTAAAGGTTATAAACAAGTTGTTATCTTTAATTCTTTGATCAAAGATATACATATCTGAAATGAATGATTTTAGAATATATGTTTATTAGAGTTTTTCTCTTATTTTTTTATGCAGAATAACGCCCTTATGTTTGTTCCGTGCAATTTTGAAACCCTGTATATTTTTACAGCATGAATATCTACATAATGGCATATTATGCAAGAAAATTAATTATTGGTATCAGATCAAAGCGGCTCTTTAGATTTTCGACAGTTTATAGACGGCAGTGGGTGAAGACCGGTAGGAAGTAGGTCAAAGGATAAGAATATTATAATATTCAATAGGAGCCATCACAGCGATGGCTCAACCAGCTTCATCCTGGCCTGGCCCCTGCGATAACGCTCGCGTATCCAGTTTCTGATGACAATTTTAGCACGTATGCTTTCTTCATCGGGTTCTTATGAAGAAACGCCTCGTCTGCGGAGCATATGAAGGTGGCCGTGTGTACAGTTCCGACAGAAGGGACGTTGCACGTTGGGATTTTCATAAATGAATTACGGTATGATCTGTTTTATTGTACTCATAATTTACAGGTAAATTGTCGCACATTTTGGAATAATAATAATCATTATTAGCTTGTAAAGTTTGGTAAATAATTGTTTCACGGGTGCTAACTCTTGCCGGTTCATATGCGAATACATATTTAGGCCTCGGAATGTCTGAATCTATCTTTGTCAGTGAGGTGGTGAAAAATGCATTTTACGTTCTGTGGTTCGCTCTAAAATTAAAATTATCTACGAGTCACCATTGGTCGTAGTGATATCAGAAATATTAGAATAAGTTTCGCAGTTTTAATCCCTGGAATATGGTTAACTTAGTGTGCAATTTTTATTAACCCAAATTTCCATTCGTAACTGGGTTATAAGAATAATCTTACGTGGGCGCATCCAGCTGGTATTCATCTGAAATTTATAATTCAATTCCGCCCCCATCGAGATACAGTCTTAAGGCACTCTTGATTGGATTTGAATTTCAAATCCTAATCCCGGAAATCAAATTTTCTAATCCTCGTTTACGGTGCATTAATCCGGGGGTCAGTAAATTTAATGTTCCGCTCTGACGCCAGCCTGGAAATAATTGCTGTATTTATATCTCTACTAAATTAGCGGCTTCTTTCCTTGATCTCGAACCACTGAAGTAGCCTGCGCGCTTCTGTGCCTCAGCCGCTGTTCTTTCCGCGCCTAATGAATATTAATTGGTATGTGCGTTGTTCTACTGAGACCATCCCCATTAATTTGCCGGTAGGATTAATGCTGGGGTTAGGAGAGCTTAAGAGTCTCGGTTTTATTTTTTCCCGAATTAATTGGCGCCGCTTTTTGCATCGGAAAGTTCCAACTATGCGAAACTCGTTAAATTCCCTTTAAATTTGGGCATTTAAATGTTAGAGCTTATGGCAAGTTTTTGCGTGCCTTGAAACGGCTGTAGCGAGGGGTTCCATTAACAAGTGGGTGGATTGTCGGGCTTATTTCTTGGGCCAAGAGGTTTTCTGAAGTCGAATTGGTGAATTTGTAGTTCGTAAACTAACTAGGTATGTTCGTACTTATATCTATTTATTGTGTATTGTTTTTCTAAATGCGTGTGATTTATTGTTTCAATTACTAGACTTGACCCATGGGCACCATGTGCTTATTTGAAATGAAAATGAGTTACAGTTTAGCTATTTATATTTGAACTATGTCTGTTTTTAAATTATCATTTTAGTCTCAAGATTCGGGGGCGATATGACCCTTGGCTTTGAAGTTTCTTATTTGCGATTCTTCTCTGACAGAACAATATCGTTATTGATTTAACATTCTATCTTAATTTATAATTCTGTAACTGAGAATTTATTTATGAAAAACTGTCATTAGTTATAGTAAACTGTAATTAGTTTGCTAGTCGCTAGACGGCTGGATGAATGCAAGTAACTTCGGGCGTTTCGGATACATACGTAAATAGCCAGATCTGGTTTACATTATTAATTTCCAATATTACCTTTTGTTATGGTAAGGCCTCTGAATTCGAATAAACTGCTCAAGTACAGGTCTAAAGAGTAGCTTCAGCACTGCGAAAACATTAAGTATTATAGTGCACCCAGAATGTGTAGTTCAAAACGTGACCACCGAACTTCTGTAGATGGCGCCAAGTGGACAAGCCGCCACTGTGCTACAATGCTTGGAAATTTTGCAAAGTGGAAAATCGCCACCTTTCGCCAAAACCAAATAGCGCATGAAGGTGCTCGGGACCTTAGCAACAACTTTGCCCCCTTTCAAAATTTCGATATCTGTAGCCGTTCGAAAGTTACAGGCGATCCGGACGGACGGACGGAAGGACGGACGGACAGACAGACAGACGGACGGACGGACGGACGGACGGACGGACAAAACGTTCGCATAAGTACGCTGAAGCTACTAATAAGCAGCACACATTGCTTTTAAGAGCATCACTCATTATTCGTGGCTTACAAATAATATTCCTATGAATAGAATTAGAATTTCCCAAAAGTAAACACGGGGATGAGTGATCTTCCAAACCGCTTTTATAGTACACAAATTACTTTCACCCTCCACTCAAAGAGATTAGACTAAAAAATAACGTCGCTTCAAGGTTTTCCACAATAGATTGTCTGGGAGTGAAGTGAAAGAAGGATTGATAATAGCGAATTAATTCGCATTTTCGTCGGTCAGAGGATCAGCAGCCGGAGCTCTTTACATTTAAAAGCGTTTGAAAATTGAGGTTCACTGTAACGGCAGAAGTAAAGTCGTATTCTGTGCTCGATCTGATACCGCAGATTAGCCCAGAAAAGGCGTACTACCCCTTTTTAAGCTGCTTGTCCGCAATGGCCTACAACTTCTGAGAACAGTTAGTTCTCCTATTTTCCCGAGCATTTGGCACGTACCTGGATTGGTTGGATCCTCTTCAGCTGTATGAAATTAACCATATATACATGATCAGTGTATGTTTGTCATTTTTTTTTAAATTTCCTTCCCATCTGCATCACCTCTCGCTAGAGGTTGATATGCAGTTTTGCAGTTGTTACAAAATGTTCTTCACTCTTTCAAGAATATTCTAGTGTCTAGCTGATTTTTCTCTTCATATCTTCAATAACTTGGTGATCATTATGCGCTCCCGAAGTCTGTATGTTTTTTTTAGTTTTTTATACACAATCAGGTAGACCTCCAGAAGGATGTTACAATCCTTAGCCCTCACCACCCCAATTCCACGAAGATGAGGCTGTACACGAATTAAGAGAAAACACTGCTTCAATTGTGAATTTTATTTGTGATGTATCTGTGGCGTGATTTCTATCTACGGTTGGCGTCCTCGCAGAAGACTGAAATTACACGCCATCTATGGGAAATGAGCATTCTCTGGCTATCGACGTGCGCTTCCTAAATCCCTGATAAGCTAGGTGCTTATCAGATTAAGGGTTAGCGGTCATCTCGCCGGATATCTACTATTCCCAGGTACGATAGTACTATCTGCGATACCGATTGGGCACCAACTCAACAACAAAACAACGAGCAACGACCCAAACAACAAAGCTCTGCACAATTAGTATCAAAAATAAAACAATGTTTAACTCAGCTGCACCTTCGAACTGCGCATACAACGTCCATTGTAGAGCTACTCAAGCAATTATATCTATTACAGACCTTATTATCTTATTATTTCAATTAATCCACGTAATTACCACAAGCAACTCTTCAAAAATCACATAAGCGCCGTTGCATTGGAAATGCCACCGTCTGTGATATCAGAGTTCACACCCACACATGTACGTTCCCAACCGCCAACTGACTGCCAAACCCCTAAGATTTCAGAGCTACCCCCGGTCACTTCAAAATTCAATTCTAGAATGTAAGCCGTTGATTTATTCAAAGGCCCATATGCCCATAATCATACGAATACTAATAAATGATAAAATATTTACAAACAACTAAAAGGACACGAAAGTAAATATTACAACAATTCAAATATGTTGGTGGCATATTTTCATACACGATTAGGTTGGGGTGAGAAATTTAGGTATGTTCTCAATGTCTCCATTAGTTTCTCGACTTTTTCCTTTAACTTTATTTTTAAATTTCTGAGTACATTTTCATGAGACATTTTTCGGGTGTTGTTAGCCAAACACTTCTCTACAGGAGCTTTTAGTGGTTAACCAGACTAACAATTTGCTATCTTCAACCGTCGTTAATAAAAATTAAGCAGGAGAACTCACTTGTGGTTTTCCAGGTTTCACGCAGCCATTTGTGCTCGTTGTGCGAGCCCATTGCTAATGAAATGTCGAAAAACACAAATCCCCGGAATTCAATTACGTGTCACGCATTTCGCCACAGCCTACTATCGTTTTAGCAAATGTCGGCGGCGTTTTTAGCGCCGGAGTTAAGTACGAGCGGCACGTGCTGAAAATAATAAAAGTTTCCGACGAAGATAGCGGCCTTCCTGCAGAGGGATGACAAAGGGACGGAATTAAGCCGAAATTTGGCAAGTGCGCGAGGGCATCGATTTCGAATTTTCCGCCTTTTATTGTTCGGGCGCAGTTAGCAAGACGCTTAAGGGGCCGTTATGATGTCCTGGAGCTCCTCGGAGGGCGAGATCTGTCGAGAATTAATGGTGCCCCGTCGCGAAATATAACCGCGTTCCTGGCTGTCAGATTAAGTTCCGGAAATTTATTAAAGCGGGCGTAATTTCGTTTCGGTTTTTTACCCTTTGTAGCGGTTAGATTCCGCCAAATTGCGCGTCTGCCGCGAATTTTAGATTTTATCCACGCCAGAAGGAGCACGTAGGGCTCCGGCTTGCACTTGAATTCTGCCGCTCCCTGATTAATCTCCTGGCGGCTGCTTGGAATCGCGATGTGATACTCTTCGCCGGAATGAGCTTTTTCCAAACGGCGAGGTTGCTTAATTAAGGAATCTGCTGTATTTTATCATGATTTATGCCGCTTTCTGTCAGTTACAAAGAATTATTATTTCGAACCAGAATTTTCCAGTACACTTGGTGGTATTTACGGCAAAAAATAGGGTATTAGGAAAAAGGTCGAGAAATGAAGACAAAATGAATATTTATATTATGCTGGATGTTGGGAAACGGGTTCGTAATGGTTTGCGTGTATAGTGTAAATTAATACAAAAAAATATACTTGGAATATAAATTTGATTTCACAATCCAGTGTTGTGAGACCGATTTTCCTCGAATTTTGAATTTTTTGTTTCGTCTTCTCTTTTCAATTGACAAATTGTTATCTATAAGTTAATATGTGTCATGAGAAATGGCAGGGATTCTTAGAAGATCGCAGAACCTATAAAGACACCATTAGAAAATATTTTGAATTTGGAAATCTTAGAAGTCCATTAATATCGCAATAATTATATTGGAAAAAATTTTTGCTTGATTATCTACTAGATTTTATGGGGTGGATAAAGAAATCGCAGTTATTCGCAAATATAATCAATGAAAATATGAATATGATAACATAACAGCAAATTACTAAAAATAGATAGTTAAATAGGTGGTGTCTTATATGACGCCACCTATGCGTTCTAGGGTTAATGAAATGTCAAAACATCGTAATACAAAAACTTTTTACTAGATTTTTAGTGAAACAATTATTGTTACATACAAATAGTTTGCATCAGAATTTGTGTTGAAATTAAGGAAGGTGTTGAAAAAGCTTCAGAATTCTCAACAAAAACGCATGTTATTCGTATATAAATGTTTACACTAGAATTTGAGAAGTGTAACAAATCAAAAAACGTGACTGTTACTGTGCAAAAGTTTTCGAATAGAAAGTCTATTGGAATTTTAGAATTTTCAACGACAACGCAACAGTTATTTTAATAAAAAGAATACTAATAGAATTTGTATTGGATTCTCTACAGGAATTTCAATAAATCACTTGCTCTAATGCAAAAGTATTCTACTAGAATTTCTACTGGATTTTCTACGGGAATTTGAGAAATTTCACCAATTTCATTAATTCCTAAAGAGAAACTAACAATTGTTTCAGTATAACAGTTTTCTATTAGAATTTCTACTGGATTTTCTACCGGAATTTGAGAAGTTTAGTCAATTTCAGTAACTCTCAAAGAGAAAATAACGGTTATGGTCTCAGTACGCTTTTTCTATTAGAAAATCTTTTCGAGAGTTAAATATAAAAACAATCTTGCATGCCTACATATAGCGCCTGTTAGTGAAGCAATCAGATACAAGTGAAATTGCATTCGGTTCTAAACCAAAAATAGAGAGGATAGAATTGCTGCACCCCTCAATCTTCTAAAGATCTAAGGGTAATAAGTTCGCCTAACTCCCCACGATTTTCTTCTGATAATTATAAACAAGTTTTAAAACCATTTACTGCGTCGTGGTCTGTAATTGTGCCTCTCTTGTCCGCATTATTATCATTTATGAATAACAAAGTCTTCTAACATCGCTGTTATCTCCGTAATGTCTTTTCTCTTGTTTTGCAGTACTTTCACATATTCTTCCTCTTACTATGCTTCAATGAATAACATCGTCTTCACCATCTTGTGAATAAGATTCAAATCCATTAGTTAAAATTTGATGCCATAATTGTCCTATTGCAACTTGGCGCAACTTTTTCCCACGTAAATTGGTCGTTTTGAAGTATTAGATATGTCTTCTTCTCTTACAGAAGATATAGAGGTTAGTTGAAATTAATGGAACTCATAGTTTTACAAAACCTATTTTTTTCTAATTTATATATTCTTTCTTTGAAATAGAAACTTTCCAGTGTTTATCTGGAACTTGGGAAGCTTTAGTATTGTAATTTCTACTACCAACCGTCAACAACGGATATCCGCATAACAGACTGTAGGAAGAATTATGTAATTCAATAAAAGATTTTGGCTCATGACCTTGCACTGTGTGTAGATCAAGGATCAAGATGTCTCGATAAAAACCTGGGTTAAGTTCGCCTTGGAGGCTCCCTCGGCACCCCGGCGCTTCTCAGACTTCCCCTTTAATAAGTGCTAAAATTCATTGGCATTCAAAGCGCCGGCAAATTTCAGTTGCGCCGGTATTTTTATTGCTACTCGAGTAATAAACACTCCAGGAACGTGCGAGAATCCTGGGTTAAGCGAACCCGTTTTAAATGTTAATATCTCCATAGACGTGATTCGCTATAAGCGCGGCCGAATTGAATATTTCATTAACTCTTCTTGGGGTTAAGTGGCCGCGAACTTGCGAAGTATTTTGCAAAACAGCCCGCGATGGCGGCAAATTAGCGTTCTCGTTTTCCAAATTAATCGCGGCCTACTTGGATTACGCGTTTAATTATTGGCGGGGGTATGTTTCGCAACTTCACGCCCGATTCGGGGGTTGGGGTTGTATTCATACCTCATCTTGTTAACGGATTTCTTTCGATTCGAGCTCTTTTTCCGCCCACGCCCTCTCTTCAATCCGATACCGATAATGGTGTCGTTTCGAGGACAGGTTGACTGGCGACGTGTAATCTCGTGAATATGTCTTTATATCAGGAGATAAATTTTAAGTTCTGGAGAAAGCGCGGCGCTTTTTTACCTGTCAACGCCTACGCAAACATTAGGAAAGCCATATTGCTAGAAATGTAAATGAAAAGGCTTTAAACCTGAAAGAAAAACGCCTGTTTAGATTTCTTGCGGCATTATAGCTATACGTATATTATTGTCATATAAAAATTTTAAATTCAAGTGCTTATTTATAAATGCGCTTGCATTGTACAGCCGTGGTCAAAAATAATATCCTAAATAAATTTAAAAACTATGTTTGAATATTTTTTATTGTTCATTTATTTATCATAATTTAGTTCCACATATTTAATTTTTTCGACAATTAATTAATCTTATTGTTTTAATCTAGGATGTTACAGAACCTCATGTACAGAATTCAGGCTCCGTTGATTCCTTCTAACAGACATTCGGGTTTACGTATCAGAAATTGTTTACTATTTACCAGAAGTTACCGTTCATATAAACAATCTGTATTACTTACCAAAAGTAGATGTGTACATAACAAGTTGTATTTTACATAGTAGGTTTAACTGGAATTGTGTCGTAAGTACTATACATTGTATTTAGTTTGCTTTTCAAAAAAAGATATCCATCAAAAATTGTTACTATAGTACAGTGCGTTTCACTTTCACCTTCACACCACTGTATCTTTCTTATTTATTTTCTGATGTATTTTAAAAATTTTAAAATAATTTAACCGTCAACCAGTAGCCTACTGCGATCAAAAATAAATGCGAAAAATTAAAAAAAGCATGGTAGGCTTAGTTTTATTGATAAAAGTTATTAGAAAAAGCTGCTCAGAATTATGATAGTCGAAATTCAAATTTTTATCGAAGAATTATTGTTGTTATTACGATTTTAGACAATAAATGTTTCACTTGTCACCTTCACACTCCTGTACCTTTTTTATTTATTTTTTTGGTCGATTTGAAATTTTGTTCAGTAATACTGCCCTTTAAAAGGGTTGTAGTTTAGTGCAAACCAGTAGTCCACTACAATCACAAATAAATGCGAAAAGTTAGAATAATATTAGATTTATGACAAAAAAAAATGTTTAAAATAGTTTTTTTTATTTCATTTAAAAAGTAGGCTTTTTTAAATTAATGTCAGGGTATGCAGTGACACTCTGCTTTTAATTTAATTTTTAGTTTTCTTTTGACTTAAACAAATTATAGATTGCAATAAATAAAGACATTTCCAGACGTTACCAGAACTGACCAACGCACTTGACTAAAATGCAAGCAAATGCTATACGGAATAGACTTGGATTTAAATATTCCATGAAATTTTAAAAAATCTTATAGACAACTCGTGTTAGCGTGCTTATTTTTCACGCGTGTAGAATATTAAACTCGGCTGCGCCTCGTTTAATAACCCTCCACACTTGTGAACAAAAGTTGCACTTCTAACACTTTTGGTCTAAATAACTATTAATATACAAGTGTGCGAAGAAGGGCTTTTATGCACGAGGTGCGAAGTTTAAGGCACGAGCCGAAGGCGAGTGATTTAATTGCAAGAAGTGCATAAAAGGCTTTCACACACGAATCTCATACATTAATTCATGTAGGAAGCAGGCAAAGAAAAAAGAGATACGATTTATTGGATAGCCTTTTTTACATTCACATTAATTGTTAAATTAGTACAAATATTAATGTTACTGATTATAATATTTAACTAGAACCTATCTTGTAACAGTGTACGTCTGAGATGTTGATGACTGGGTTTGAAGTTCTTGATTTCCTATTTCAAATATTTGTTTTTGGTGTTTATTTTTTATTTTCCAACGACCTTTCTATATAACTTTCTGCAACGGTGGGGGATTTCCATCCTCCATGCCGTTTAACTGTGGAAATATGTGCACCAGAGTCTGCCAATAAGGAAGCAGACAAACGTCTGAAACTATGTCCAGTATAGGTATCAGAATGTGGTAGATTAAAAAATGTAGCTATTAGAGAAGGTATTTTGCCGAACTGGTTAATACCCACTGGCTGTTTTGTACACTTATTAAAACGAAAAATCGTTTGTGATCAGTTAGTACTGGTGGTCGTAAAGAAACATATTTTCATATTCATATTTTGCAAAAAACTTGGAATTTTATCCTTGTTGTTAGCAACAGAAAAATTATCGGTATTCTACTTATGTATTTCCGGATAATTACTGTTAAAGCAGTTGAATCTCAGTATCTTGAATATCATCCGTTTCAATCTCTTGACAATTCTTCCCGACGGCAAGCTCCCGCAATTCCAAATAGTACTACAACCTAAATAAGTTATTTTATACACCTAATTAATTAGAATTGTTCATTTTCGTACCTTCATTATTAGAAATTGGTTATACGGAGCTTCAAAGATAAATTTGTCAATTTCTTGTAAATATTTTTGATTTTTTGAGTTTATAATTTTGTGATGCACTTTTTAAAAAGGTAATCAGTTTTGTGAATTTGCTAATGTCGATGTTATTATGTATGTAGAAAGTTGCCTTCAGCATTGAATAATGTTACCATAAGATCGATGCTTTGGAACTACTGGACTTCTCCGAAAAATAAGCGATGAAGACGTTTTCTGTATAGTTTTTTACGTTTTTTCTGCTACACCAATCTAAGAAATCCTTATACGTATTCATGTATAACTTCATAGATTTGATCGGTAACAAGTTTGAGTTTATATTGCTTGCTGCTTGGACGATTTCTGGAGGTGTACATAGTTCTTCGACATCCATAATAATCTATCTAAAATAATTAAAATACAGTTGAATTCGCAAAAAATTACTAATTTCTCACCAATAAGACTGAAAAATCGTAATTTAACGATAGACAAAATCATCACTTTGTCGTTAGTTGTTAAGGTGGTTGCCATTGCCAAAAGAAATCGTTTAATAATAAGAGTCCCATTTAATTTACGTTGGTTGTTTACACACGATTTGGATTAATTTGAGCACGATTTATTTAATGTGATCCTTCACACACAATACCTTACTTATTAATGTGTCCATTTTAGTGTGGGAGAAGATAAAAGTTGTTCTGAATCACAAACAAGGTAGTACGTACAATTGACCAAAATTTAAAATCGATCAGAAAATAAATAAGGAACATACAGGGGTGTAAAAGTGAGAAGTGAAACATTTATTATAGTAAATAATAATAATAATTTTTCCACGAAAATTTGTAATTCGTCTGTTTTTGTGGGTCTGGCCAACTTTTCCTAATAAGTTGATTGATAAAACTAGGCTTACTATGATTTTCTAATTGTTCCATTTATTTTTTATCTCAGTAGGCTAGTGATATGCAACATTGTTTAAAACTTGTAAAAGTAACTCTTTTATAGGGTAGTATTATAACTGACCAAAATTTGAAATCGATCAAAAATAAATAAGGAAGATATAGGGGCGTGAGGATGCGAACTGAAAATATTCTGCATTTGTCTTTTAACGATTTCAATTTTATATGTTGGATATCAGAAGCAGACATTAAATTTTACGCATTATTACTATACATTCACTTTTATCTTCAAGTACTAGAATTTCAGTTTTGAACATTAGATATGTAATTTTTAAATAGTAAGTGTCCCTTCCATATTTTACCGTTCAAATAATGTACCTACATATAACATTTTTGATATAAATTCTGGTTGTGTTTTTGATGAAGTACTGGAAATTCAGTTTTG
Source organism: Agriotes lineatus (assembly GCA_940337035.1). Taxonomy (NCBI): domain Eukaryota; kingdom Metazoa; phylum Arthropoda; class Insecta; order Coleoptera; family Elateridae; genus Agriotes; species Agriotes lineatus. The sequence continues at coordinate 172,543,869 of OW679196.1, forward strand.
TGAAATTAAATTTTACTTAATTAACAAGGTAGTCGATGTTATTAACTAAAGTTTCTATTTAACGAGTATATTAAATTGTTATACTGCTATGAATATAGCATTGGAGTAAGGGCAGTTTTGAGTACCAGAAATTTAATTTAAAGTACTTATTCGATATTTCATGTTGCGTATCAGAAGCTGCTGAGTACTTAAGGTGTAAGGTTTATATTAAAAATTCAACTTTTGTTTACTTAATTCTAGGAATGCAGTTCTTTATAATTTGTATCAAGAATTAAATTTCACAGAAGTTGCTGTTTGTATCAATTTTGCATATGAAATTCAACTTTTACAGTTTTTCTTGACTTAAATTGAATTGCACATATTTGATACTCTATAGTCATTAGCAGAAACTGATAGTATGATATTTTCAATTTTATATATTAGAAATTCAATTTTTGCAGTGGTATATGACAGCATTTGAATTTCACATATCTGATATTCTATAGTACTTGGCAGAAATTGCCCTTCATATTATGTGTTCAGTTTTTCATATGAAATTAAATTTTTGGATATTTCGTCCTATGATTTAATTTTTTATATCTGAAATTGAATTTCACGTATCAGATATTCTAGAATGCTTGCTAAGAATTGTACACATGAAGTATGAAATTTAAAAGTTAATATACATCAGTCTAACTTTAAAACTATTCAGTTGCATATAGTAGAAATCGAATTCCAAAAATTACTCCAAAAATTACTTTTTTATGTTGCTTTACTACAAGTTGGTATTCACATGACATATTAAATATAACACGTTACAAATTCATAGTTTACTTTCAAAACACAGGATTTCAGTTTCGAAATTGAATTTCAAATATTAAATCTTCCACGTAACTGTTGCTGTTCACTATCATGCTTAATTTTTTATATCACAAATGCGGCTATTTCTCATATTGAATATTCTACATTGAAACAAATTCGTATGTTTTAAATTACAGTTACATTTAAGGTATTAGATATTAAGATTCAAATAGTACACGTTTAAGCTTACTTACCTATTAGACCAGAAACTACACTTTTCAGAGATTCCTAGGTATCACTAAGTTTGACCTTTACATGAACTCTTAACAGTGGAACTCTTAATTTTACATATTATTGATTAAATTTTACATCAGATATGCTATTTAATAAAATATCAATGAAATTTCATAAATCTAAAGTTCTCTATGTTTGTTTCTGCATTTTTTAACAGTCGACAATCTTATCGCACTAGTAATCTAGAGTATTTAATGGTTAATTTGAGCAGTGGGCTTTGTCTTTAACGGGAGCGTCTGAAGTTCATGTTTTCCATTCATTGGTGGCGCCCCAGCTGATCCGAAAATAGTTCGCAAACGCTCTTAAAGCATTACATGTAAAAAATATGGTTATTGTCGACAGTGAATAATCGTCGTGCCCGTAGTATTACTCAAGCAGTTATTTATATCTGCGTGCAGTAAAGTGCCATTAAGCTCTATTAATATAATGGCAATTATTTTTGCAATGTCCAAGCTCCAATTTTCTTGGCATCACGACCTAATTCAATTAATGGCAAATTGGGTAGAGCCATTGAGAAATTAGTTTTTAACCGTTTGACAAATTCCCAAACCTCAAAAACGAACAGTTTATACATAAAACCTTTTAAAATGTTAAAAACGAGATTTGTGGATATAAGGGAAATAATAACACGTAACTTATAACATCCGTTCTTTCCAAATATTGGTTCAGATCTCCAGTAAATGACGTGAATTTAAAAGAATACACAGGATAAGTTAGGTTAACGCGGCTGTCAAATGAAGTGTGTCGCGTTACAATGTGCGTGACGTTGGTCCTGGCTGTCACGAATCTAATCCTTAATTTCTCTCTGAACGCGAGATGCTATTCAGAGCAAGAATGACATGACGAAGTCGTCAGTTGAAACTCGGGCAACCATTCGACTTTGGAATACAACTTTGCTTTACTTCGAAGACTAGTTCATTAAGCAGCAAGACTACATACAAACTTGTACATACAAATGTGACTCAACCCAAATATTCTCTCAACTTTTCACAGGCTCCTTCCATACGAGGTTTGTTTATAAGGTATCGCAAGGAGCGTTTGCTTTACGCAATAAATTATTAGCGTGGCGTAGTTACAGACTAAAATTAGCCGGATGCTGTTCTCCACGGTGGCCTGAACGAATATCAGCCTTCTGGCACTGATTAAACTCGTAAAGGCGCCCAAGGAACAACTCCGGCAAACAGACCGTCAAATTTGAGCAAGGGCTTAGGCGCCATCCATAAATCATGGGCAATGTTGGCATTAAATGATAAAAATGCTGCTCAGTATATATAAAACGGTATCGGGTGCTGTGTCGTGGCAGAGTGAACGAAACAACGAGTGCAATTAACGCTAATTACCGCAATTCCGAAGCCATGAATAATCCCGGTCTTTTCCCACGAAACTCCTAACGTGGCCGCTCGCGGAACGTGGAAAATATTGAAAAGCTGTTATCACTTTTTTAGCTTTCTGCACTCGCATTCGCAGCAGCTCGAGCGTGTCGTATCGGATTTATGTCGGCTTCTTGTTGCAGCAACAATGATCTATTGAAATCTGATAACTGGAGTGAATTGTATGCCAGTGCGGATTAATGATGCCAGTTTTTCAGAAGCTCGCGAATCGCGAGGCTGCTGCATTAATGGGTATGGTTATTGACGGATTTCCCTGCCCTCTCCTCCTGCTCTGTCTCCTAAAGGAACACTGCCTGGATGCACTCTTGAATTTGGAGAACTGATGTTTGCTTCTGGCGAATATACAAAAGTTGGCTAAAACTACGCGGATTTGTTTCAGTTGTGCTAGAAGTTAGGAACTTAGTTTGAAAACCACGATTGTGTTCCTTTTGAGTCGCTTAATTAATTGTTAAATTGCCAAAGCTTGCTTTAACGGGAACAACTAAATACTGCCGCGAGAGGTAAAATTAACAGCAACTTCCTCTCCTTTTTCTTTCATTCAATAAACGCAAGCAGGAGAAAATCTTTCTATTTTTAATTTTTATCATAATGGGATGTCCACGTAAAAAGCAAAAGTAATTTTGAATTGCCGGCCTTTAAATTCAAGCTGACATAGATTGTTTTGCAATATGGGCCATAGGGCGAATTTCCTGTAGTCGTAAGGCTAATTTGAGTTCACTTAATACCGGCCGTATTGTAAGAATTCTATAATTTAACAACATAATCATTAAATGTTGGATTAATTTATGGATTGTTTTGACGCCTATCCCTATCCTCATTCTGTTAGCAGCAGAGTGGCCAACTGTACCGCAATTACTTCATCCGTAATCCGTAAAGTATTTAACGAACTACACAGGGGCGTAGCTACTGCTGTATCTGCCGTATCAATGATACAGGGCCCACGAGCCAGGGGGGCCCACCAGCACTCTAGCTCTAAAAAAAAATATATAAATTTAATTTGGAAAATTTTTCTCAGGTCACATTTACGAATTTAGATTTATATAGGCGGAAAGTGTTGGTTATCGGATTTAGCCATATTATCTATCGAAAAGAAAGAGCTTGGAACGTCTTAAAAACATTTTCGCGGAGAAAAAAGTTCGGAGAGATAACTCTGTAAATAATTATTATTTACTTCAACCTTTTTTCTTGTTATTTACCATTTACTTGTTCCTTACTTATGTAATAGCTTGGGCGATTTTACTGAAATTTTTATAGTTTGTTTATAACTTTATGATGTATCTTTTGGACATATTACAGTTGATACAGTACTTCCAGAGGCGTGCCCATGGGGCATGTGGATTACGTTGTTTTTACAAAAAAATAACACCCAATAGATTTTTTTTTGCAAATTTCATATATTTTTTTAATAAAGCAACTAAAAATGCAACTTTTTTGTCCTTTGAATTTTTCCGTATCTCGCTTCGTTTTCAAGACAAAATAAAGCCCATATTTGTGCACGCCTCTGAACCTATTAAGACAAAAACTAAATGCTCCAATATCTCAAAAACCCATCAGCCGATTTTAGTGAAACTTTTAAGGTTTATTGATGCTATTAAGGATCATGGTTTGGCGTACTTAGATTTGAATTATTTATTCCAGGAGCGGCCGGGTTTTTTTTTGAAAACCTTAAACACCCTGTATCTCGGAAATGAAGCGTTTCCGGACCCATGTTTATTAAGACTTTTTTGTTTGTAGTGATGAGATGTATAAGTGGATAAAATATTTTACCCTTTTTTCAACATCTTGTATTAGAAACCTCTAGAATATTTTATAGAAATATCGAAGTGGGTACTTTGATGCTGAATTAGAACAACTGAACTATAAATCCTACATTTAAAATAAACGCAGACCGAAAGTTAAAAAACATTTTGACGAATTTTTGGAAGATCAAAGATCATCGGATTCTAATAAGTACTTATTCTAAAGTCAAAAATTTTTAAAGAGCTTTAGATATCACAATAACTCAGTTAAGTCAGAGCTTTGAATCTATGTTTCATACGGCAAACCTTTTTAGTTTTTTAAATCCAAACACTGTGCGAAATGACAGAGAAAGATCTCTTTTCCAAAGCAACAGCTTTTCAAATATTTTATAAAAAAGATATTTCCTCTTCATTTCCTATAGACATTTGTTCCTGTGCAAAAAATTATTATAATCTAGATAAACTAAACAAGTTTAAAAGCGTGAAACAATTTGCTAAGTATTTCATAGTTGATAATCAGAATTTATCATCATTTTTTCCTGAAATTGCGACAGCACTGCTATTATTTTTAACATAACCTGTTTTGGTCGCTTCAGTTCAAAGAAGCTTCTCTAAATTAAAAATTATGTCAAAAACAGTATTCATTAGGAAATATTGGAAAACGTTTTTTTATTGTCTATTGAATCTGAGATACCTAATAAAATGGAATTGCAAGAGGTTATTACCGATTTTGCAAACATTAAGGCCAGGCGTACGCACATTGCTTAAAATATCATTTTTATTTTTTAACTATCTTAGTTAACACATTGTTTTGTAGTGCCTAATCTTATTGTTATTGATTATATATATTATTATTATTATTGATGTTTTTGCTACTTGATTTTATTAAGGACCTATAATGGGTTCGCAACAAATTTTCGAGGGGGGCCCGAAATCTGAAGTTCCGCCACTGATTTATTATGATATTATACATAAGAACATCAATTCCATTACCATTTACCAAGAATTATTTTTAAAAAATTGAAGATCCAATTTTATGTTATGCTATTCATCGAATTATACATTTGAAATTCTATTTCCACTTTTCAGAAATGGATTTTCATTTGTCAACAATTGAACTTCAGTTGTCACACTTGACTTTCACTTACCTGGAGTTGATTACCTGGAGTTGAATTTAAGTTATACAAATTTTGACTTTTTCTTATCATCATTTGAATTTCAGAAAATTGACTTCAATTTACCCTAAATTCCAGTTATCAGAAATTTGCCACCTACATGAAAGAGTTGATTTTTCAATAACCAGAAATTAAATTTTGATTGTGGAAGTTGATGTTCATTACGCTTAATTGAATTTCAATTAAATTGACTTCCAGTTATCAAACCTGAACGTCATTACTTTATTTGAATTTCAGTTATTAGAAAGTTTTTAACAGAAACTGAATTGCTGTTTTCAAAACTGACTTTTGCTATTAATAAATTGAATTTCAGTTATTAGAAACTAACTTGCAGTTACCAGTTACCAAGTTTCGAAACAGACTTTTACCAGAAGCTGACTTAGTTACCAGACATTGACTTGCATTTCACCAAAATCGAATTTCAGTTATCAGCAACTGACTTTCAGTTGACAGAAATTGATATTCAGTTATAGAAATTAACCTTCACTTATTCTAAATTGAATTTCAGTTAACAGCATTTGAATTCAGTTACGATAATCGGATAAATTGAATATCAGTTATCTCAAACTGGCTTGCAGTTGCCAGGAATTGAATTTCAGTTATCAAAACTAACTTCCACTCTTCATAAATTAAACTTCAGTTACCAAAACTGACTTTCCAGAAGCTGACGTAGTTGCAGAAATTGACCTGCATTCAATCAAAATCGAATTTCACAAAAATTGATTCCTACTTAAGGAAAACTAAATTATCAGCAACGGACTTGCAGTTACCAGAAATTGAATTTCAGTTATAAAAACTGATTTCCACTTATCATAAATTAAACGTGAGTTATCAAAACGGACTTCATGAGAAGCTGGCTTATTTACTGGAAATATAATTTCAGTTTTCAGAAACTGACCTGCATTTGTCCTAAACCGGATTTCACAGCATTTAATCCCTACTTAGAGAAAACTGAATTTCAGTTATCAAAATTGGCAATCACTTATCATTAATTGAATTTCAGTTAAATTAACTTCCAGTTGTCAAAACTGACTTCCACTTATCAAAAATTAAATTTCAGTTATCAAAAGCTGACTTTCGATTATTACCAGAAATTAAATTTCAGTTTCAGAATCTAACTTGCAGTTATCAAAAGCTGAATTTCGGGGAATCAATTTCACCTCGAATAGCTGAATGCTCGTAATAGAGAAGTCTACTTTCTAACATACCTAGTAACTTTAAACTTAGTTGTTATCCGTTTTAGCTTTTCTAAGCTAATTAATAGTTCTCACCATGAGGAATCTTAACCAGAAAGTATTAGTTAAAGCTGTAATTGCAAATGTTTGCAATAATTTAATAGTTGCTTTCAATTTTCGATGGTTTGAGAATTTTTAATCGCACACGTCAAATTAACCGATTATGAAAATGTTGCAATGAAGTGTGTAACATACCCTGACGGAAATAAAGAATTATGTATGTGGACTTCCTGAGGTTTCGAAAATACAAATTAGGATACATCGTCACATATCGTCCCTGATTGGTCTTACTTCCACTGACGCTATCTAACGTCAACTGCACAAACTTTACTGCTACATGATGCTGTCTGAAACTTCGTTTGGTCTCCATGTTTTAAATAAGTAGTTTAATACCACCAAGTCGTACTACTGTAGAACGTCTTTATTCATTTTAATACAAGAACTGAAGACAGACTGAATAATTTGTCTGGACAGACTGAATAATTTGTCTGGGGTGGGTGATGGAGGTGAAAAACTGGAAAAGAACGCGAAAAGTAAGTTTACCACCTAGCCTAGAAGAAGGACTGGTAGTAATAAACCCATTAAGGTTGAAACAGATGAGGATAGTCTCTTCCTCTTCCGGCTTATTACGGACGTGTTAAGCTAGTTTTCTTATATTAAATATACAGTAAAACTTGGTCCACATTTGCAATATAAAAGTAATACATAAATACTTTATAAATAAGTGTTTCTCAACTTTTTTGTATGGGCGACCCCTATTTCATTAGCTGTAACTTGGCGACCCTCTATGCAGCGGCAGCGCATGAAAATTGTAGTTGGGCAGCTCTTAATTTGTAACATTAACTAAGCAAAAAATAATAATTAATGACTCAACCTACATTCCGTCGATGTTTTAATCCAAATAGAATAATGACTTAATTTTAATAATCCGAAAGAAGAACACAAAGTATACAAACACAACACAAAATGTACTACATAATAGTTAAAAAAATGAAACACGATGCGTATGAATCCCTCTGCATTCTAAAGTTTTGCACTGATTTTTACTTTGTCATGCCTAAAAATATTACTTGTATTTAGTTTCCTGTGATGTATGTTTAATATTTTTATAGTTTTTTGGTTACTTTGTCGCAGGTCGCCACTTTTGTGGTTTGCGGCATTGGAACGATTATATTGTTTATTACTGCGGAATTAAGTTCAGTAAAATACAATCGTTTGTGGAACACAATAACATTCCTTTTATTTCTTTAGAACACGCGAACAAAATACAACATATACAAATTCGATAATATTAATTTAAAATACAAGTACGGATTTGAATAGGCTGGTTTTCGATACCGAATTAATTATTAATAAAACACTTTGGAATCTGACCTCAGTCTCGACTTTGCTCCAAAATGGAACAAGTCGGTATATGCCGAAAACGTGATATTAAGTCACAGCAAAAGTACACGTGATACGTGATGATTCTTAAGTGTTAAGTGATTTCGAATACTAAGCTACTGCCTGAATGGAAGGCACATTTATTATTGTATTAAGTACAATAGGATTGTCCAGCTCTATTGTAGCACAAGAGGTTGAAATCGTCGGTCGAAACGACTTTCCCTTTTCGAGCGCTTACAACTGTATTGTTGACCGGCCCGACTTTCCCTTTTTGTCTGGTTTATTCTTATTTGTGACGAAAAGGGTTTGTTTACGACATAACCCCGGCTGTGTTAGAAATTACATCGTGAACGTTATGAGGGTTAGTTTTGATTGTTCAACTCGACGACTCAAATCACATTTGACATTACAGATTTATTAACTCTTTCACCGGAGCTGTCATCTCGCGAATTTCACTTTTTAGGTAATTTAGAACTGCATTTAGTGTCACATTTTAGTTTATGGCCGTCGCTTGCACGACGCGTTTTCAGGCCATTTATCACCGCTACGCTACAGTTTATTTAAATAGTGTTCATATATGCCGTAAAAATATTGGTATTAGAACATCGGGACGCACTTTGCGACCCTCTTGGAGGTCGCGACCCCAAGTTGTAAAACTCTGCTTTAAATAAATGACAATCAAAGAGTGATCCACATTTGCAGTATAAACGCAACAACTAATATAATTTCAGTTGGTTTAAACGTATTCTACAATACGAATAAAAACATCGAAATTCGAAGGAATTTAATGTAGTTTGGTGTTCTCATCGAAATTACAAAATTGAAAAAAACAAGTTTTAGTATAGCAGCGCATACAAATTTAATCACGGAAACTATGGCAGAATATGTTTCGTTTGGTTACATTTTTTTAATATGCAATTATATTTTTGTAATTTCAAAGCTGTATTGTTTAAATATAATTAATTGCGAATTATGTTTTAATTTAGAAAGGGTCGTTTAATTTGTGCGTAAATAGCATTCTGCTGTATCTATTCCAATTTAATCAATTACACACAATTCGGTTCTTTAAAATTTCGATAAGTTGATCGTTATGAACGATTAAAATTCTACTTATGAATGGAGGTAAGTTAAACTCATACTCTTGTATTTTTAGTATCGTAGGTTTGGTGTGGAAAATAAGTGTCGACAATAAAATATAAATAGTTTAACAGAACTTTACAGCTTTCAAATTAATTTAGTGTGCTGGTATATATTTTTCATGTTACGTAATACAATAATTTCATGCTTAGTTCTGGGAATTTCAGTAAAATAATAAATAAATTTGTATTGTTAAATCTTAAATTATAAGTAGTATAGGCATTCTAATGTAGGTAATTAAGCATAAAAGTATGAAATCATAATTATTTGTTGTCAAAAACGAGATAACACGAAATTGAAATTTTATAATATTTTTGGGAATTTTTATATAAAACAGCAATTGAGTATTAACCGTACGAATGTAACAGATCTTGATTAGCGCTAGAAATTGGAAATTAATTATTCTTATGATTCAAATGATTGAGATTCTAATCATTGTCGCTTTTGTCGCAGCTAATAATACAAGCGATTTAACCGCTGCGAAGTCAAAATATCTATTTACGAAAACTAATCAACACAAAAGCGCCTCCGGCTAGCTACAATGTGACACGGGTAGTGTTATATTCTGAAAGATAGGGTGCTTCTGTCTAAAGGAATTCAGAAGGGAAGTCGAAAATACCACTGGAGATGGTTGGCATTTTATAATCTCGAAAGGAACGACGTCGGCAAAGGGGTCGTTGAAGTTGGTAAAACTGCAGACTTACCTGGGCTTCCACCTGTTAACGTTTAACTAGCTCAGAAGATCATCTACATGCAGTAGTGCCGACTATAGACAAACACATTGCACAAACAACGTATATTGAACACGCATAAGACTACAGGGCAAAATATCCAGCTTATTACTACCTGTGGAAAATGACCCTAAGGTAACGTCACGGATACAAGCTATACTTTATCAATTTTAGTAGGCTGGTCGCAATCCAACCTGTTTATTGCCAAAATTCGATGTCCTCTCTGACGGAGGGAGCTGGAGCTGGTGTCCTTGAGTGAACATTCGAATAACACATACTGATAATATCAAATTTAATCGTAGTTATGTAATATATATATATGTAGGTAAGCATGTAGCTCTAGAAGGAAATGTGTAAACATGCAGGGAATATAACCTCGGCAGAAGGTATCAAGAAAAGACCGGAAATATTTAACTCAAAGTTTTAACAATACCGACTTAAAGGTCTGCAACTTGAAGTGGCGAAGTTCAGAGAGATCCAGCTCCGTGAAGGCACACCTGATAGAATGGGAGGGATTTTTTCACACCTGGGGCACGAGTGAGTCTCGGAAATGTTCATAGGAACTATATAGACGCGGGCAAATTTGACCTAGAGCACGAGTGACCATTGAAAATGTTCGTCGGGGCGGCAAAAATACGAGAATTTTGAATTGGGACACGCAGCTAGGCCGAGATTGTATTGTTTTGTGTGTACGAAAAATCCTACTCCAGTCGTTCGTTGACGTTCGGTGGGAAGCAGCCAACGGGGCGAGATCGACCAACGTATTTAAGCAGATCGGAGTTTTATTATCACTCCGGTTAAGTCAGATTATTCACGATGTAGCACTAAGTAACTTTTCCCGCTGCTGATCATGTAAGTCAGTGATACAGCTTTAGTAACAAAACGTGTAAGTCGGTGGTTATATTTGTTTGGTGCTTTTTCTTGACAACGGAACTTAATACTATTATTAAGTTCCTAGGATAATAAAATTAGCCAATCAAGATGCAGACTTAGACGTTTTGTTTATCATTGCATGTATTTATGTGACATGTGACACTCACAGGTAACACGACTCACGAAAATTAATCCTGGTGACAGATGACAAACCAAACGATTTTTTTCAAAAATCTAGGAACATTTCGTTAAGCAGCGGGAAAAATATAATAAGATAACTCGGAATGTATGGCTTATTAACATTTTCGGCAGGCAACAAGCCGCGACTTCGTCTTGGCTTGTACTTGCCTACCTCAAATGTTAATAGGTCCTTACATTCCTTGTGACTTAAATAGCTATTACTGTATCGTACCGCATATAGTGCAATTCTGTTACAGGCTGCTGTCTTTTTCTGCCTCCACGATCAAAACGAAAATAATTAAGTGGGTGTGAGTTCAGCCAAAATACTGCGCGCCACATAATAAAGTATATTCTCCTCCAAATAGTCACGACTTGACGCCTGTGGGCTCTAGCTCCTCGGACAGCCGTTTTGTTTTCGAGTCGGGTGCGGAACTAAAGCGCGACTTCTCACAAGTACTGGTCACCACTGCTTGGTGTTAAACATCTCCGCTTCCGGGACGAGATCATAGGCGTACGCGCCGAAGTATCCAGCGGTGGTTTACAAAGTTAAAATATCTAACATATTATAATTTTATTAATTGTCAAATTCGTGTTTATATTAAAGATTGTCAGCATTAATATTAATAATAAAGAATTCTAATGCCTCAAAATTGCTCTACTAATTTTTTTTTATTATTTAAAACGGAACGATGAAAATTATAAATGCATCTTACGTGTACTTACAAACTTAGAATTGTTATACGGATGGAATTGGCCGTTATTTAAAGGAGTGAAGACTGAAAAATTATACATGTAAAAAAATTCGGAGGTTTTTAGATTTAGTTATACGAGGTTAGTCGACGACTACAAACTAACAAGTTAACTAATGTTCACAAACAAAGCAACAAAGAGAATGCAGAAAATTATTTCCACTCATGCTCGCGTGTGTTTATTTCTTGGTCGCGGGGAAAACGTGTTCCTCGGTTTTTTATGACTAATCGTTCATTTTGAAATATTTTCTTATTGACATGATTCATGCTACCACATTCGAGAACCTTAACCCCCCCGTTTCTCCAGCGGGTGTAAAAGTTTAGATCTTTACACTACTTTTGTAGCAGTTGAAGTGTGAAAATAAAATCGTTCCACCCCTGATAAGTTTTCAAAACATTTCAAATTGAAATAAATTGATACTGTTATAAAAGTTAGAATTTATGGTCATGCCGCCCGTGCCAACACTTTTAAGTGCATGTTATAGAGATACTATATCACTAGAATAAGTTTGAAATGCACATTTTTTAGTCAATATCGTCAATATACCTAACCTTGAATAAAAAACCGAGATTGTTGCTCGACGGTGCTAAATATAGTATGATCAAAAATTCATCTAGTATAGCTATGGAATAGTTCCTAATTTATGAATGCAAATACAAGTTACTTAAAAATCAAATGCAATTTTTGACATTTAAGTATAAACGTAGTTGAAATCATAAATTAGGAACTATTCCGTAGCCATAGTAGATAAAAATAATTTCTGATCATACTTTATAGTTCACTATGAACCATTTCAATATAAATACATAGCATAATTCAGGCGATCCATATTCAGACGACCGCATCACAATATTTAACGGTTTGTTTCCACATTTTCTCTATGTATTATTCGAAGGAGCTTAATATATTTACATAAAACCTCCACGGCGACCGGGGCGCCGCAAGCTGTTTTTAAAAGCCGTGACGCGAAGGTCAATCCTCAACGTGCGTCGCCCGAAATTGCGAATAAAAAGAAAATTGCCGAATTCTTTCCGCCTACTTGACTAGCTGTTACCGCCGCCCTTATATTCCATTGTCTTCCTGCTGCTCCTGTCTCATGAATATATTCCTAGTTCTTCAGCTCACATTTTGGAAAATAGTAGGCTCGAAGTGACGAGCGGAGGAATAATGCCCTCCGTATTCAGATTTCCACCGACCTGATTTTTCCTGTGCCACGCTGCATTATTCATTTGCCAAATCCCGAAACTTGTGCACGGGTCATTACGATCTGATCAGGGTGTCTCCTATAAGAGCGAATTTATGCAGCTGTTCCGCTTTATGAAGTGGCGTGAATTTGATACTGAAAATGTGGCCGATTGTTGTTTTTAACGTAGGTTTTCTGCTTGCAGCATTTCCTCTAACTGATTCGTTAGACAGTTTAACGTCACGAGTGTACTGGGTAAACAGTAATACGGACTGTTTCATTGGGTAATTTATCTTGAAACAATTCTGAGCAAGATTGATTTGAACAACGCCATTCGCCATTTTGATCTAGATCGTTAAATGGAAATCAACTCTCAAGAAAAACTCATGACTAATCTGATACGGTCGTATACTGTCATAATTCGCGTTTATTTACATCAACTGTACTAATGTGGGGTTCTACTATCAGTGATCTCTCGTACTGAATGTTAATTCTAGAAGATCGCTGGACTACAACCTTATAGACCAAGTAGTTTGGGTTTGGAAAGCGATAAACTGGTTAAGGGTGAAGGGTTATACCGGTCTGCAGCCTCATTGACCAAGTGTATGTATGGCTTGGAAAGCATACCCTTGTCGATGTTAAATAAGTAAAAACTTCGAGATTATAATTGGTTTATTGACTAAAACCTATTCCTTTATATACATAAATTTTTACATAGTAGGCGCAACTAAATGAAAAATGAACCGTTCAACCTAGTAATGGATGATGACTTTAAAAATTAAAAGCACACACATAAAGCTATTTTTTCATGCGTTCTGTAAATAATTATGCTGAAGCTATTGTGAAATGGGAGATTAGTAGCCTCGACCGTGCCGATTAAACTGGTAAATTGAGATTTAAGTACATTCTCGGAGCTGCTAGACCGAACGAATTGCTTCAGGTGTCTGAACTGAGGTTTAACTAATAAATTCATGAAAATTCAACGATTGTTTTAACAAGATTAAACATCTTGCCACCTCTCAGGGTGAATGGTGGTGACTATCATCTGGAATCCCTGTTAGTGCTGCGGTTTGGAAGAGAACGGAGGTGTTGTAGTTTTACGATTTTGTGGTCGGATATTCGTCTTTGGGTGACTTCTGGGGCTGAATTTTGCTTATTTCCAAGTGTGCAGGTGGGGCTTGGTCGTTGACTTTCTTGTGATTAATGTTTAGAAGCTTGATGTATTAGGCTTTGGCTTCCGCCATATAGTTTCCTGCTATTCGGTGGGAGTTTAGATGGTTCGGAATCGTCTTTTGTTAATTTCTTCGCAAGACTTGAATAACATTAGCGTTAGTATGATGCTTCACGTTGTAAATTTGGTCATCTTCATATTGGTGTAATGATGATTTTAAATGGTCCATTTTCTCCCAAAATTCGGAGCACTATTGCGTTTAGCCATTGAACCTGGTGTAATATACAAATACAGATATTGTTTCTTAATAAATCAATACAGTCTTAACCATAGCTGTTTCGCTTCTTTGTGAGTTGACGTAGGCTACAAATTTCTTAAAGAGATAGTTTAGCCTGCCTTTTCTGCCCACAAGGCTCATCCTACTCCATATTGTCAACAAGGGTCCAATTACCAAATTTCCATTCTATCTGTACCTACCAAACTTACTAATCTGGTCCTCGCAGTAGACACAACATACACTTACTATAGTGATTTCAGGCATTAACAACAAATTCTATTATGGATGCTTAAAAAACTGCCGACAATAACACTTCAACAGCTAATAGTATGTATGGTAGTATGTAATGTTTTTATGCGAGTATTTTGAGACGTTGGAAAAACCTAAATGTTAGTCCCGGGTCGGGTGGTGTAGCTTGAACAAGCGTCCAGGTACGATCAGTAGTGTTAAGCAACGTTCTTTCTGGTCAGAACTTGGATGCGAGTTCCACGGCTGCTTCTCTCGGCGCCTCGTGGTACGGCTGCCACGGAAATAGTTGCTCCCGGATGTCATAATAACATCGTGACAGTCGTTAGTGGGGTTGGAAGTCCCCATAAAATGTACAGCGATGTCTATAATTGGCCTAACGGCTGTTGGCTAAGTACAAAATAAATTTAAAAAAAAATAAAATAAACCTGCCTGAACAAAGAAAACCCTCAGTTACTTGCTTGGACGCTTATCAATATTTTTCTGTATGTAGACTTTCTTTTACAAACGTTTCCCATTTCGATGAACCGTCTAACGATATAACCAGTGTGCTGAGTATAAATTTCATACCGAAGTGTTACTAGTTATTAGATTGCTTTCGAGACAGATTCGAGTTGCGCCATTCATTATTCCGATTGTTTATTACAGCAGGCGTTGTGTGTTACTTTAGTATTATACAGGTACACTACCTAGTTAATAAGGAAATAGAATGTACTGTTTATGTTTTCTAATGTATTTCACGTATTTTTGATAATTGAAATATATATTGGCATATTCGATATCAGGTTATACTTACATTGTTTTCTTTCCAGGGAAAAAGCAAAACGGCACGGCGTTTCGGACGAATAGTCTCGGGAGCGGGACGCGGACGCCGCCCCTAGAAAGGAAGAGTAAATTTTCGGCCCTAGGAAAACTATTCAAGCCGTGGAAGTGGAAAAGAAAAAAGAAGTCTGACAAGTTAGAAGCAGTCTCTAGAAGTAAGTACGGCTTACGCCTAGACGCCGCTCCGGTGTTGGTATGTGCCTCTTGCTTTTTAGACTCGGGTCCGGCCTTGCTTGGTAGTTAGAGGTTTTGCGTTAGGTAAGTCTGTGTCGTGCGGGTTTTGTTATGTGTTGTTTCATTTCAGCGTTAGAACGAAAAATTTCTGTCCGAGCCAATAGGGACGAGCTGGTCCAGAAAGGAATTCTTCTCCCAGATAGTCCCGTTACTCCCATATCCGAGCCAAGTAAGTTGATGACTTTACATGTGCATTACAAGTTCTGTTTCAAGGTGTAGGAGACTAGTTGTTGGGCATTTTAATTAGGTTTTGTATAGAACACAGTTTCAGTGAAATATCGATCAACAAATTAAAGCTATGGTACAGTAGCCGCAACTTAACAAAAGTCGTTGTCGATTATATATTTCAGAATTTCAGTTAGAGATTTGTTTTAAATTTATCATATTATAATTTCAAAGTGCATTTATATTCTTCTAAAGCTTGGATTAAACGAGGAATACTCTGTTCTATAGATAGACAAATTCACAAGATAGTTACTACATTGCTTCTGTATTGCTATGAGTTTGGTGCCCCATACTCAGTAACGACTAGTACGCCTTCTTGAAGTTGCAATTTGCTATTTTTAATAATGATAATTTACCAGTTGAAAATTGTAAACAAACTGACAGTAATAGATGAGCATTGAAACAAGTGAACAGGAGATATGTTTGTAGACTTAAAATCAGATTGAATCAATTAAAGTTTTTGAATTTACCATAGTAAAATTGAGAATTTCTTAAAATCATAGGAAATTTAGGTTCGTTTCTTTTTTAAAATTTAGTCCATTGCATCTCGAATGCCATGCATTTTTCACTCTTAACCGAACTTTATCCAATTTTTTTTTATTAACAGACGCTAAACACGGAGTATGATTGACAAAATTAGCAGAAAATACAATTTGAAAATCTGCATGGCGAAATTTGTTAAGAATAGAATTTTTTTTAAATGGTTTGGTGTGTTATATGTAATTGATGTGGGATTTCCACCCCAATTTTTATCACAATTGTCTTTCTTCGAATTGTATGATTAATTTCATGCTGCTTATTTCTTCGGATATTATAGAAGTATAAACTTAGAAGAAATTTAGAATGTGAATAGACTAAGATGAATGATATTATGGCCCATATGCTTAAAACATGATAAATGATTATAATGCATCTCTGCTTTACTTTTCTACGGAGCGGCGAGGAGGCGAGGGATGTTGTTAGCATCAAAATGATTCGTCGGATAATTCTCTCAAATAACAAACTTGACAACTACTTGGATGCAGTTGATGGCCGGCTAGTCAGGAAGACGGCGTGCACTCGTGCAGCTCTTTAAATTCTCACAAATCATTAAAAGCCAAAAGGGCGGCAACGAATCAGTAATAAAATCAAACCCACCAGGTTGGTATCACATTATAATCACACATTCAATACTGGATGGTACAACATACAGGTGATTAAAATATAGGCTGAAAAGTAGGGGCACCTCATAAAACGCATAAAATTTAAGACTTAACAAACTTTGCAGTACAGTGATTTTATTTATCGCACACGTTAAAATAAGACAAAGTTACAAGACAATATGGCAAGCGGCGTTTGCTCCGTGGATGGGGAGGAAACATTTGATGCCTTCGGGTACAAAGTTCGCGGGACGAACTGTATAACCCGAGCTCAAGTCGGAATTCTAACCATCAAATGCATGAGTGGAGCTCGCAGCATCTGATCACTGGTCGCCAGTAAATGTTAGATAAAGGCCAAATTTAAGCTGTATGTGTGTTTCTTATCGGGTCCCTGTGTGCTATGAAATTCGTGATGTTAAAGCGGACCATGGTTGACAGGTGTTTTCAGCGCGAGTAGATCGGTTCAAGGTCATGTCCTGGATGCTTTCACGGCTAACTGCAAAGGAATGGAGGTCCACACTTGCGGCCCAAGGTGGTTTTGGGCACGTGCCAAAAATAGGTCATCCAGCGTTGAATGCGGCGAATGGCCTGGGGCAGAATTCCGTAATTAAGTAGGCCAAGAATGCAACGACCGCCGACAGTGGCGAGGGTAAATACTACATAATAACCAACTGCACGCCCACACATCCACTAGACACTTTACAAAACGCTTAAGTTGACTCCATCGCGGCATGAACCAGAAAAAAAATAACAATTGCCGACTGCCACTTCACGGACTCAAAGCGAAAAAGTAGGCGTGGCTCACGCGCGCGAAATACGAAATCTGAACCACAGACACCGAAATTAATAGATGCGCCAGCGAAGCGTGACAATTTATAAGAACTTATTGATGTTGACATAACAATACAAAAATCAATTAATGTGCACAGCCAAATGTATGTTCACGGTATTCAGTTATATTTATATATTGACAGTGACGTGGTAGTTTTATCTTTTCAATTTCGTTTTTACAGTTTTCCTTTTCAAGCAACAGTTAAATATATGTCAGTGATCGTTAGCATCCTCTGTTTTTCTCCTACTTTGAGCATTGCTCTGGTTAAGCAAATCCGGAACTCTGGGGACTGAGAGTCTAATTGTCGTTCGTTGAGTTGTAAGATTCTGGGAGTATTTAGCGATAAACCACCATTTTTATCTTCTGCTAGGTTACACTTTAACCTCCCTTAACCTATAAAACCGTTGCTGTTAGTAGCGACCCATTCTTGTTCAGACGTCACTTGTCTGTTCGTTTGCATTTTCTTTTCTTCCTACCCGATATACTACCAGGCGTTCCTTGATCCGCATGTAAAGTGGAGGACGTGGTTAAAAATATTGTAAACTTAAAATAGACTGGCCACATAATGCGAATACGAAATAATAGATGGACCAAACACTTTTAAAGTTGCGACCATGAACAGGCGGACCGAAAGCAAGGTGGAGGGATGATTTAAATAAAATATCTTTCTTCTTATATTATGCCAGTACCAGTTTACTACAAACCACAAATTTGTGATTCCAGGAACCCATTTCGCTCGTAAACCTCAGAAAGTACAATGATCTGTTCATTATCATAACCGACCTTGTAACTCGATTCAAATGGGCAACCATTTTTGATCTTGCAAATTCAGAAGAAAGGTAGTTGGGAAAAGTTGAAATGATTTGGAGATCAAATAAGTTTTAAGGATTATTTTGACGGATGTAATCAACACAATACGAGTCTAAAATGCTAATACTCATTTTGCAGTTGTTTGTAGAAAAATTATCACGTTAAGGTAGGAAGAAAATTATAATGTGCGTGTGATGTCATCTGTTTGGGTGGGATTTCTTAAACTATTCCCATTCCTATTGATAGTCGCCAAAAATAACCTTCTGGTACTATAGAGAATCGAATCAAATAGATTTAGCAGAAATCAAGACGAACGTTTTGGGATATTATAGGAAGATGACAAAACGCGCCAATGTTTTTGAAGTCTCTTGATATACATGGTGTCCGATGACTAAAGGTCCACACTCCACATCTTAACAGTGCTATTCACTAACCTGCTTCGTTATCTAAACGATCTGCGTTAGGAATGAATTCGTACAGGAAGGTGAAACGAATTTCGTTATAAATCATATTCTCTACGTGAGCCTTAACGAAATCGGTAATAGTACGTTCGTAAAAAAACCGTAACGAAAGAGGCAATGTTTTTACCTAGAGTAGTACGCGCAAAGCAACGCGTCTTATATCCTGTCATCTAGTGGTCAACTTCATAAGTAGTGTTTACGTGTTATCTGTCTCGTTCATATTATAACTGGATGTATATCTATTGCATTTTAACTACCGTTGCTACAAACATTTTACTTGGCGGCGGCAACTTTAAATACGATCAGTCGCAAACGTTTTTGGTTGTGTGTGAAAAACAAGTTAATCCCGAATGTTTAACTATGAGTGGTATAGTTATAGGAGGGAGATACGTCATGCTTATAGTGGAGATTTCTTTATATAAAGCAATGAAAGTTATGTCATCCTGGATGTCGTACACTTCTTCTCTTGAAAATTTTAATTATTCTGTTTTAACCAATGTAACGATTTGTATAATGTAGTTTACTGGTTAATTATTTCTGATTGGTGTTTTAATGCGTTTTTTACTTACATTTGTTCAACGTTTAAATTTTAATCTCACTTTTTAATATTTGCTTCAGATGTTAACAAGCACGATTGTTATAGCCTGATGGTGAAACCAATCTGGTTTTGAAACATGTCGCTACACACAACAGTAATAAAATCGTGGAGAAGACTGAAGGGTTATATTGCTTCATAGCATCGTTATATTTTAATCAAATTATATACATAGTTATAATTATTACATAAATGCAATCGCATTAGTATAAATTTTAAATATAATTATTTGCAATAAAATTGTCTATAATTAAGCGCCCTTCATCTAACTATTTGAAAATGTACTTACAAATTCTACTGAAAATTATCTCCTGCAGCTTCAGTACCAGGTCTGGCTCGTCGTAAAATGTAAATAACAGTTGGCTTCACAATCTCGGGAAAATTTGTGATTTGCTCTGCAACATCCATAATTCGGTTCATAAGTTCATCCCTATTAGAGGAATTTTCTGCATAGGCTTTGATTTCATATAGGCCCCAAAGCGAGAGTTGGCTAAGAAACTGGACCACCTCTTCCGATCTAATGGTCATGATCTCTTTCATGATACAACTTATTTAGTAAAAATGCAGTTATACCTTTCAACACGAGGCCTTTTAAATGTCGTTTCATAACTAAAGAATAAAGATCCGATTAAGTTAATCTTTAATAATTCCACACTAAATATTTAACCAAAATCGATGCTGATTTTGTATTCTTCGCTGGTTGCGGTTTTCAATCCACCAGCAGTGCGAATTTCGGGTACTATCGATACAATATCTACTGAAAGTAGTAAAATATTGGCTACTAGATGCTGATGTTTAATGAGCTAGCGACAGAGGTGCATTCCCAAATCTAAATGCGTTGTTAACAAAGCTTGTACTCGTTGGGGATGATAGGGGCATAAGCGAAACTTATGTTAGGTCTTGCATACCTTCATATTTTGTAAAAGAATGTAAAAGAAAACAACTACAAAAATATAATAAACAAAAAATAATGAAGCTGTAAAACAATAAAACCATAGCCAGTCTTAGAAAGTACTAGTAAAATCATTAATCTGGAACTACGGTGGGCATTTTCCTTTTTTCCGCAAGCTGGAGTGCTATTTGTGACGGTGAGAACTCCATCGAAAGCCACGAACTGACGAAACCATCCATCAAGAACCGGTCGAACTTTCGATGTTTGTTTTCCGCTCTAATTTTTATCTGCCATGGCATCTTGGCCGAGGAAATTAATTTCACTGCACAGCGTAGCGGAGACGTCAGAAATATGAAATTTTAATCCCCAGCTTCGGCCCTCGTTCATGGCGCCCGCTATGAATGTTATTAATTTTTCAACCGGCCTTTGAACCTTAAATTCGAATTTATGTGCTGGTTTTGCAAACACCTGTGCGTAATGCATTTTGAATTTCGTTGCTTCTGTTTCTAACCGTCCGCATCTACTGGGTGTGTTTAAAATTTAATGTACTTCATTTGCCTTGTAATGCCTATAGCTAAAGGCATTCGCTTATGTGTAATTTTTAAGCGCATGTGTTGTAATCGATTTTAACCGATTTAAGATTATTTAGATGTGTTCCACAATAAATTATTACTCATTTTTCTCGCACTCAAGACAGAAGTTTACCACAAAATATTCTTGGTACCATATCGTTGGAACTCGCATCTTTCAGTTACCATGCTGTTCGCTTCTTCCAAATACAGGGACGTAAAATGTCTATCGAGTCGGAATTCATTTCCTCCTAAGTGCATTTCGGACTCGCAAACAGATTAACGTGAAAGAGTGATCAATCAGGGCAAAAATGGGGATTCAGTTGAGTGATTCAAAGCTGCCCGATATCGACTTCTGACTTTACGCTTTGTTGGCTCCATCATAACGAATCGACAGAGCGAAGTGGCAACCGAAATATTTGAAACCCACGTTCTGATTTTTTTCAATTAAAACAACTTTTATGGTAGTCATTGTAGAGAGAAATCAATTTAAGGCGAACGAGGGTATAAAACACCGCTTGCTATTGTTTTGGAAATTTCTTGCTTTGTTTGTAATGTGTAAATGCCATATCTCATACTTCAAATTAAGTTTTTAACATGCGAAACGCATTTCTGTCAATAAAAAATAAATTTTTATAACCAATATATTTTAGCGAATAGAACGTTCTAATGTGGCATGCAAGGACCGATTTGACAATTTTGAGCAGTGACGTTCGTACTGTAGTTTTGAATTCTAACTTACGGCGCCTTATTTCCTTTGCATGAACAACAATTCTATTCAGCTCTACGTTACTTAAATTCTAATTGTTTCGGGTAACTAGCTTCATTTAATGCCAATTTTTTTTATATGTGGCATATCACTGCTACTACAAATGCAATGTTGTTGCCAACAATGTTAAATAGGTTGCGTATATTACGTGGCCATGTTGTCTTCAATCTTTTCTGTCTCTGTATAACCATACAATTCAGTTTGGGATATGTGAATATATGATTGTAAGGGTGTTTCTAAAAGGTGTTGCCAAACTTGGGGAGGTTATAAAAGACATTGCGGTAAACAAATTTTGCATATAAACCCCTAGTCGAAAATGAGCCGTTTTGGCCCTGGAGCAATTTGTGTCCATAAACGTAATGTTATCTTGTTGATAGAAAAGACTTCGATATTTAGTTAATTTTTATTAAAGATAACGCGAAAATAATAAATTTATAACAATGGTTCAAAATGGCGACCCTTAACCTCGTTACATAAATGTGCCCTTCGATTCATTGAATCGCGCACCCGTTGTAACATATGCGGATCTTTCTGCACGAAAAGACAGGCTGCCATCACTATCCCTAGAACAGTTTCTCTTGTGTGGCTCCAGGGGTTACATAGACGAAGGACTTGACGTAATAAAAATTAACTAAATATTAAAGTTTTTTTCTGTCGAGATAACATTCCGTTTTTGGACAAAAATTGCTCCAGAACCAAAACGGCTCATTTTCGACCAGGGGTTTATATGTAAACAATTTTTACCGCAATATCTTATGTAACCTTCCCAAGTTTGGCAACACCTTTTTGAAACACCCTGTATAAATAGCATTTTTGAGTACGTGAAATTTTTGGCAGGTGACATTAGGTCTTTCATACCAGCGCGCCAGTAAAAAAATAATTTTAATACGTAACGAAATTTACATTTAATGTAATTTCAGCAGTTTATCAAGCACATTCTCATTTGCAGCAGTCATTGTCTGGCAAGTAGATTTTTTTTGTCAATTTATTGGATTTTTTCCGATATCAACAGTTCAGATTTGACACCTTTGCTATCTCTTGCTATCTATATGTATATCCCATCTTTATTTCCCTAAACGGGTCTTAGCTTCTCCAAAATTTAACTTCTCTTCAGAAATTGACCACTGCTAGATTCCTGAGATCTTTTTCCACTTCGCCCTGCCATCTTTTCCTTGGATTTTTTCTAGCTTTTTCCGCTTGCATCTGGCCTTCCAATGTTTTCTTCATTTTTACCACCTTGCTTTTTTAAATTTTATTATTGTTTCCTCTGCAAAAACTGTTCTCTAATCCTTCATCTTTTTCAGGTGTTATGTTGCTGGTATAACTAATTTATTGTGAAACAGTAAACTTCAATTTTTAGTGCGGCCAAACGTGCTTTTCTATTTTAAAATAAATTTATGGTATGAAATTAAAAGATGACGAACTAGAATATGGGTGTAATTCAAGTTTGGCTGTGCAAAATAATATTAAAATGACATTTTGGAATGGAAACTTGAATGTTTGTAGAATTATTTTAATTTTAAGCGAACCGCACTTTTACTATCTCATGCTGAATGTTTAGTGGAAAAAATTACATTTGTCTTAAATGAAATATGAAACTCTATATGATAGTAGCGAGGTACCTAGCAGATACAATGTCTACTATCTAAAATTATGTTTTTCTTAAGTAGAAAATATGTACTGCATTATGTAATATCTGCTGCTTAAAATTTTCTTTCCGGCAGAATACAATTTACTTTTTTTACAATTTTCGGAGGTGAAATGCAATTCATGGCAATTTTATTTCCCATATTTTTTGGCGTATTTCATTAAATTTGTGATGTGAAAATCATATTTCTTCGAAGTGAAATGTATTTTTATCAGCTACAGTTCAATATGTGATACATCAAAACTGTTTCCGATATTTCTGACGTTTAACATCCAGTCTGATGTGCTGCATACTTTTTTAAATTAAAATCAATTATTGTACTTGCATTTCATGATTGAAATGCGGTGGTTGTTTACTCTTCCGTGAATACATTATATTTGAACAAGACGTCTCATAATTAATATTTTAATAACGGTTTACTCTTTTTATCCAGTTAGCTATCTCAGTGAATATGAAACTCACTTAATATATCAAATAGTCGCTTATGAAAGATCACTATATGCCAAAGCAGGCATCTGGTTCCTCTTTGTAGTGTTGTGGGTTGAAACTTAACTTTAAACGGGACCTGGACACAACGCCCACTGGTCACAACGTCCACCACCTAGTATGGCCGCCATGTTGGACACAACGTCCACTTTCAAATTTGGTCACAACGTCCACCTTGGACACAACGTCCACCGCCATAACGCCCACTCTGGTCACAACGTCCACCTTCGCATTTGGTCACAACGTCCACCTTGGACACAACGTCCACCGCCATAACGCCCACTCTGGTCACAACGTCCACCGACGCCTCTTGAGAATAACAGTTTACGGCGTCGGTCGTAACGTCCACTCTGGACACAACGTCCACCGCCATATCGCCCACTCTGGTCACAACGTCCACTTTCAAATTTGGTCACAACGTCCACCTTGGACACAACGCCCACCGCCATAACGCCCACTCTGGTCACAACGCCCACCTTCGCATTTGGTCACAACGTCCACCTTAGACACAACGTCCACCGCCATAACGCCCACTCTGGTCACAACGTCCACTTTCATATTTGGTCACAACGTCCACCTTGGACACAACGTCCACCGCCATAACGCCCACTCTGGTCACAACGTCCACTTTCAAATTTGGTCACAACGTCCACCTTGGACACAACGCCCACCGCCATAACGCCCACTCTGGTCACAACGTCCACCTTCGCATTTGGTCATAACGTCCACCTTGGACACAACGCCCACTTTTGTTTTACTGGTTATTTATTAATAAATTTTTAACTGTCTTCGTTAATGCTTTTTGAGTGGACTAATGTTTTCTAGAATTTAAAAAAAAATTGGTTTTAGGCTATTTTATGTATTTTTGTAATCAATGTATAGTTTCAACTATTTCCTTCCCATGCTTGACGATTTTGTCTCTCTTTTCTGCTGGTTTTTGTCTAGTGTATGTATTTCCAGCTCATTTCTCATATAAATCGGTATATGAAGCATATGGGTCATAGTATAATACTAAATATACCTAAAGATTCATTGGTTTGCGTTACACCTCATTCTTGTTCAGCGGCAAATTTACTTGACAAATTTTTTAGCAAAACATTCTGACAGAAAAAGTCAAAATTTAATAGACTATTTTAATGCACTTGGTATATTACTGTTGACTATTTCCCTCGAAACGACCAATTAGAGATCTAGAATTTAAAAATTTTAACCAATCACATATGAATGACATGGATAGTTTTGAACTAGTGCAAATTATCGATAACTTTGAATCTTTTGCGCTAGCGCAAATTCCCAATTCATTCTGGAATTCAAACATTAATTTGGTTTTGTATGTAGGTCAATTCATATCTCATCCATACATACCCAGTGTGCCATTGAAAGCAATTGTTTGTAGTAAAAAATCGAATAGATCCAGAACTCTGAAGCGAATTTCAAAAATTGAACGTATTTATAAAGCTTAAAAAATAGAAAAATTCGAATATGTAAATTATACAGAAAGTTCCATTTCAAAAAATGAAGTTGAATGCGACGCTTCAAAAATGGTCCACCCTGTATAGTGCCAAATAATTTTTCAAACTGAACTTTGACTTCCATTTGTAGTAAAAATGTACACCGTGCAGGAGTATGCTAATATGTTTTTTGTGTATGGTGTTCTGGTGATGTTGGGTCTGCAGTACGTCGATATTTTGTCTTTATTACTTCCTTTTACTACTATAAAGGAAGTATTGGATTCACCCCAAAAATTCGAAATTGAGTTTTCAACAGATCTTCACGTTTTAGAGTCCCCTGATCCCAAAAAACATATTTTTTTTCATTGGTCTGTCTGTCTGTCTGTCTGTCTGTCTGTGTGTCTGTGTGTGTGTCTGTGTGTGTGTCTGTGAACAGAATATCTCAAAAACGAAAAGAGGTATGGCATTGAAACTTCATATATATGTTTTGTGTACTATGTAGATGAGACAGCAAGCTTTTGAAGAAAATCGCATAACCGGAAGTAGGTGTTTACTCTTGTGATTTTTCAGTTTTTTTCGATTTTTTCAAAAACGGCTCTAACGATTTTTTTTAAATTTTACATTTTTCTTACATTTTTAATGTGTATTGATGTGAGATAGGTGATTTTCCAGTTGAATACTTCTAAAGTGGGTTTCTTTTGTTTTTTTTTCTATTTTTTTTATTAACTCCTATTTTAAATAAAACACCCGGTATATTATTACATTTTTGAATTCACCTTAAAATTCTAGAGAAAATTTGTCTCTTCAACTAACACTCGATTTTGTACCGTTTTTGTAGAATTTGTAATTTTTGAAAATTTTTAACAAATGGTTAAAAATTAAAAATGAAATTTTTGACTAATTATAAGATCACTGTAAAAGGAAGTTGTGTGAGTGTATCACACCAGATTTTTATTGTTGGATTTAAAATTATCAAACTGCGTTTAAAAAGTGTTCTAAATTATGTATGTAGACGGCGTACTTAACAATTGTTTTCGCAGCCTACCTTAAGACACTGGGCCAAGCCTCCAATTTAAGGCAAAGTACAGTAGTTCTCAACTGTTTTTTTTTTATTTTCAACATTCGTTTTTACGAAAACTATGCATCTAAGTCTAAAATGGATTAGGACTTTTCGACTCTATCGCTTCCCCTAGCATCTCCAGAAGTGACAGGGTTGACTTTCCTGACACCCTGTATAATGTAGCGCTTAGTTCAGTTCAATATATTTAACGGCGCAATCGAAGTTTCCCGTACGATCGACTCATCCTGTAGTTAATAAATACCACTCACCTGACGTTTTTATGATGAAACGGAAGCAGATTAAGAGTTATTCGGTGAGGACATCTTTCGTTCACACCATCAGAGTGTACTTAAACCTGCCAAATATCTTTAATTTGTAGAAATGCCGACATACAATTTTTAAATAATCCCAACACTGTCGAAAACCGCCTTTGAAACTACTTTTAATCCTCTTACATAACCGCAATAAAATTACAGTATTACAAACCCTTACTTGAAAGGCCATCGCACTTTTAGACGCACCGCGGGTAGATCATCGGAGAGTAAAATTTGCACGCCACACATTTATAAGTAATTATCATATATATAGTAATTAGCCCAATGCCGTAGATAACTGATCTTTTAACCATTTTAAATTATACATTTACATTTCACTGAAAGGACGATTCAGCGTAAAACATTCTTGTTTTTCGACGTATGTTTGTTTCTTTGTGAATCATCCGATCATCTTTAGTTTTAAAAAATTTTAATTTAAAAGATGTTATATTCGAACAAAATTTAGATATCATTGCAATTAATAAAACTTGGTTATCATCAATTGTACCTAACCACTTGATCTCAAATCTCAGGTCGCGTTTTCATGAATTTGAATTCAATTCATGAATTTGAATTAATATATCCATACACGCATACATTTTTTTTGCTCTATTCGGGAACCAAGTGGGGATGCGTGAATGACCAATGAAACTAATCAGGTAAGTATTTTTCTTACAGAAATCCAGAATTTCGTTTCCCACGGATTTGGTGCAAAAATCGGAAAACATTTTATTACAATTTTAACGCTGCTGCACCCCCAACTTAAGTCCGACCAACGTTGTAAATAAAGGAAGTGCATTGAACTTGGTTATGAATAATTTTAGTAACAGCATAAATAGCGTGAGAACTAATTCACAAATATAGAATTGACGAAAACTTGAGAACTAATTAGTATGAAGGTACAAATATTTAATTAAACTAAAAACTAGAGTTCAAAATTCTAATACAATGCAGTGTTTTCGAAAAGTAAATCAATTCACTGTAAATAATTCCAATTCAATTCAGCTAATTCTAAAGTCAATTCAACGCAATTTAATAAATTCAACGCAATTCGGTCAATTCAGATAATTTAATTCAATTCCACCAATTCATATCAATTCGATTTAAATGAAAAGAAGGTGTACATACTATTCACAAGTTTTTAAACCCTCGGTTCCATAAAATCGTGTTTATGGGGCATTTACAAGACATTTAGAATATGACTGAATGTTCTCAAATTTGTACTGTATTTAATGGAAGGCTTGCTTCATTCCTGGAAAGGTCAGATAAAAAGTACCCACGACAAACTTAAATCCATGAATGAAAATTGTTCACAATTATACATTTTAAATGTCCTCAGTTCTTCTATTTTGCACTCAATTTCAATGGTGTCTTAAAAAATACCAATCCCAGCTTAAGTAGATAACATTTTAGATTTTACGTACTTGTCCTCTAAGTGTTTGAAGAGTGCACTTCATTTTCGTTATGATCGTACTTATTAACTTTTTGTGTTTTCAAAAATGATCCATAGTTACCGATAATAAATCAACTTCAAACGGATTTAGGATTAAATCCCACACGTCCAAAAAGAAGCTTTAAATACGAGTTCTATACATAATTCTTTCGGCTACCATATATTTATGCTAAAAGGGATTAGAAAACGTCAACGTAATTTCAAATTGAAAATTCATTAAAAATCATGTTAGGTATACTTTCGTTGTTTTACATCATGGATGCACAGACTTTTTCTACTTGCGGGCCGCATATCTTTCTGCCAACTAACGGAGGGCCAATGAAACAATGTTATGGTCTATGAATAATTATTTATTTTCGGCTTCTTTTAAAATTTGAATCCACTCAACCTCATGAGTATCAATGTCATAATAATAATACAAAATGTATCAGTTGCCAATACAATAATAAAATTGAAAATTTTAGATTACAAACATGTGTTATGGTCATGTATATTACAGTCATGTATCTAACTAAGAATGCATTTTATTCTTAGTTGGATACACGACAGACATTGTGTAGAAGACACTATTTTTGGTATGTTGGGGGTCACTTTAGTCGTGGCTAAGGGCAAAATGGCTTCGAGATTTTCGTTGTTAGGACGATTGCTGTTCTTACATTTATTAGTATTCATTATTGAAAATGTTTGCTCGCATATATACGTTGACCCGAATAAACTAGTACATTTTGAAATAATAAATGACATTTATAATTTTGAATATTAATTTGGAGATGAGTAATGTCAAAAAGAATTCTTAAAAATCCTGTGTGTTACTTCATTGCGTGATTTAATTATTTTTTTAATAAAAAATAAAAAATAATTTGTCAAAAAACATGTATATTATCGAAAGTTAACATTTTAAATTACAAATCAATACGTTTCGCAATTTTTTATTGCATCTTCAGTTGTTAAAATTAGTTGACGGTATTTATTACAATTCTGAAAGTAGCAAACAAAAAACAAGTAGAATTAGCGAAAACATTCCCTTCTAAAAACCTGCATACTTACATAATAGTTTTAATTGTAGAGTCATTTATTGCAAGTTGTTGATGATTTTGTGTTTAAATTTGAATTTAAAAGGAAACACTTTAAAACTTAGTTAAAATTTTTAGCGACTAAGACATTTACATTTAAAATTTTAATTAGAACGACGTAGGCACAAACATGTTAAAAAGCTGTCGCTTGTAGGGGTGAAATTGTTTAATTAAATTTACAGTAATCATTTCGTATGGAATGCGAATGTTTGAATGCATACAATAAGTGAACTTGAATAAAAGCATGCAAGGTTATTTCCTAAAAGTACATTATCGCGCTGCGCAGTCGGTTTGAAAATATGTACAAATGTTAATAATAAGACAGGGTTGTATTAAAGTTAAAAATTTTATGAGTTTTGAGAATAATTAAATGTAAGAATTATGAGTTAGATACCAAAAAGGTTGTTTATAAGTTTGAGAAGTACAAAAACACCCGATATAATTTATTTGAATAAGTTATGGTAAATAGAACTTAAGTTATCTATGTCTGTTTTGTAATTAATGGTGGTTGGGCTTTTTTGTATTTCTATCATCTCCAAGCAAAGGCGTTTTTTTAAATTGCTCTCTCTATGTAGGATAGTGGGTGTATTAAAGTTGAAATTATGAAAGTGTTTAGTTGCGTGATCAGTTAGGGCTGTTTTATTGGAAGAAGGTGAAATGTGGTTAATTTTGACAGAGTATTTGTGTTGATTAATTCTGTTTTTTAATAACTGTTTTGTTTGACCAATGTATGTAGAGGTACAGTTGTTACAATTAAGTTGGTAAACTACTTGAGATTCCATATTAGTGTTGGTTTTATCCTTTAAGTTATTAAAAAACATATTACCTAGGTTATTGTTGTTATTAAATGCTGTTTTTATATTATGCTTTTTAAGTTCGGTTTCAATTTTTTCAGCAAGATTGGGAATGTATTCAATAGAAACATATTTATTTTTTGATGAGTTATTTGAAATATTGAAATCATTGCCTAAGCAGTTAGGTTGTAGGGAAATGGATTGGTTAAGTTTATTTTGGTTTTTGATTTTTTTTTAAATTCGGAAATTGATATGTTTATTGATGAATTCAATTGGATAATTATTTGTAACAAGAATTTGTGTAATTAGTTCTAAGTTTTTTTTATGAAATTGTTTTGATGATAACTGAATTGCTCTGTCAACTAAACTATTTATTACGCTGATTTTATATTTGATTGTTGTGTTAGAGTTATAATTTAAGTATCTGTTGGTTTTAATGCTTTTTCGGTACCAATTTGTTAAGATAAAACAATTTTTTTGTCTGAAAAGTGTAAGGTCTAAAAAATTTAAAGAGCAATTGGAATTTTCATTTTGTAAAGTAAATTTAAGTCTGGGGTGTACGTTATTAAAAAGGTTAAAAAATATTTGTTTGTTTTGAGTGTCTGTAGCCATAATGATGTCATCCACATATCTTAGATAAAGAGAGAAATTGGTATTGTGATTCAGAATATTAGTTTCGATATCTTCCATTACGAGGTTAGCAATTGTTGATGAAATAGGTGAACCCATTGCACATCCAAACGTTTGAGAATAAATATTATTATTGTATGTAAAATAAGTTGTATTTAAAACAAATTCAACAGCGTTGATAAAATCGTTTAGTGGTATGTTTGTATGTTTTTTAATTTTATTCCAGTATTTTTTTATAGTGCTTAAGGCAAGATCTATTGGTATGTTTGTGTATAAGGAGACAACATCTAAAGAAAACAGAGTATGGTTTGGATTAAGTTTAGTGTTATTTATATGTTCTTTGAATTTCCATGAATCTTTAATGCTGAATTTATTAAGGGAAGTAATATTAGTTAATATTTTTTAAAGAAATTTAGATAGATTGTAAGTTGGGCTCATGTAGGAAGCAACAATAGGTCTTAAAGGTATATTGACTTTATGTAATTTCGGTAAACCGTATATTTTAGGTGGAAGTCCGTTATGTGAAATTAAATTTTTATAAGTTGATTTGTCAATGTAATTTTTATCGAGAAAGTTTTTAATTATTTTATTGTTTTTATTTTGAATAATTAATGTAGGATCTTTGAGTTCTTTTTTGTATGTATTAACATCGCTTAACAATTCAGTCATTTTTTCATGGTAGTCGGATTTTGTCATAATAACGGTTTTTTGTGTTTTGTCTGCAGAAGTTATTATAAGGTTTTTATTGTTGTTTAAAAATTTTTTGGTTTCTATTATATTTTTAGTGAGTGTTTTGTTGTATTGTAGTTGAGTGAAAGTAAGATTTTGTTGATTATTTTTATTGTTTTTAAAATTAGTTAAAATATTGCAAATATTAGCGCGAATAGAATTTTGTTCATGTTGTGGTAAATCACTTATTCCGTTTTCAATATTACAAATTATATTTTCGATTGGTAATTTAGTTTTAGGGTTGTAGTGTTTAAATTTAGGACCTAATTTTAATACATCAATAACATTTTCTGGAATTTTGATATTAGTTAAATTATAAATAAAATTATTTGGGTTTTCGATATTAGTGTTAGTGTGCAATGGGTGTTTTAATTTTAAACTTTTAGACATTGTTTGTTTGCCATTACTGGGAAACGACAGGTTAATATTAATTAGTTGGTTAATTTTTTTATTTAACTTATCGTGTATTTTTGTTCTCAAACTTAGGTTTTGTTTTATTTTTGTTGCTAGAAAGTTAATGATAATATTTTTATTTGTGAAATTATTTAAGATAACATGCATGCTTTTTAGTTTAAGTTTTAAAGTGTTTAGATAGCTATAATTGTCTTTAATTAATAAAGTCAAATTTTTCATGGCAGTTTTGTTTTGATTAAAAAACATACAAACATACCACTAAACGATTTTATCAACGCTGTTGAATTTGTTTTAAATACAACTTATTTTACATACAATAATAATATTTATTCTCAAACGTTTGGATGTGCAATGGGTTCACCTATTTCATCAACAATTGCTAACCTCGTAATGGAAGATATCGAAACTAATATTCTGAATCACAATACCAATTTCTCTCTTTATCTAAGATATGTGGATGACATCATTATGGCTACAGACACTCAAAACAAACAAATATTTTTTAACCTTTTTAATAACGTACACCCCAGACTTAAATTTACTTTAGAAAATGAAAATTCCAATTGCTCTTTAAATTTTTTAGACCTTACACTTTTCAGACAAAAAAATTGTTTTATCTTAACAAATTGGTACCGAAAAAGCATTAAAACCAACAGATACTTAAATTATAACTCTAACACAACAATCAAATATAAAATCAGCGTAATAAATAGTTTAGTTGACAGAGCAATTCAGTTATCATCAAAACAATTTCATAAAAAAAACTTAGAACTAATTACACAAATTCTTGTTACAAATAATTATCCAATTGAATTCATCAATAAACATATCAATTTCCGAATTTAAAAAAAAATCAAAAACCAAAATAAATTTAACCAATCCATTTCCCTACAACCTAACTGCTTAGGCAATGATTTCAATATTTCAAATAACTCATCAAAAAATAAATATGTTTCTATTGAATACATTCCCAATCTTGCTGAAAAAATTGAAACCGAACTTAAAAAGCATAATATAAAAACAGCATTTAATAACAACAATAACCTAGGTAATATGTTTTTTAATAACTTAAAGGATAAAACCAACACTAATATGGAATCTCAAGTAGTTTACCAACTTAATTGTAACAACTGTACCTCTACATACATTGGTCAAACAAAACAGTTATTAAAAAACAGAATTAATCAACACAAATACTCTGTCAAAATTAACCACATTTCACCTTCTTCCAATAAAACAGCCCTAACTGATCACGCAACTAAACACTTTCATAATTTCAACTTTAATACACCCACTATCCTACATAGAGAGAGCAATTTAAAAAAACGCCTTTGCTTGGAGATGATAGAAATACAAAAAAGCCCAACCACCATTAATTACAAAACAGACATAGATAACTTAAGTTCTATTTACCATAACTTATTCAAATAAATTATATCGGGTGTTTTTGTACTTCTCAAACTTATAAACAACCTTTTTGGTATCTAACTCATAATTCTTACATTTAATTATTCTCAAAACTCATAAAATTTTTAACTTTAATACAACCCTGTCTTATTATTAACATTTGTACATATTTTCAAACCGACTGCGCAGCGCGATAATGTACTTTTAGGAAATAACCTTGCATGCTTTTATTCAAGTTCACTTATTGTATGCATTCAAACATTCGCATTCCATACGAAATGATTACTGTAAATTTAATTAAACAATTTCACCCCTACAAGCGACAGCTTTTTAACATGTTTGTGCCTACGTCGTTCTAATTAAAATTTTAAATGTAAATGTCTTAGTCGCTAAAAATTTTAACTAAGTTTTAAAGTGTTTCCTTTTAAATTCAAATTTAAACACAAAATCATCAACAACTTGCAATAAATGACTCTACAATTAAAACTATTATGTAAGTATGCAGTTTTTTAGAAGGGAATGTTTTCGCTAATTCTACTTGTTTTTTGTTTGCTACTTTCAGAATTGTAATAAATACCGTCAACTAATTTTAACAACTGAAGATGCAATCAAAAATTGCGAAACGTATTGATTTGTAATTTAAAATGTTAACTTTCGATAATATACATGTTTTTTGACAAATTATTTTTTATTTTTTATTAAAAAAATAATTAAATCACGCAATGAAGTAACACACAGGATTTTTAAGAATTCTTTTTGACATTACTCATATCCAAATTAATATTTAAACTAGTACATTTGAGTGCGTTATCGATAAATGTGGGAAACATCTGCACTGAGGCAACTTTAATTTGCACTGGAATGCTAGCACAGAGCTATATCATTGGGAAGCCAGTTGATTTTTACTTTGAAGCCTTGTATTTAACATATTTAAATGATTCATAATATCAACCATGAATGACAAATCACTTAACCAATCAGCATTTCGTAATTCCGGAATTTCAAAATTATTTTTCAAAGAATGTCTAGGACGGGAGGCGCGCACAAAGTGTCGACGGGCCGCATGCGGCCCATGGGCCGCGGTCTGTGCATGGTTGTTTTAAATTAAAATCTCACCAAATTTAATAAATAGTTTGACAGAAGCGTGCAATAAAGTGACAAATGCAGGCAATAATATTTTTTTTCTTCAAACGGCAGTAAAATATGGCATTATACTGCTGGATTGATGATGCTAAACTGTCACTTTATTGCCAAGCGGCAGATAATAACTTTATCTGCCGCTCGTCAGCGGCAGATAATAACTTTATCTGCCGCTCGTCAGCGGCAGATAATATTATCTGCCGCTGACGAGATCAAGTAATTTTTTAACGAATTTTGTTCACAAAGTAGTAGATAATTTGTTATAAAAACGTTTGAAGAAAAAATACTATATGTTATTCGGAGCAAAAGTATCTTTATGTGGCTCGGCTGTACTTATCTGCTCGCAAGCTCGGCAGATAACCCGTCCAGCCTCGCCACATAAAATATAACTTTTGCCCCTAATAACATAATATACTATTATCTACTCCTACTGCACAATGGCCATTAATTATGATTCATAATTCACAGTTTGCAGCCAATCATAAAATTCTATTTTCATTATTCAATAGTTTGCAAGTTGCAACCAATCAGAAAATTCTATTTTCATTACTCAATAGGTTGTAGCCAATCACAAAATTCATTCTTATTATTAAATGACTTTTGAAGTTAACATCTGTCACAAATGTCATAATTGGGAAATATGAACACAAGACTCCTATTGCATAGGAGTAGATAAAATATCGTATTATATTCGCGATTATGGCGCAAATGTCATTTTCGTGAATAATGGCTGTCATAATCGCTCATATAATAATATACTATATTGCATAGTATGCAATAACAACATGCTTTTGGCATATGGAAAGTGTCAAATAATAGCTCCTTTAGGAAATGGTAGTCAAAAAAAGTAATTTATTTCGCCTAATACAATATGTATCTAAAATGGCGAGAAACCACACATGTAGATATTCCTTGTAAAATTCTGAGTAGAAATGTTAATACTAAAATGTTGGACTTATCTTCATGAGCTCTCATGAATGCTAGATAAAAACAATTTTTATTTAAGTACAGTAACTTTTCTGTTCGAAATACGTCAAAATATCACCAAGGAAAGTTGTTCAAAATGTAAAATTGCCGTACCATGCAAATTTTCAGAAATATCAACTTACTTTCAAGAATCGTATCATTAGGTTTAAGTCTGCAATGTTTTGCTATCCTAATACTGAATATATTAAAGAATATAATCATAAAATTTTGGACTCCCATATCTTCAAAAAATATTATACAATTTGTTTAATTATTTATTCCTACTCAGGAAGCGCTCCTTAATAGCGTTACATTTTCACAACACCCTGTATAATGTAAAAATAATATTCCCCAGCATATAGCCTTCTATTACGCCACACGTAATTAATTTAGATTTTGATGTAATCTTCTTAATATGCCCGTCTCCATCTTGATATCGCACAATTACTTTTTGAGAGGTCATATGTAAATCGGAAGTACTCCAAAGCAATTCCACAAATATCATACTACATTTCTATCGTACCAATTAAAATTGTGTGACTCACACAATCAAAGGTTTTGGGTTAATCCCATATTGTTAATGGCTGTAGTACTTAGTTATATAGGTAGGTAGTGTAAAATAAATGATTAAAAATTGTTTTTTCGTACACTAGCATTGAAAGAGCTACTTTGCCGTACAATTTATTAATCAGAAAGTTGCACTTTGCGGTATTCGTACGGCAAAGTAGTATTTTGCGGTATTCATACGGCAAAGTAGCACTTTGCCGTACGTTTCCTTAGTTACAACACATATAATATTACATTACATTAATATTACTCTACTTATTTGCTATATACGAGGATAAATTTAGTATTCCGTTTTGTATGCTAGTGTACGAAAAAATATTGTACGAAACTCGTATGAAAGTGGCTTTTCCATACTCGTCTCGAAATTCCGGACTCGGCCTAACGGCCTCTTCCGGAAACATCTCACTCGTACTGAAAAGCTCCACTTTCTATACTTGTTACGTAAATTACTATTGTTTGTATTTAAAACAATTACTTTAGTTTCATATCAATAAACTTTATTAACTAGACTATTTCTACTTTTATAATAGGTACATTTAATTGTTTTAATATTTACTTTATATCCCGGGAGCCACAACGTTACTCGTAAGGCTGCTAATTCATACAGATTCGGTATTCGAATCTTATAAATTTCTGATACCGACAGCCCATCGTCGAAATGTATTTAGATTGGAAGACGCAATTTCTTTGTTCAGATTCGCAGGTTCGAATATTATGTTGAGATTCGAATCTTGAGCTCAGATTCAAATCTTACGTTCACATTAGGTGTTACGTATTACAGAGGTTCAAATTCGAATTTCATATTCAGATTCGAAAATTAGAATCTTAGGGATTTGAATCTTTTTAGATTCGGGATGTCAATCTTAAGAATTTCAGAATATTGACAGTCCTACGAGGAATTCGTTAAACTCGCCTTATGAGATGTAAAATTTATAATAAAAAATATTATTATTTCTAAACTTCCCAATATAGAAATGTTTTAAGAGTATATTTTACTATGTCGATTAGTAATTTTTCTAGAAAAATATGTCTCACTTTTAAAACTTAAAAATTATATCTACCAAACTGTATTGGGTAGAGCGTTAACGTTATCCATAATTCAGATAGAAGCAGAAGCAATGCGGTCTTTGAATTATGACGAGATATTAAACGATTTCACTGAATTAAATTCTAGAAAAAAAACTATATTTCCTTTATTAGTTAGGTATTGTTTATTACTTGTAATTTATTTTCATTTTGTTACTTTTTACTTCGATCGTCTGAAAGACGAAGGAAGTATTGTAATCACGAAAAAATCACCTACCGAGATTTCTTCAGATCTGCAGGTTTCAGGGTCTCTAGATGACGAAAAACAGGTTTTCTCAATTCCGTCTGTCTGTCGGCGGTATAACTCAAAAACTATTTGTCGGAGGAAGATGATATTTTGCATACACATTATTAATTTTGAAATAGAAGAAAGTAATAATTTTCACATGGGTCAGGTTTTACACTTGTCGAAAATAGGACTCAACAGATACAGGATAATGTCACAAATGGGTCAAAACATTTCAACAATAAGACCGTTCCTTTAAATAGAGGCGCGCGTCGCACTCATTTCAATTAGGCTCAATGGCGCAGTTCGACTTTTCGATGCAGTCGATTGCTACGCAGGTGCAGTTACGATCGCTATGCAGATGCGGCGGGTTCAAACCCCAGCGGGATACATTTTTAAAAATTTGTAAATTGATCTAATTCGCGCGAGGGAAGTTCGGCATAAACCCATTTAGATTTTTTAGTACTGTTCCTATTAAAATGACTTTTTTAAACAATTACGTAGTACATTATACAAAAAAAAAGTAACGCGTGATTTTGTTCGAAGTGTAAGTTTAAAGCCGAAGGGCGAAGCCCCCGGGCTACAAATACACAGAGGGAAAAATGGCGTTCACTCCTGCCTTGTATATATTATTTTTTCCACGACCTATAGTAGAAACAATTATTTTCATAAAGCGTTACAGTCAATTGGAATTATACTGCAATATTTAGTAGGATTTTGAATTGTATTATAACAACATACATATATATATATTCTTTATAATGAATATATGCTTTAAAATGAAAATTCTGCCACAATTTTTATAACCAATCTAGAAACTGATTTTTACTCCCAATCGTGGAAAAATATATGTATTTTCTTCAGCTGGCTTTTATCTTTATGCTTCGGGAATTCACGTGTAATATATGTTTGGTGAAAGTGAAATGGGCGGCGCTGTCATTTAAAATCATGCCACCACTAAACCCCATGTTTGACTCTCTCGTCTAGGGTCCGCAAATATCTAAAATCGGCCCTGAAGGTCCTCTATCTGACCCAGTTAACTAACAGAGCTGCCTAATTTGTCAATGTCATTTAGAGACCCTAGGTAACATAAAGAAACTACAGTACTATAAGCATTAAAATATTCTAAAGTATGTGGTAAAATACTAAAATCAAATAGGGGATTTGTACTTAGTAGAACAAAAATCCAGCAGAAAATAGGACCAAAATCGTTAAGAATGGGGAGGAAATAGTTGAAACTATAAATTGGTTAAAAAAATACATAAAATAGCCTAAAACCCATTTTTTTTAATTCTAAAGAACATTAGTCCACTCAAAAAGCATTAACGAAAGCAGTTTAAAATTTATTAATAAATAACCAGTAAAACAAAAGTGGGCGTTGTGTCCAAGGTGGACGTTATGACCAAATGCGAAGGTGGACGTTGTGACCAGAGTGGGCGTTATGGCGGTGGACGTTGTGTCCAAGGTGGACGTTGTGACCAAATTTGAAAGTGGACGTTGTGACCAGAGTGGGCGATATGGCGGTGGACGTTGTGTCCAAGGTGGACGTTGTGACCAAATTTGAAGGTGGACGTTGTGACCAGAGTGGGCGATATGGCAGTGGACGTTGTGTCCAAGGTGGACGTTATGACCAAATGCGAAGGTGGACGTTGTGACCAGAGTGGGCGTTATGGCGGTGGACGTTGTGTCCAAGGTGGACGTTGTGACCAAATTTGAAAGTGGACGCTGTGACCAGAGTGGGCGATATGGCGGTGGACGTTGTGTCCAGAGTGGACGTTACGACCGACGGCGCAAACTGTTATTCTCAAGAGGCGTCGGTGGACGTTGTGACCAGAGTGGGCGTTATGGCGGTGGACGTTGTGTCCAAGGTGGACGTTGTGACCAAATGCGAAGGTGGACGTTGTGACCAGAGTGGGCGTTATGGCGGTGGACGTTGTGTCCAAGGTGGACGTTGTGACCAAATTTGAAAGTGGACGTTGTGTCCAACATGGCGGCCATACTAGGTGGTGGACGTTGTGACCAGTGGGCGTTGTGTCCAAGACCCCTTTAAACAATGCACAAGAAAATTCAATTTGTTCACATCATCTATTAACTTTAAAACACACATACAACGTATCAACTACACATAAAAACGAAAAGGTATTAAAGAAAATTGAATTCAATATTCAAAACCGCCATGTCAAAATTGCCTGAAGACGACACTTACTTGAGTCCGGAACTGTTTAAATTCACGTGCAAGCTACACACACATATTATTCGCTGATATAACGCATTGCTTCGCGTTTGCAAAAGCTTGCAGTTGAACGTTCAAATGCACCTTCAAATATAACATAATTGGTGTACTTACACGTACACTCCGAAAATGCGTTTGCGGAATTTACCGACGCTGGCTCACTGCACTTTAAGACTGTGTTCAGCAATTGTTGGTTGCCAGTTTCTTTCAGGCCGTGTCTAATTAACTTATATCGCTCTGGGCGAATTCACAGATTATGCTTTAGAGCCGCGCAAACACATGCAGCTCTTAGCAAAAGCTGTGTGCGACTGCTTACTGCTTTGTTAAATCTGTATGAGCAATCCGCGTACAGCGTGTTTCTTGCTGTACTCGCGAAAGCCAACATTTACAATACACTTCCAGCGCAGGACCGGTTTTGCGAATATTTTTAATTCTAGGACACAATATGTTTAATAATAATAATAATAGTCTATATTAATTCTAATTTGTTATTTAAAATGCAATAATTGATATCACATGTATTTGAAATATTATAGTTCTGACTCATCTTATTGGTACGTGGGGTTGGATTATAAAAAGTTACGAAATTTCTATTTTGACGAGACGGTAGTTGAAAATTAAGTATTTCCAGAAGATATGTACAATCGATTTTTGAATGAAGGATATTATATACAGTGCATTCCAATTAAAACGAGCCCCCCCGTATAATTCCGTTATTTTAAATGTATGGAAAAATCCTAAAATACGT
This sequence comes from Agriotes lineatus, assembly GCA_940337035.1. Classification (NCBI taxonomy): domain Eukaryota; kingdom Metazoa; phylum Arthropoda; class Insecta; order Coleoptera; family Elateridae; genus Agriotes; species Agriotes lineatus. The sequence continues at coordinate 172,584,187 of OW679196.1, forward strand.
CAATTTTTCTTTTTAGGGGGACACATTTTTGTGTCAAAATTTACTCGTTCAGAGTTAGCCCCTACCCCCGCCAATACAAACGTCAAAAAGTTCAAATAGGAAAGGGCGTCGATTGATACCTCATCTTAAAGGGTATCGAATTCTTTCTTTAATGCTTTTTAGTTTTTCAAAATTGGTTCAGTAGTTTCCGAGAAAATTCACCCTAAAAATGGTAACCCGCAAAAAAGTGATGTTATGGGCTCACACTTTTTATAACCTTCTCACTTGTGAGTACAACACCTTTTTTTGCAAGAGAAAAAACGCGTTCGATTTTAATTCTGTTTTCACCATCGTAATTGGCGAAAAAAATACTACTAGTTTGTCTATTTAACTGACTTTGTAGCTCCAATAATAACGAAGTTAGCAATAGTGCCGACTTAACTTTGAAAACCCTGTATAAGGAAGACCTTTCCAGTAGTAATTGTTGTGGATAATCCCTTTCTACGTAAATTCCGTTAACTTTGTAGCTTTGTATTATAATGGAATGCCTTGTATTGTGATGGTCCGCCAAATGTCGGGGAAGTCGTTTAGCACGGTGCCTAGCTAGGTTTGCCATTCCTGGGGAATGTGTGGTTCGATGTTTGTAATCCCAATTTTGTTTTTACTGTAGGTGCCGAGGGGGTTCAGGGTCCAGACAGTACGTGGTGATCTGCTGGTGTATGCCGTGGTGGTTGCAGCGGCGAGCGAAGTCGAAAGTGGCGCCTCCTGCTCGGTTAATCAAGGCAGCCACAAGATGAGGTCCTCTCTTAGAGACTCTTGTCACGATGCAGTGGATGGGATATTTGTCTTGCTCTTTGGTACATCTGGGCGTACCATTCTTCCTCCTACCAGTGTCATGGTGTTGTTCTCCCGGGCAATCTTGACCTTCGTGTAGGGATGGCGATAGATGTCCACTGTTCGAACCTAGTCGGATTGAGAAGTAGTGGGTGGCGGCGGAATCCACTAATGCGCGGAACTCCTGTTCTTACGTCCATATCCGCACTAGGGTATGCGGGAGGGGCCTGCAAGTGGATGCGTGACATTGGATTGGATTGGATTGCCTGGGGTACGTTGGTCCTCGTAGTGGCTGTGAAATGGTACCCTGGGCAGTAGTAAGGCTTTGGCAATGCTGGGTTGGGATTTTACCTGGGGGGTATGTCCCGACAGGGGGGGGGGGTGTCTGTTCCTCCAGGTCTTTCTCTCTGGCGGCGACATTATCTAGCAGGTCGTTCGTAGTCACGGGTGGGGCGAGTCTTATTATGGTCGAATTGCTGGCTTCAAGAGTGGCAACTGTCTTGTTTTAGTCTGGAGCGCGCCGGTGGCTGTTTTCGGTAGTTCTGTGGGCGAACAACCGCTTTGCGCCCGGCAGCTTGTGCAGTCGTCGAGAAATTCCTGCAGATCGTCCAAATTTTCACCTCTGAATGCTGGTTGAGCATCGACTTTGTGTGTTTATTAGTGCTTGGAAATTTGGAATTGCTCGTTTGACAGTGTCACTAGGCTGGCGGTGGTTGATGTGTTTTGGTGCTGTGCTGGACGTCACTGGGTGTTAAAACCAATTCCCAGAAATGGTGCTGGTTGTGCAGTACTCGCACTGTGGTGCGTCATCTGCATCTGGTTGCCTTCGTTTGCTTGGTGTTGTGTTGAACTTTGACTTCGTGGTGGCGTCCTCTGTTCACATTGGAACAATGACGCACTGTCGATGACTTCGGAGCTGTGCAGACACGCATTTGGCTGCTGCAGCTCCTCGTTGTTCCTTGCCGGAATGTCCCCCATGTTTTTCTTGCTCTTCATTTGCATCCTAGTGGGGGTGTGTCTTTTTCTATGTATCCTCGAAAGGTAGCTCCACGGTCAGAGCGACAATTGAGACAATTTGGCCACAGCTTTTTGTGTTACAGAGGCGTGACTAGCGTAAAGATAGTTTTACTTCCATTACCTAGTTGCTCAGTGGTAGGGGTGTGTATGAGGAGCAGGCGTGGCGGAATAGATAGATATGGGCTTGCATTATTCTTTGATTCTATGTTTAATTAAAATATACAAATTACAAATGATAAGCAAGGAAATAAATATGCGAAAACGGTTGAACGTTTCAATGGTTGAGGCGCTGGGCCGCTGAAGGTCGGTCTGGAGGGAGGTGGGTCCGTCTGCTCAAGAGAATGTAGCAGGGCGTTCGGCGGAGCAGGGCTAAGAGTCGGCCTCGAAGGCAGTGTTTGAGCCTCGGGTCCCAGCGGGCGTACCGGGTGGAGACCACGACTTCGCTTCTTGGTGGCTGGGCGACCTCTCGTACAATATGACGGACGACGGGCTCGGGATTGGGCTAGTCGCCTCCTACGGCTGTTGAAGCCGGTGTAGGTGTTCCTTGGATCCGGGGTACGAAGAGGTGGACTGGGGGTTGCTTCCTCCCTGCTGAATCCCAGGAAGGAGTGTGGCACCTGGAGCGCAGGGATTGGCGGCAGCGGCCTGTTTCTCGGGCTACCGGGGCCTAGGGGTGGTTGGCGGTGATGGCCCGAGCAGGCGCTCCAATAACTCCTGGTGCCTTAAATCAAAATAAAACCCAGATCTGCCGTAGCATGGGCAGCTGAAAGTAGTTGGGGTTCTCTGTGGCTGTTGGGGCAGCTTATGCTATCGACCTGGTAAATCTCTAGGAGATGCCGAACTGGAGTTGACTGGAAGGCGAGTGAATACTCATGCTGGACTGGAAAGCTCGAATACGCAAGTTTGCAGTTATTTCGGCAGGTATACGTCACTGGAAGATGCGAACCTGATCCTGGAGTGCTCGTGGAAGTACTGACAAACACGGTCTATCCGGACATTTGTATAGGCTGGAGATGGCTTACAAAGTCGGACGCACCGCAAGATGCGAGCTCTGAATTATGTTTGTCTGCGACGTAGCAGTTTCGACCGAACAGACCCAATTCGAGACAAAGAACTGGAATTATATTCGAGGTTGCTTCAACTTCGACCGAACTAAGAAGGTTCGAGTCAACAGTGTGAATGTCTCTCTGCTAAAATCGTTGTGCTTATAAAGTGTGTCACTGCTTTACAGGTTAATACTGTCTGAAGAATAAACGCAATCACTTTTAGTTTAACACACAACGCAATTCAATCGGCAAAATCCGGACTCTAATCTGCGATCTGCGAAAGAACTGCAACGACAGCGATAAAACGCGGACTACGTTTCACTCTTTATGTGAGGTTAACTTGTGCTGTGAACGATTTTTACGGTCATACACACATATTTTACATTACACAGGTAACAGGCATGCTTGTGCTAAATACACACACATTTTAAACTACGAAACACATTGTGGTCAATTTTCAAGTAAGCGAAGCGAAGCGCCTTTGATATTTCAAACGCAATGAGTGGACAGCGCGCGATATAATTACGGCATAACGTGTTAGTGAGACAAACAGTCGCTCTCGACTATGGCGAGAGTAAATAAAATCCACAGTCCTTTAGTTCGCCGCTTCTCAACGGTAACCCCACTACATTTACTTATTCCTGACATAATACCATGTTTTGCGTCATATGACAAATGTTGAATACTGTCTGATTTAGTTATATCGTTCTTTTGTTTTGGGTTCAAATAAAAACGTGTTTTTTTTGTTATAACGTGAAATTTATTTACTTTGACTATGATTAAACATGTTTTCTGTTAACCATTGCAAGTGCCCTATGTGATATATGACGTAGCGAAGTATTTCTCTTCTGATCAGATTTTAATGGTGTATATGTAAAAATGCATATATAGTGAGTAGTAAGTGTAAGGTGCTAGATCACTCCTTGCTAAGTGCGGAATTGTTGCTAAGCTCGTAAGTTACATTTCATTTGGTATATAATGTAAGAAACTAGTTCTATTTCATTCAGTTTTTGATGTGCACAATTCTTTTCACAAAATGCATAATTAACATCTAAAATTCAAACTCTGTTTCTGCTACGAAAAATTCAGTTTATCATATTGTTACTCTCTTGGAAAATATCAAACTGGGTTTCAATGCCTAATACGTATGTCTTAATGATATTCTGCTATTACAATTCCACTTTCTGTTACATGACGTATTAATATTAGATGTTTGAGTGAAAAAGGCGAAATAGAAATATTGAAGATAACAAGCAATATGAAAATTTACACATAGATGTCTAAGATATTTTAGTAAATTTGCACTGCTTAGTACGGAATACGTAGTGAAAATCTATTATTACAACATTGTTGAAGACTACAAAACAGGGCATAGAACGCAGATATACATTTCTTTATTCGTTATTTGACTAAATGTATTTACATCCATTCATTATCTTTAACCTTTTTTACATTTCGGTGTTGAGGACAATTTATACCGCTCGGGAAGTGCAACGGAGGTAATGGGCCGCACTCGAATCTAAAATGTAATAAACCTGATTTTGAAAAAGTTTTCGATTTTTAATCGTGCAGTTTTGGGATTTCTAAAAACACCCACTTGTTTTATGGCTCCATTTATTATATTTTCTACTACTGACTTCGTAAGTAAGAATTAATACTATAGCAGTGGTAAGTAAAATATGCAAGGTCACTCTTTGTAAAACGCGTAAGCATTGCTAAGCTTGTAATGCTACTTACGCGCTCAGGTCATTAAAATAAAAAATCTACGAGATCGTTATTGAAAAAACCAAAAGTAGAAGATGTTTATTTATTAATGTAAAAATAATTTGAACAAATATATATGGAAATTGAAGATTTATTACCTTTTGAAGTAATTTCAAAGTTTCGTCTTAGTGACAAGTGACATTGGTAGGAGAATTCAACAAGTTTTTGTGTATACATTTTTATCAACACAATACCATCAGATTATATTGAACACAATTATTGATTATTGGAATAATATCTAACGATGCTTCAAATTATGTTTGTAGTAGAAAAAATGTATTAGGTGGTATGTAAGTTAATTCTTTTGGGCCGTAGCATATAAAACCACTGATTAATGAAAATAACCATTGTTTTCGTTCCGACATATTGTTTTACATTTTTTTCATTCTTTTGATTTTTGAAATTATCAGATTTTCTACTGCAAGACAGCATACGTCTTTCGCGTCAATATATTACCTTAAAAACGCCTTCTATCTCTCATAATACTGCATACTGTAGTTAGCCGGGATTAACTTTTGTATGTAAGGCTTTTACCAACACCGATCTTGTAGTGCCTTATAAACGTCAGGATCTCAACACTAAAACCTGATCATAATGCAATAGCCAATGAAAGCAAGTCGGATGTTAAATTATACGTCAGTATCTTGTTGCAATGCAGTTTATGAGTGCGGTACCTTTTTATTGGCTTTCGCTGGTTCCAGACTCTTGTTTTCTAGTTATACAATTTTTGTAATTCTGTAAGTTTCTAATCGTTTGAGGGGGAAAAATAGGACTAGCATTTTAAAGTTATAGTATTTTAAGAAAGATATTTAGTGTGTGGTAGTATTTTAAGAAAGATATTTGGTGTGTGGCCTATGTTGGTCGTCCGGCGCCTCCACCAAAATGCCATAAAACTAATACAAATAATATTAACACGTAGTAGTGGAGTTTCTAAAGCCGTTGTTGCTGAACACAAGTTGTTATAGCGTCGTAATGGAAGGTGTTATAGCGACATTTAAATATTACGGGTCTCAGGTGTGTTTCAGGTCCATAAAAAATAAAGCGCGTTACTAAGTGGCACCATTGAATGCGTTTTAGGAGTTTGTGGTTTATTTGCCCCGGCAATTTTTATTTCATTTTAAGTCGTCCAGTTTTAAGTTTGTCAGATACGAACCGAGGAAGCACTTTTACGATGACGTTTCTATAAATACGGAAACTCTCGATTATGCAAGCGTTACGTCTGATCTTAAAAAGCCACGAATTCGTCCGGCAACATCCAAAACCCAAACGTGGTTTCGGTGACCGGAAATGTTTCATCCAGCTACAGTAAATAAGGAAGTTTGAATTGCCGATCAGAAATAATTAATGAAAGCGAGATACTTGTTCCTGCGCAAGTGCAGCATTAATTTCAGCTATACAAATGCGAAATTTAAATTTCCTATCAGCAAGAAACCGCAATCCCAAACCCGTCAAAAATGAGGTTGCACTTTCATAGCGGTAAATGGAACCGGTCAGGTGGAAAATTAGCACAGGTTTCAAGGAAATAGGTCGCAGTCGAATTATTACTCTAAAATATTTGTCATTTAGCTAAAGACCCTAATGAGTTGCTCTCGGGATGCTAGCGCGAGGGTCTTGAAATTTGAAGCAGTTGTAGTTGGCGTTGTGTGTAGAATTTGAAGGTGTTTAATGATTAGTAAAAGCACTTTAAAGTGTGAAATGCCGACATGCCACGTAAATATGCATTTTTCCAAACAACTGTTTGATTAACAATTACGTGAATATTACGTCCATGGTGTTCTACACCCCGAGAATTTTTTTCACGTTAGGATTATTTTCCCAGGAAGTGATAATAAAAGTTTTAACGAGATTTCAGATATAACAAACCATTAGGCGTGCATCTTTTTGTTTAAATTTTCCCCAAAGACGCACCAGCTGATTTTAATTAAAGTCCAAAATTGAGGCTTCGTAAAAACAAAATTAATCAGTTTATTACGTATTAGCTTGTGATCATGGCTCCCATGAATATTCATTCAAATCCTAAACCCGTTGGCTGCTTTAATCGAGTTAGCAGATTTCTTTCCCGTCCAACCTAATTAAGTACGATTCCAGTGATCGATTATTGCTAATTTTCCGTGTTAACAAAGTGGTAGCAGCAAATCCATAACAATTCGGGAAATTGTCGCTTGGTTTCCTGGCCAACTCCGATCTCGACTAGTCTAATTTTGAGGCCACCAAAATTTTAACCAGAGACGTTTTCAAATTAAGCTTTGGTGATAAATCACCGCGTATTACTATCAGGCGATTTATTTCCGACGCATTGACGTTTTTTATACGAGGTGCATGATTTATACGATCCTTGGCTGCCCCCAACTTGATATTCTGGAGGTTTTACTGGTTTGCAACTCGTTTACTTTAAAATAGAAAACTTTTGAATAATTCAGTACGAAAGAATTTTTTAAATTTTAAGGCCTTAATAATAATTAATTTGTAGCTCTGGATAAGAGTGCGCTAATTAATGGAGATTTACAAGAGCAACTTTTTGCTTCAACTTCACGAGGATCCATTTTTAGAACGTGAGAAGCGAAATTGTATTTCTTCAAGAGCTGTTATATTGCCTCTAGATATTTACAAATTCTCCCGTATTTTTCTCTAACTTAATTGATACATCGCAATTCAAGCCTGTCGTTCGCTTCCTCCATGCGTTTCTAATTCGTGGAATGCGTGAAAATATACATAACTCTTCGCGTGTGCGGTTCGTTTGCAAGCGGGGTGCTCCTGGAGAGAACTTCGTGTCGATAATAATTTTTTTTTGCAATTTCGCCGCGGGATGTTTACTGTAAATAAATGCTCTCATATTTTCGCTAATTGATGGCTTCCAAAATAAATCGGCCGATGCTGCGGCGTCGCTGGCCACGGGTTTGTATTTTTAGCGGCTTCCAATTTGCATGTTTATTGAGGAAGTCGTATTTTCGGGCAATTAAACGTGCGTCTTTTTGTGTTATTAATTGCGGCTTTTGCAGGTTTAGGTGGATTCCAGCTCGATTTATTCCCATTAACGCTGTTGACGTACGAACCTGTAAAGAGTTCTACATAATTAAATAAGGGATACATTTCTAAATGCTATGTACACCCTAGTTCAGTTGCGAACCATTCGCCTGCAGACTTTCGGCGTCGACGACGCCCACTTCGGCTCCGACCAATCGTGCCACCTATGAGAATGTGCGAAAAGCTTCCTCCGGATAATTTAACCCCGGTGCGTTTCCTGCTTCGTTTTATCGAGCTAAATTTCAACGGCCTGGTTTATGGGCGGAATAAAGCTTTAATCTGCAATAAAAGCGCCGTCTTTGCTTTGAGACCCATGTAAAAAGTCGCCTTGACTTACGTGCTCCATTCATTGATCCGGTATTTCATTAATGCGAACGATAGTATTTTTAGATGTTAGAGTACTTTCTAAATTGATACTCGCACAAAGATAGATGGAGACACCTCTCCAGTTGATAATAAACGAACTGCATTTGCCAATAATTTATAAATTCTAAGAGTTGTTGGTATTAAAATTTTGAGATCAGAATTAGCTCTGGAAAATGTGAGAGGTTAGCAGAACTGATAAATACAATTGTTTATTTAGTAAAGTTGTTTTTATTGAGTTAATCGTTAAATACATGCAAATTTCAGGATTTTGTTAATAAAGGCTGTCCGGCATTCATCTTAAAATCCCTTCAATAACTTCTAAATATGGACAACCACTCCATTAAGCCTGGAAATTGGCGTTTCTCAAGATTACTGCCACCGAACACATGTCCTTGCTGGCAGATATTGAATTAAATATGAAATTTGAATCGTGCCTGGAAATTCGCAGGAGAACCCGTTGAAGCGTTTGTAAAAACAAACTTACAAATTTGTGTCTGTCTGTGCCTCGCTTAACGCTGAAAACTTCAATTTGTTTTGATTCTTAAATTGTAACCCAATCCGAAATTTTTGATCATATTAACCGATGTAACTTCTATATTTGAATTTTGATATAATACTCGGTTTGGAAGTTCTACAGTTTGCATAAACACGATAGCGATGCGTATTATAGGTGTTAGTACAAGGGGGTAAATTATTAAAACAACCTCAAGAAAAAGAAATGCATCAGTTTATAGAAACAAGAGAACTTGTGGCCGGATGGTAAATCGTTGACGTTTCCAGTGGGCAGATGTGAGTTCGATCCTAACTTTCGGACAGTTAGTGACATCGAACGCTCTTCGGCCATCATATCAACACCTTTGGTGGTCGTGATCCGTGTGAAAAGACATTATTCTCTCAATTCAACGGGTTAGGCGGCTTATAAAATGTGTAACAGTTGATGGAGTTTAAGCCCTCACTCGTTACTTACTATTTGAATCAGTGTTACCCTTTATCCATTAACTAGCTCAGCGAATGCATAAAAAACCGCCAAGTAAGAATTGCCTGAAGCCAATAGTTGTTTGAGTCCGGTCTTGTCTATCAATTGAAAACAGATTCCTTAGCGCTTGCATAAGCTTGCAGTTTAATTCAACCTTGTCACGCTAACCCGCAAACGTTTTACGTAGAACTAGCTACTACATACCCTTGGAAACGGCATGTCTCGACTGCATCACTCGTTCCTGGCGAACATGGGAACCCCCGATAGCATGCATGCCTCGTAAGGACTGCTTCAAATGCGCTTTGAAATGTAGCACAATTGTTATACTTACATTTATATTCGAAAAATGCATTCGCGGAATTTACAAACGTTAGCTCGCTGCACTTTAACTGTTTTCAGCAAATGTTGGCTACCCGGCTCTTTCAAGCCCCTTGGAATTGATTTATATTGCCCTGGGCGAAGTCACGCACTATAATTTCGAGTCGCGCAAATACATGTAGCTCTGAGAAGAAGCTACTTGCCACTCCCGTATTCTTTGTTAAATCTGCATCGTAAACCAAAATTTTAAGAATATTTGCTTGCATAAAATATAATGTTAATTCTAATAATAGACCATGGGAAATACAATTTGGCTTCTACATTTAATCGTGAAAATAAACTTTATCGGTGAGGAATCCAGCTAGCTCGTTACAAATCTCATGAGGCTCTCAGCATATGTTAAGAAGAACAAGAGCAAGAAGAAGAAGAATATCGTAAGCGTTGGTCGTCGTCATTGTTATTGTCAGCCTTATTATTAGTGTTTGAGGATTTTATTTGTCGTCCATAGTAATAATTTTTGAACGAATGCAAATGCGGTATACAAAAAAAAATATATACATTACAAATAGTTCTCATCAGAACGCATTCAAAAACTGTGTGAGAGTAGAATACGATTTATTTAATTCGCAGTCTAGATCAATATTTTTCTCTTCTTGGGCTAGTCTAGTGGCCTGTTTTTTACTAGAAAGTTTGTTTGGGTTCTGTGGTATATTTTGTATTTCTTATTATTTTATTAGCACCCATCGGAATGGGGTTTGCAAATAAATTTAGCTTGTTGCTGCACTCACAAGTAAATGCGAACGCGACTGTCCATGATGTGAACCTGGTCTAATGGTGGAAACTCTTTATACCGTGCTGCCTATTGTGATATTTATTTTAATCATCCGTATCTTCTGGTATCGATACTGTAGTTACCATAATGTGAATGAATACAGACAAGTTTTATTCATTTTATCGATTTCGAAATAAAATAAGAATTCGGTTTATCACGTATTTTGTTTATCTGCCCTTTAAGCTTCTGCGTCGTCGGGTCAATTTATAATTTTTCAATATACCGAGCGGGAAGTGCAACGAAGGTAATGGGTTGCATTCGACTTACATTACGCTCCTTCGCATTCAAACACATTATACATTTAGCAGCTCTTAAACTAACTCAACTAATGCCGCTCTGTGGTAATTCTCGGTTGCTTTTTAGATTTAAAATCATGTCCATCATGTTGTACTACCCACACAACTTCCTAGGTGACCCAGATAATCTGATCTGTGATTAATCCTGTAAAACTTAACATTAATTTTTCCATTGCAAATTTATTGTATATCACTAGCTTTTACAATTACCATTAGAGTCAGTCCTTTCGTATTCTCATCCACAGTTCAGTTTTGAAAAAAACACGTTAGAATCAAAATTGCCCTATTGTATATTGCAACATGTACTTGTCGCTCTAGCGATACGATAAACAGTGACTTTTTCCAAATTGTAAATTATACGAATTTTTTCGACGATATGGGGGATTCCCCAAAGTATTTAAATATTTCTGAGACGTTAGCATTAAAATGCGCCAAACCCCGGTGAACATATAAATAAACACCGTTCTCATCATTGTTATTAATGCATGTTGTAACTACAGTGTGATTAAAAAAGAGGTAAATCTAGTTGTCTTTGAAATAGTTTTGCATGTAAAATTTTATGTGCCGCTATATTCTTTATTGTTCTCGAACTAGGCAACTAGAGAAACACCGGATTGACAATTCTGGCAAATAGATGTATCTCTTTTTTAATCGCTCTGTATACTTAATAAATAATATATTAGCAGGTCTACCTATCGAGCTGTTCTGATTGTCAGATGTTCATTTTATCTGAACTCCGCTGTACATAGAATTTGTATGCAGGGTTATTTATAAGTAGGGCTATTACATTTATGAATAGAGGACATCAAACTGAAGAACTTTGCATAATAACCTATACGTCAGTGGAATGAGTTTCTATGAACTTAAGTTCGCACAGGTGCTTGCGATAAGACCGAATCTGGATAAGATGTAGAACCCAAAAACAATTGTTTGGGTATTTCAGTCACCTTTGGTGCATTAAGTTAATCTACTCTCATCTGATGTGCCCGTGGCTCTCCATTATTTGAATTTGATTTATAGTAGTGTACATTTGCGGGTTCTGGCTCACTTTTGACCTTGAACTTTTTCAAGGTCACGGGCCTAGCCGAGGTCAAGGTCACGGGCCTAGCCCGGGGGGGGGGGGGGGTCATTGGCCTCACTAGGTCACGTGCTAAAAGTGTATTTTCGAAATTTTACAAGATTCCCACGATGAATTTTTGAGGCCAAAAGTCTAATTTTATTCCTACGCTTATCAAAAATATTTTCCAGACTCAAGCGGATGTGAGTCATCTTGTCAAGACTTGCAGATGCGGGGGGTATCTAGCCGAATGTTATTATCTACCAGTTGAACAATGACGCTCATTGTTTGAGAAATCTGCACAACCGCTAAAAAATAATTGGACAATGAAGTCTTTGTTTGGAAATTTTTTGCCGAATCAGATAAACCGGATTTTATTGTTTGGAGCTTCAAACCTGTCCGGACTTATTTGAGAAATATGCAAGGTTGGTAAAAATTGAACAATGAAGTCGTTGTTGTCTGAGAATTTTTGCTGATATATAAAATTATCTTGAAATAAATTTGTCAAGTACTGTTGTCTGTTAGACAAATTAAAAAAGAATTTCCAGGTGTGGGGTTCGAACCCACGCTCCACTTAGGGAACCGCAGCTTAAATCCGATGCCTTAGACCGCTCGGTCAACCTGCCATGTTCCTGTAACCTATTTTATAAGCACAACGGTGTAATAAAACAACAATTGTAAATATACTTGTAAGAAATCAAGTCCGGATACCTGTTTAATGGAAACATTTTCTTGAATTTCCGCTAAGACAGAAGATTTGTGGCAACAATATATATAATTATACTATTGGAGATTATTATAATGCACATGTTCCTGTAACCGGATTTTGTAAGTATTGACATGAAGAATTTTAAAAATCTTTAAAGTTGTTAGGTTGACTGTGTCAGGTTTCCACGAAAAAAACTAAAAGCTCCTACAGGCCAAATTCTTGGATCTACATTTTGCTCGTATTTGCTTGCGACTGGATTGTAGCAGCGTTTGAGTTTTAGCCACGGCACTATATGTTTTAACTACATTTTTTATTCTGATTAGTCTCCAAAACAACTGAATTATTTGTATTTGAAGAATTTAGATTATTTCCAGCTAAAAAGATGCAACACTCAAAATGTTTTGAAAAAATGTAAATGAATATTTTATAGAATTTTGTAAAACCAAAGAAAATATTAGCAGATAATACAACTTCTTTTAAAAACCCGAGGTTTATAAATATAATAATACAGCAAGACATAAAAGTTGAGTTTTTGCAGTATAAGACATCCGCAAGCCAATCCTAAACTGGTAGTTTTAAATAGTAGAATTTTATAATACAAAACGGAGCGATGAAAGAGTCGTCTGTTGATCATATTTTTGACCACCCAGCACCTTTCAGTTTTTATAAGTTATCCTATCATCTCATTTATCAGTGTTGCAGGTGTTAATAGAGGCTATATTTGCGTGTCGCCAGATGTCAGACTTGCCGAGACTTGTGGATGTGAGCGTCTGGGAATGTGCAAGGTTGCTAAAAATAAACCGGATGTGAGTGTTGTCTGGGGTTTCTGCGTAGGTCTGCGCGGGCACAGGTGAAAGTCGCACTGATGATGCAAGCTGCAAGGTCTTGCGAAACGTTAGTGAATATGGATGCACAAACAGCAAAACGGCCAAATCTGCCTAAGTATCCTCGTTCTGAAGATACCCAAACAACACGAGCCACCAAAGAGCATGGCCATCGCGCGGGTTTTTGCTCGACTTCACAAGGTGCAAGGCACATTAAGCCAGAAAATGCTGGGAGTTCATATACAATTACTACGCGGTCTAAGCCGAAATTCTATGCTAAGGAGAATGAGCTTCATTGTTCAATTGGTAGATAATAACATCCGGCTAGACACCCCCCGCATCTGCAAGTCTTGACAAGATGACTCACATCCGCTTGAGCCTGGAAAATATTTTTGATAAGCGTAGGAATAAAATTAGACTTTTAGCCCCAAAATTCATCGTGAGAATTTTGCAAAAATTTCAAAATTAGACTTTTAGCCTCGTTATCTTCTATAGTCTTCTATTTTCCTGATCTCTGCTACATCTATGCTCGTTGCAACCAAAAACTGAACTATTTACAAATACCGTTGTAAGAAACCGAAATTTCAATGATTAAACGAAACCGTCACTCCTTTTAGGAGCAATATTTTAACCCGCTTTTTTATTTTTCTAGTTATTGAATGCTTTATCAATTAATTCTCAAATGTAACGTGCTCAAGCAGTGTGTTCATTATGTGTTAAAATCTTTAAGTATTTTATCACCTCTTCTTAAATATTTCTCTACCGGATTGGCTTGCGGATGTCTTATACTGCAACCAACTTTATGCCGTGCTGTATATTGTATTTATAAACCTCGGGTTTTTAAAATAAGTTGTATTATTATATATAAAATATTCATTTACATTGCGTTCTTGAAACGAAAAGTTTTAAATTCTTCAAATACAAAAATAATTCAGTTGTTTTGAGACTAATCAAAATAAAAATGTAGTTAAAACATATAGTGCCGTGGCTAAAATTCAAACGTTGCTACAATCCTGTCGTATGCAAAGAAAGCAGAAAATTCTACCAGAAGCACAGATACAAGGCTCAACGTTCTATATCAGTGGTGGTTGGAGCAAATCTGACCTCTAAACGTAAAGCTGTACAGAATAAATCACATGTATTTGTATCTAGAATGTATCCGTCAACTACTGTATAAAAATATTCTTTAACATTTTTTTCAAAACATTTTGAGTGTTGCATCTTTTAGCTGGAAATAATGAGACATATTTGGTTGACTATTCCACACTATAACATATAAGCCAATCACATTGCAGACATTTGCTTTTTTCAACCAATAACAGCAGTATATCACTGAATATTGGGCACCATGCAAAATATTCACCAAACAATGTAAGTACTCAAAAAATAAATAGCCTTGTTGCGAAGTATCGCTTAGCAACGATGTTCTGTCCTTAGTGATATCGCTAGGTTACGTAACACTAAACCCCAACAAACTGTGTGGCTTGTTTTAAAAATTTTAAAATGCTGTGTTTTGGAAGTATTCCGCTGAATTTAATTGAGAATGAATAATTATATTAATTGTTGGATTATTTTTCAATAAAGTTAATCGTTATGTATTAATATTGTTAAATAGTCGTCCCAAATACCACTCGAAGTGGATATATATTTTTTAAATATTTTGCCATTTCCATAGAAATGATTGCAAATTTCACTCAACAAAATCACATTTAAATGTCACTCGCCTTCGGCTCGTGACATTTTTTATGTGATTTTGTATCGTGAAATTTAAACGCAATAATTTACATGGAAACGACAAAATATTTCTGAAAAATATATCCACTGCTTGTGGTATTACCCTTGAATATATACTATTAGACCACAATAACTCCTTACAATTAATCCGGTTTATTTTTTAGCAACCTTTCACATTTCTCAAACAATGGCTTCATACAATTAATCCGGTTTATTTTTTTAGCAACCTTGCACATTTCTCAAACATTGGCTTCATTGTTCAACTACACAGAAGACAGACAGACAGACACCCACATCTGCAGGTCTCAACAGGTTTGACATTTCCAGACAATGACTCACATCCGGTTGAGCCTGAGAATCTTGTAAAAATTTCAAAATTAGACTTTTAACCTCAAAATTCATCGTGGGAATCTTGTAAAATTTCAAAATTAGACTTTTAGTCTCAAAATTTATCGTGGTAATCTTGTAAAAATTTCAAAATTATACTTTAACTTCAAAATTCATCGTGGGAATCTTGTTTTTCCATATTTTTGGATTTTTTTTCAAAAATTAGACTTTTAGCCTCAAAAATTCATCGTGGGAATCGGAAGTGGCACGTGACCTAGGTAAGGCCAATGACCTTGCCCTCGGCTAGGCCCGTGACCTTGAAAAAGTTCAAGGTTAAAAGTGAGCCAGAACCCGCCTAGGTACACTACTCTTTTTCCTTTGGCAATTAATTTTTAGTGCAATGTATTTCTACTGAGGTCAGTATACACTCATTTGAATTAATGATCATACGTATGAATCACCTTGTACCTTACTAAAATTCGACAGAAGTGCTAAAAAAAATCGTAAATGCGTAGGAGTGTTACATAAACAGTATTTTATATAAGCGCAGTATAGGATGCAGTTGACTTCTGTATAGCATCTTGGTGGAGATGCGAAATGCTAGGCTAAATATAAGAGTAACTTTGTGAGTACTGCGAAGATTTATCAGTTACTACAGATTCAATAACGTGGAAATATAATGCTAGCAATATTTACATTTTTGCAGCAAAGTAACTGGATAATGGAAATGAAACTAGTGTTTTTAAGCTGACAAATATTGAACTTCTACATTTTCGAAACATATTGTGAAAGTAGAATTCCTGCGTGTGCTCTATGCATCTAACGTAGTTTTGCTCCCGGTTGAAATATGACACTTGAGGGACGATATTAAAAATCGTTTCTGTGGATGAACCTCAGTCATACATAAATTTAAATTCTAATAGTGTAACCACTATGTGTAGTTTCTAACAACGCCAGAAGCAAAAAATGCTATCGCTTAAACTTCAATCTTTAGATTACATGTGGATGCATTTTTCAAGTAATAGTTTACTTTGGAGTAAGATTAAATAATTGTACTGTGTTGCAAGAAAGTGATATATTTTCAAGCGTTTGAAATCAAATTACTGTGTAAAATATCAATGCTTTATATTAAATTTGATATTTATCCATTTTTCTTTTCAGGCGAAACCGTTCCATCGTCACCACTACTTCCAGTAGCCACCCAGCAAACTCCTGGACAGCTACATCCTTCCCACCAGCCCCCCCAGGGGCCCCCTCCTGCCTACCCAAATCTTCCGCCCCTTTCAGCGCACAGTCCCATGCAGCACGCCCTGCTGCAGCAGCAACTACTTCAGAACCCCCAGTTTGTCCAAGCAAACGCCAACGCCAATAACCACACCACAGGTGAGTTATTTTTTTATGGAACTGAACATAGCGAGCGGTTTTATCGATTACTTATTAAAATGCGATTTGTACATAGCGCACAGACAAAAAATAAATTACAAGTATTGGAATTAAGGTCTGGGGTTGATGGTTGTTATTCGGCCGGTGGGCGGCCAATAATGCTTCGTCTTTGAAAATAGACTAGTAAAATATTGCCTTGGGAAATAGGAAACCGCTATGCTATAATAAAGATGTGTGAACAGAACATCCACATAAATGTTAATACACTCGGTGTAATTTTTGATAATATTTAAATTATACAAGTACATAGTTTACGTGATAGAATTAGCACCAAATAATAATAATAATACTAATAATGTTTATTGAGCATAATAGTAATTTAAATTACAAAAAAAAAGTAAAAGGTACATAGAATAATAAGAACAAAGACATACAAGAGAAAACATCAACCAAGAAAATAATATTACATGCCCAAAAGGGAAAAGATCGGCAAGGCCGTTTTTCACTGTTCCCTATTAAAAAATAAACAAAACAAAATCGGTTATGGTGGCATAAACTATTAATGACAAATAGTAACAATAATAAATTCAAACTAACAAACCATTCTGAACATTTGCAACACATTCTCTAAAAGATTTCCTAAACCTGTTCAGAGTAGGTTGCAAGAACACATGTTGAAAAGAATTAATTATCTTCAGTGCTGCATATTCAAAACAATCTTTAAACCTACTTGTTCGATGTTTAGGAATAATATACGGATCACGCCCTCCTAAGTTAATATCACTTAATAATATTTGTGAACGTTTAACTAAAAGACTATACAAATATGAAGGTTCTTCTGATTTTAAGATTTTATACAAGAATGTGCCATAGAAAAATAAAAACCTGTAAATTATTTTCAATATACCTAGTCTATTGTAATGCGGTGTCACATGATCTCTAATAGAAATTAAAAACGCAAACAACAATTTTGCAACACTTATAATTTTACCTGCATGTTATGTGTAAGAAAGTTATAATATACACTACTACCTAGCGACATACATAACCACAACACGAGAAACAAAAACCATCTGATAATACCCTACCACAGGGTTAACTGTGCCCAATTGGGAACAAACTATGTATGTGTCAAAATGTTCAACAAGTTGCCTCAACATGTAAAAGACCTTCAAGCGAACAAATTCAAAATAGTGCTGAGAAACTACCTTGTGGAAAAATGTTTCTACAACTTTACAGACTTTTTAAATTCACCTCTGCATGATCTCTAAAATAACCTTTATTTATAATAATTATGTGTACTTAATATTTATTCTTTTAATTGTAAAATGTTATATTAGTTTCATGTTTTATTACACATTGCTAGATGTATTTGTTTGACTTGTCATGTGATATGTTGATGATAAATAAAATGAATTGAATTGAATTGAATACTCCATAATCAAGATGGCTAAGAATTAGGGTTTTCACCAAGGTCCATTTAGTATGTTGCGGAAGAACGTATTTAAACTTTCACAATGCTTGGGATTCACTATATTTCTTCAGGATATGCTCTTCAAAATTTAGGTTCTTATCAATTAAGAAACCAAGATCACGGGCACTCTCATTGACTTTTATCACTGTATCACTTAACAGTATTGGATCATCCAATATCAAGGTAGCTTTGTTTACTGCGGATCTTGAACCAATGCATAAAACTGATGTTTTTCCAGCATTGAAACGTAGACCATTTTTTGTTGACCAGTCGAGTATATGTTTCAAATTTAAGTTGAGTTCACCAATTAAATTGTTAACATTTTCGGGTAAGCAGGATTTATACACTTGCGTGTCATCGGCATATAAGTCGACATTCCTTTGATTTACAAGAACTTTAGGTAAATGAGCAGTAAACATTGTAAATAGGGTAGGGCCTAATATACTTCCCTGTGGAACACCATACATAATTTATAGTTCTTTTGACATGGCACCATCTAGTTTTATTTGTTGAGATCTGTTGGTTAAGTAGTTAGAAAGCCAGCGAAGCATTTGTTCATTAATACCATAATAACGTAATCTGGCTATCTCTATCAATTACATCGAAAGCTTTGCTGTAGTCGAGTAGCACAAGGTAAACGGAATCCCGACTGTGTATTAGGTAATAGATTATTAGAAAATATGTATTGAACTAAAGAGTTTTTTACAATTTTGTCTATTACTTTCGATAAAGTTGGTAGCACACTAATGGGACGTATGTCTTTTAATTCTTTATCTGTGTTGGTTTTTGGCAAAGGATTGATGATTGCCTTTTTCTCTAATTTGGGAAGAGTGCCACTATTAAGAGGGAAATTTACTATATTACCAATACTTTCTTTACAAAATGGCAATATCAACTGTAACATGCTTAAGTTTATGTTATCGCAGCTAGTTGCATTTGATTTAAATCCTTTGATAATAATTTTTTCTATCTCATCAACGGTCACCATTTGCATTTGATCCTGCTGGTGGTTACCATATTTATTATGTTGAAAACATTTTATAAGGTCGCTATCAATCACTATATTTTGCACGGTATTGACAAAGTGGTCGTTAATTAAATCGGCGTCTTTTATAGTTTCGGCTATCTCGAAATGTGGTTTATTATGAACATTCCAATATGCAACATTTTTCCAAAGCATACGAGGGTTATTCCGGTGTGTTCGGATTTGATACTGTATATATGCAGTTTTCTCACTTTTTATCGCCGTTTAAAGATAATTTTTCAGATCTTTGTAGTATGCTCGATCGCGTCTTCGAGTTACACTCTTTAACGGCGCATGAGCATCAAATAATTTAAGAATTCGTTTGCTGAAATGCTCAACTTTAGCATCTATATTGTCAAACTCTTCAATCGAATTCCAGTTTATAGCTGCAGCATCACGGTTAAATTCCGTCAGTTCAAAATTTTTGAAAGAACGATATGTTGTCTTTGGCTTAGGCTTACTTGTTATATAATTTAGGGTACAATATGTCAACTAGTGATCTGTTTTTAAGATGTCTAAATTGTCACACTCTAATACTTCTTGAGTATTATTACCAACACATATGACGTTGATACGAGCGTCAGCCGAAATTTCAAATTAAGCCGGCACATAACAGCTACTCCAACACTCGTATCGATGAGCCATAAAAAATCCCAAATTCTAAAGAAACGAGCCAAGAGGATAATTTTCGAGCCTTTGCGTAAATCATTTTGTAGCTCAAGAAAACAAGGGCAGAAGCAATAAATCTCAAAACACAGTAACAAGTCCGCTCAAAACTCAAGCCGTTAACCGTCACTCACTTGTATTTGTAAAAACGTCAGAGCAAGTAGTCGAAAAACGCATTGGACGGGGAAACGAAAATTAAGCTACGTAATGAAAGCATCAAAAGTGTCCAAGCACTCGCCGGAGCCATAATTCACGGAGCTGGGTAACAGATCCTCGGCTGCTCTACAAAATGCAATAAATTAACCCGCCGGCGTAACAAAGGCCGGTGGGCCACCGAAGCCAACCGTCACCGTTCACTGGCCAAAAAGAGCCTTTAAGGGCGCCGGGGTAAAATGTTATATATGCAGAAATGGCAGTAGTTATTTTAATTACTGGTGCAGCGTCAATTGAACTGTCAACTGTTGGGTATCGAAAATTGCGCAAAATTGCAAGGAAGACGATGGACTGCGGCTCAACACTGAATCTATTTAATTAGCGGCACGCGGAGTGAAACACGTCCGGAAAATTATAGTACTTCGCATCGAAAACAACAACAGCAAATAACTAGCTAAACCAATCTTGTTTAGTATCAAAATTCGTGTTTTCCGGCCAGGAAGCCAAACCTGGAAAAATCAACCCGCTAATTAGACGCGCCAGGAAATTAGCATTACGCATTGCACAATCGAATAAATGAGCGCCCCCAGAAATGTGTCTTCGCGCCACGGGCCAATAAGCATCGAGGGAGCGGAGCACAAAGGTGCTGGCTTCTTTAAATAGAGAAACCCAGGCCAGAAGAAATCACTCTGCCTCGGCGGGTTGAACAAGCAGCCATTCCAGGATCATCAGCCGTCATCTCCAGGAGTCCAACCAACCTAGAAGGAAGTCACCTAGTCTGGACGCCCTTCTAGACTGTGTCGTTCACCGAACTGCCGCCTTCGCTGAACACACCCGCCTGCCGTCTTCGGGAAACTTGGACGTCGAGTCCCTTCAGCTGCAGCCCCCGAGAGGACGATCATCGCTCGCTCCTGCCGCCTACGCCGTTTCCAGGACGTTGAGCTACTTCAGCTGGTCTCCCCCCTCCCCCCTAGGGGGAGAACATCGCTCGCTGCTGCCGCCTACGCCGTTTCCAGGACGTCGAGCTACTTCAGCTGCCGCACCCGAGAGGACGATCATCGCTTGCTCCTGCCGCCTACTACGTTTCCAGGACGTCGAGCTACTTCAGCTGCCGCACCCGAGAGGACGATCATCGGTTGCTCCTGCCGCCTACTCCGTTTCCAGAACGTCGAGCTACTTCAGCTGCTGCTCCCGAGAGGACGATCATCGCTTGCTCCTGCCGCCTACGCCGTTTCCAGGACGTCGAGCTACTTCAGCTGGTCTCCCCCCTCCCCCCCGAGGGGGAGAACATCGCTCGCTGCTGCCGCCTACGCCGTTTCCAGGACGTCGAGCTACTTCAGCTGCCGCACCCGAGAGGACGATCATCGCTTGCTCCTGCCGCCTACTACGTTTCCAGGACGTCGAGCTACTTCAGCTGCCGCACCCGAGAGGACGATCATCGGTTGCTCCTGCCGCCTACTCCGTTTCCAGGACGTCGAGCTACTTCAGCTGCTGCTCCCGAGAGGACGATCATCGCTTGCTCCTGCCGCCTATGTCGTTACCAGGACGTCGAGCTACTTCAGCTGCCGTCCCCGAGAGGACGATCATCGCTCGCTCCTTCCGCCTACGCCGTTTCCAGGACGTCGAGCCACTTCAGCCGCCGCCCCCGAGAGGACGATTATCGCCCGCCCCCGTCGCCTACGCTGTTTCCAGGACGTCGAACTACTTCCGCCGCCGCCTCCGAGAGGGCGATCATCGCCCGCACCTGCCGTCTACGCCTGCCCCGAACGTCGAGCCCTTCAGCCGCCGCCCCCGAGAGGACGATCAGCGCTCGCTCCTGCCGCCTACGCCGTTCCCTGGACGCCGAGACACTCCAGCCGCCTCCCCCGAGAGGACGACAAGCGCTCGCTCCAGCAGCCCCAGCCGCTGCTAGGACGCTGCGCCCTTCAGCCGCCGCCTCCGAAGGATCCCTCCAGCATCCGACTACGGACGCCAATCCGCCATCTTTTTTTTCTTGGTTATATGTATATGTTGTCTAGTTCGAAGTTGTTCTGTACAAAATAATTATAATAATTTTTTTCTCTGATTAATCAACTGTTTAGCAGAGGGTAACGCCTCCTCCCCTCCTTCGACTGCCGCCATTTTTACAACCGCCACCGTTGAGCTAGTTTGAGGTGTGTTAAGGTCAATTAACGTAGCTGAGTGATGAGTTATCCTTGTCGGCTTAGTAACTATTTGTTTTAAATTTAAAGCGGCGGTAAAGCTTCTAAAATAGCGAGTATATGTCGATGAAAGGTTCAGCAAATCAATGTTTATGTCCCCGACAACTATAGAATCATCGAAAGTCATCGATATGTTAGATAAGGCTAGTTCATCAATATTTGCAAAGCTGGTTTTAGAAATATATACAGCTCTAAGTGCAATATTTTTATTTGCGATTTTTACGGAAATCCAAAGTTGTTCTGAGTATTCCTTGATAATGTCATCAATTGATATAAGTCTGTAGTTTAAGTTATTTTGAATTTACCAGCATACCTCTAGAACCTCTATCAGCACGGATTATTTCATACCCCGGCAAATGTATTACATGATAAGGAAAACTAGAATCTAACCAGGTTTCAGTAAATGAAAATTGTTGTTGCACAGTTTCAGAAAAAAATATCAAAGCAAGGTACCAATTATCTGATATTTACGTGACAAATCTTTAAATAATCCCTACTTTCATCGAGTAATGGTGTTGCATTATTGGGATTGCCTTTCTAAAAAACAAAAACGATATGTAGAATTTTAAGTTTTACATGTCGTTACGTTTGAAATTTTTGCCAGGATTGGTTTCTGCTAGTTTAAGGTACTCTATTTTTGTTGGTTTCGTTGGACACAGTAGGGTAGGTCACATTTTCTTGTAGGACAAACATTTCTCGACACTGTTTTAAGGTTTGGTTGCTGAAGTTAGTTACTTTTGTCGTGAGACGAACATCTATCCGCATTTTCTCTGGGTTGATGGAATTTTCTTTTGCTCTGTGGGCTAGTTTGGATTTTATTTACTTGTGGTACATTTTTGGTCTTTTACTGCTCTTGCTTTGAGTTTTGCGGTTGGATGTGTAACGCTGCTTCCTAGGTCGTACTGTGGTTCGAACCTACCGTTACAAGTCATATTGTTACAATATGCTCGTGTGCATTAATATTTAAATAAGTATTTGCCGTCTTAGTTGCCAGCTAGCTTGGTTTACAATAGAACTCTTACCTTTAATCCCCAGACAAGGTTATGGCTAATCATTGCAACAGCTCAGGTAGTCAACTCACCACAGCTTAAGATCTGAAACTAAATACTCCACACTTCCACTCCAATATAAGTCAATATGTTTATAGTAGTAATAATAATAATAATAATAATAATGTTTATTTCCCTCATACCGGTACATCATGGTATATTTACAAAGTAATATAGAAAAGATAAAAGTAAATAACAAATAAATCATAAATAGTACCTATGTACCCATTTCAGCTTTAACGAAAGCGTGGGGAAGGGATCGAGAAAATTGCATGTGTAATAAATTGTTTTGTGTGAAGTTTTGTTTAAATTATGATTGAAAGTATTCATCTAATGTGTAAAAAGTGTTTTCTTGTAAAAAGGTCTTTAAACGTGATTTGAAATTTCGATTTGTGGGAGCATGTCGTATCTCTGATGGGAGATTGTTAAAGATTCGGGTACCGGAGTATAATGGGCCTTTCCTTGTAAGGGTCAACCTGAGTTTCGGTAAGCATAAAGCATCGCCGGATCTGACAGTGTACGCATTTGGAGCAATAATACATACACATTGGCCACATACATATAAACAAGAATCAAATGAAGGAACCCCTAGAATATATAGCCACTATAGTACAAACTGTGATAGTTAATACTATTTAATAGTAATATAGCTGGACATTTATATTTAAACATTACCGTCCTTTTTTCGGGGCCGGCTCTGGCCCAAGAATGTCGCCGTCAGCGCAACGAATTCAACACCCAAACGATAAGCGAGTGCCTGACGTCACGAGTCTCCTTGATATGTGTAGTTGCACCCCGAAAATCCCCGCGTTGGAATGTGATGTTGCGGAGTTACATAACCTTGCTAAATACACGGTTTTAGGCGGAACCTTTATAAATGCATTAATGCACCAGTTTTCACATTGTAGCAAACCCTCTCGCATAACTGGATACCAAAAACTGCACTTTGGAATGTCGAATATCCTCCAGCTCCTTTGATTCGCCGCTTTCAAAGACAACGCGATATTTTAACACCTCGCAATAAAAATGCATTTAGTGCCGTCACCCACTTTTAGCGCACGTAGGATTCGAACTGAATTCCGCCCTTTTTGACCTCGCACCCCGCACTCAACTTTCCAGCCAGCGAATTAGCTCTAACCGAGAGGAATACATTGGCGGTTACTTAATTTGGATTTGCATAGTTAAATAGACAAATATTTAGAAACAACAATACATAAACGCCTAAATTGGCTGTATAGGGGAAGGTGATTAATTATTGCTGTAGCTATAGCTGTATAGCGGGCCAAGGACTGTTTCAGATGTTTTAACCTTTTGATTGTGGTTAGAAACTGAGATGAATGATTGTGGAAAGGCTGTTTTCTGTTACAGGTTTACTCTAGTCACCTGCGCGCATTTGCCATCCAGCTGGGAAGTCTATGTCCAAGCTTAGGGCAGCATCTTTGTAGCCATTCTCTCCGGTTTCTTCCCTTTCGACTTAAATATAGGTTTGTGGTTTTAGGGCTTGCATCCTGGAAATGATCTCGAACTTCCGGTCTTTTATTTTAGATTGTTTTTGAAAATGTTGGGTTACCTACGGTATTACTCAAATTTTTAAAATTTTAAGTATCCTGAAGCATATCAGTTTCTAATTTTCGATTTACCATTGATATTTTTTTTCTGAAAATTCCAATTAATAGGGAAAGTTGTTTCTTGTTCTCATTTTGGAAGATCGATTTTTCGGATTTTTCCCCATACCAAAGGACGCATTTTTTAAAGGTTCTTGTGGTGTACACCTCTGCGAATTTTATACTCTCTCCGTTACCGGGTTCCGTATTTATGTGAATGTTTTGTGAGTTGCTCTATTCTGCCTAGTGATATTTAAGAAAGCAACTAATCGCTTGAGCCGCCTTACGTCTCAGGTATGGAACCATATCTTTTCCCTTGCACATTGTTCGACGTGTTACTGGATTTATTTCAGGTCGTTGTTTCCTTCAAGTTACTTCAAGTGATTCTTCAAGTACTCAGAACGGTAACAGAAGAATTGTCTTCATTAATTATTTTATCGTGAACTACCAGTGGAGCTGTTCTTAACACGTAACACTGGGGAAAAACCTCTATCACTGCATTATGTCGAATCTCTGCTGGCCTGCAGTCTCCTTGGTTCGATCGTATGAGAAAGGCCAACATTTGGTACATGTCAGAGATATCTTGATATCGTGGTAAGCCGAATCTACGTTTCTCGCTGAAAAGGATCAGGACACAATCAGCTGTTGTTTGAAAAGTTTTACTGGCTGTAGTTTCGTTAAATTGGGTTAATTTGGTAACAGCAGCTGTCGTTAGCAACGTTGAACGTAATAATAGTAAACTAATTATAATTTTATGTATCTGTTAAGGATATTGCGCACGCAACTACCAGGATTATCACGCAGCTTTTGTAGCTCTGTTTTTGCATTCTTTTTTTACGAATTATGTGTAGAGGCCTTTCCTCGTAATCTGCATGTTTTTAATGTATTAATGGGTTTGAATATGGTTACCTTAATTTCTTATGTGCACCATAACCTTCTATATCCTACTGGAATGTTGAATCTTTTATAGTTATTTTCATTGAATAGTTGATCGGAGGTTTGGTGTTGTGTTATATAACCAGTATTTTTGAGTAATGAATATTGTAGGTTGAAGCAACTTCTACTAGTAGTTATTTTTGAATTCCCACGTAGTTCCTACGTTGCTATCAGTAGGTTGTCTCTTTTAAACTGCCACGAATCAATGGTGCTCCCTTGCTTAAGAGTCAGCTGGCACATTTGCTAACCATTTCGGCAATATCGAACTATTGTATATGTGTTTTATGAACAGTTTATTGTGTCATTAATAGTAATATAACAAGGGCGAGACATACTTACCGATAATTTTGCACACGGTAAGGGCCGAGTGCTGGTGGCAATAAAAATTGTCCCGATGGCTTGCCCGATTGCAGTTTTCTAAGGGCAACCAGCACGATGACTCTTGGCACGGGCAAAATTATATGTAAGTGTGTTGCCCGAGTTTATATTTTGGAGATTATTACGCGAAACCCGTATACGAATTATGATTAAAAATTGATCTAAAAATTCCAAAAAACTCAAATTACTTGTTTCTTGCATTTCTATTTCTAATTATGACACCATCCACGGAGTCGATAATCATCCCTAGGGCGCTTATCGCTCAGTTCGGGATTGGTCAATTTTAAAAAAATGCATGGTTTTCATTGGCTGATATCAGTCATGTGACAGTTGCGTGTAATAATCATTTAAACAATTGCAATGTGAATATCAGGTATAGAAATTTACTCAAAAAGGTTCAATTTGGTCGGAGTTGGGAATTGTGGCACTTTTTTTATCATTTTCCACGACTGCAGTGTTTAATTCTTTGTATGTCGGAACGGTGTGGTTGGAATGTTTTTTTTAAATTAAATTCGCTAATCTAAATCTTACACACTCCTCGTGCATTTTTACATTTTGAATTTTTAGTGAAACGTCTAACAATAGAAGAAATCTCTAACACACCAACACCTTGTGTGTTAAAATACACTTAGGACCACATCCTTTCTCTTTTTGTACTAAAACTCCCAGTATTTTGTTGGCGCAAATTCGTTTTTGCTGAAATTTTCCAGTTTAGATTTGTGCTTTGCTGAATATTTAAGAACCGATTTGTGAGATTTTTGTACTACTTCAGACTTTAAATTTTTTTGCCAATGTGATCTTTTCTTTTTAAGTTCTTTGAAGTAACTGACACCGTGTTTGCTTTGAGCGTCATTAACCGCAACACAGAACTTCCGTTTTTTTGGCATTTTCCTCGCCATGCTTCTTGATGCTAGTTTCCTTTCGATGAAACCCCGACTCTACACGCTTAGAAATGTCGCAGATAGTTGGTATAGCAATTACTTGACGTCGTTCGGTTTCATTTAGGCTACATTATATAAACTAAGTAAGCGACATGGAACCCAATTGTTGATAAATGTTCAGTTGGGAGGTACGACAGCAAACTTTCTAACTGAAGCTCTACGTGCATTAAATTAAAAATTCACAAATTCTTGCCCACACGCACCTAGATCTTTCACAGGTTTCTTTGTTTTTTGAAAGGTGAAATAAATTGTTAGCAATTCTGTTAAATTAAAAATCATTTTAAGACAACTGCAATAAAAATGTCGACTAAAGCGAAAACAGCGCGGTATTGGATAACCAACTAGAAGTTGCTTGAATCATTTATATTCCACAACAGATCGGACAAGCGTGAAGATCAAATTTACAATCTGCGAAGTGACTACATTCACTCGTAATCGTCTCCGTTTAATTTTAATACGAACTCAGGGTTTCAAAGCTGACTGTTAATCTGTAAGTGGTTGTATGTAGCGACTCATTCATAAATTTTATGAATGCCTCAGAACGAAGATTAGGGCCATAAAATCGAGTTTAGTATGGTAATTGACCTGATATCTTGAGCTTATCGTTTCCAATGATTTGAGTGCTTTGTTAGTGTCGGGAGTTAAATTTTCAATTACTAATTATAAGAAGTTTAGTTCTGAATGAGTGGTCAGATATGGATAATCATTATATGCGTTGGAATTTCCTTCGAAATTGTACTTGAAGTTTGTACTTCCTTTTCCAATTTTTCTCAAATTGCGATTTAGTGGTTTGCTAATGCCTAGTACGCAGCACTTGAAAAAACAAATTTGTTCTGTCCATAAGATGTTTTCAGTGAAAAGTTACATGAAAGAAAGTTAGTTACTCTTGAACTTACCAAATGAACTGCTACCAATAAATTTCACTAATAGTATGGCAGATCTTAAACTGTAATTAAAACTAACGTAATGATAGATTTTGCCCTAGGCAACTTATGAAAGAAGAAAACTCGTACGTCCACTGCCTGTCTGAATTATATCTATAAAACTGAATAATTAAATGTCTTCTTTACTGCATCTAGTATCATACGTTATCATCAACCTAATTGGGATTTTAAAGCGCTTGCTGTACAATTCAAGCGGTGGTGTATGTTCATTAAACAACTTTTTGCTTTCTGAAACCGCGTATGAGCATATGAAAGTTGTTGTTATAAGGTCACCGTTGTAATGCAACATTTACAACAATTACTGCTCGACATTGTTCTACTGTTAAATAGGACCCTGCTCAGTTCCAAATGTCAAAATAATTACAGACCTCTGTAATTTGCCATGTTGGGCGGCCTTTCGTGTTTACTTCGCAATGCTCTGGTTATTTTTGGGGCACTTACACCAGCATTAGGAGCGCAAAGAACTCGAAATAGTTAATTCTGTGTTAAATTAATTCTCCTGTTATGTTTATCACTGTTCCTGGTGATATTAATCGTTTTAAATATATATTCTGTGGGCATTAAGTTATATAACGTTGGACTAAAAGTATATTGTTCGATTGTGAGTTGATTTATTGGGTTTTACATTTAAATTATTTGCCAGTAACTAAGTAGTGGTTTTCCACAACGATGCTAAGCCAATGTTAAAATCGTTTTAAGTACAAAATGCAATAATAGCCTAGGTATTTTATGAATTTTCATACGTTATTAGTCGTTATTTACGATCGTGTATCCATAAAATGTAATTTTATGGGTTTATAATATTAGCTGCTATATGAGGCTATAAAAATGCGACATTTTAATGCCCCTTTGTATGCTAATCGGTAGCGAAATGATTTTTTTTCACGTCCGAGAAAAACACACGGTTTCTACGATACCAAAATCGTGGCATAAATAATGAATTATTCCCTAGAGGAGAGAAATTTACCTAGGGAGTTTTCATTATGACTGACACAACAATTATGTCAAATTCCAGGTTAGCAGGTTAGGCTTTGCGTTAGTCTGTGTCAAAACTGATGCAAAACCTAACTTGATAACCTCAAATTTGACATAGACTTACAGTGCCACCAACTTGAAAATTTAAAAATGTCAATAAATTACGTTTTAAAAAAACCGTTTAGGATCTGGTCCATTCTCACAATGAGGCGATTCAGTAAATTATTGTAAAGTAAACACATGTCTCGGCGTATATATTAAACCATCTTCAGGCCCCATTATCGGGTCTGGCCGTGGGTTCTAATCTTTCCCCTCTCTTCGCCGAAATATTCATGGACAATCTAGAATGTGTCATTTTAAAAAATGATACTTTTAAAAAACATATTATCTTTTGGGGCAGATATATATAGATGATGTCTTGGTACTTTTCGAGGGACCTCCAGAGTTAGCCCTAACCTATCTACAGTGGCTTAACACCCTTCATCCGAACATCAAATTCACCTATGAAC
Organism: Agriotes lineatus; assembly: GCA_940337035.1. Lineage (NCBI taxonomy): Eukaryota > Metazoa > Arthropoda > Insecta > Coleoptera > Elateridae > Agriotes > Agriotes lineatus. The sequence goes on from OW679196.1 coordinate 172,613,527, forward strand.
TTGAAACTAATTTATCTATTCCATTCCTGGATCTCTTGATCTCCCGTAACATAGCCTCACATTCACTGGAGTTTAAAATTTATCGGAAACCCACTTTCACCGATTCTGTCATTCCCTTCTCATCTCACCATCCCTTATCTCAAAAACTGAGTTCCTTCAGGTTCCTTTTTAGGCGTTTGCTTCTGACCCCTCTAAGTAATAGCAACTTCATTAAAGAACTCAATATCATAAAACAAATTGCTGTTAATAACGGTTACTCACTTAACCTTATCATGCCTATCTTTCATCGGTTACAACATTCACTAACTCAAACCAAATTGTTATCTACTAGATCTGGTGACACCAAAAGTGAGCTCACCACGTTTCGTTCACTACCTTACATTTCCCCTTTTGTCAATTCTCTAAAAATATTTTTAAACGCTTCAATATTACAATTTCCTTTTCCTCACCCTTTTCCCTTAATACTATCCTAGTCCATAACAAAGATCCTATCTCTCTCCTTAACAAATCAGGTGTCTATCTTTTAAATTGTGGTTCATGCGACCCTTTTTATGTGGGCCAAACCGGGAGATCCTTCAAAAAGCGCGTGTCTGAACACATTTCTTTAATAAAACCAAATTACATTCATCATTTTGACTATAATAAATCGGCTTTTGCTTCTCACATTATTGAGAATAATGATAAATTTGACAGGGACTCCAATGTTAAAATTCTTCACGTCTGCCCTAAGGGCAATAATTTAAATTTTTACAAAATCTTCGAAATTGTCTCCCGGTTAAACGATCGTTGCCTCAATGAGGTCACAGGGTTTGCAAACAGTAGTAACTATATATTCCTTAATCTAAAATTTGATTAATTGCTTAACTTATTCCATTTATCGGTTTTTGTGGCTTTGATACTGTTACGTTTTTACGCTCGGACTATTTAAAAATTATACGACGCTTCTTGTATTAAATATTTATTTACACGATTAATTACGATTTCAAGAATTATGAAGGCAGAACACAAATTACTTTTAAACTACAGGCACTATTTTTAACAACGATACACTAATTAATAATTACGGCTTAACAGTAATGATTTATATGGTTATACACTCTTTTTATTTACACTGGATTAAACATCAATTATTTATGTGGTTATTTATTTTATACGCGTCTATTTATGTAGCAGCTTACGCCTTTCGAGCTGTATTCGAACTGACTGTCTATTCCTGCTGACACGTAATTATAAATCACGAATGAGTCATTCTAGGACAATCGAGGCTTTGCTCGCTTTTTCGGCAAATGCATGACGCATATTCGCGAGTGTTTACCTCCAGCGCGTTCCCGAAAGCGTGAGTCATCCTTTGCACCTGGCTCTGGATCGATCCGAAACGCTGCACGCGTATTAGCCACCACGGCTGCCGACTTCATCCGCCACACCTGGCCCCAAGGCCGCTTCTCGGATATTCTGGAACAATCGGGGCACTGGGTCATATGTCCGGGGCAATGACCGGCCGCAGGATCGTTACAATACGTATTTAAAGTTCTCACCTTGGCTGACCGTTGTAGATAAACAAATAATTTATTTCATTTAACATGTCGGTCACGTTGTCTTGGGTCTGTTTTAATTTTAATTGTTTGTTTATTTATGACTGTCCACTTTTGACATTAGGTGAGGTGTTTGCTCTTTGGTTTTTCCCGGTATTTTTATAAGCTTTATGTTTTAGCTTGAATATGGTGTAATATATAAGCCGCAACATATAGCGTATGTAAAATATATGTTAATTTTTATGAGGAAGACAGTGTTTACTTTACAATAATAAAAAAAACAGTTTTGTAGTTTTACATCTTCCTGCAACGTGAATAAAATAGTATATGCAATTCGGAGAGACTGCTATTTTGCTTCAGTGCTATGTGACTCTCGGGATTTGCTCTCGAGTCACAAATTGCACCTCAGCAAAATAACGCATTTCTCTTCCTCATTGCATAATCTACTATTATATTACAAAATAGGCCGTTCAGTTGTACATCGAGTTTTTTCAAAATAACTTTCATTCTTATCGCAGTTTTTTGGGTTCGGCTTTTAGATTTAAGAAGCAGAAAATCCATGTTTTTTAATGCAGTTATCAAGAATTGTGTTAATAAGCGAAAATGAAATCTTAAATTGATGCTCTTAAGTAGCCGAAGTAGTTTTGTTATTGGTTGTTTGTTAACGGCAAACAATTTTAGAATCAAGCCCCAAATCAAAATTTCTCAATGACTAACCAGCTTCAAGTCGTACCAAACACAGTTCTGGCTATATGAAGATATCGGAGGGCCGACTAGCTACAGTTGAAAGGGCGTGCGCTCCTTTTTCTATAAATAGCAAAGAGTGTTCAAGTTACCATGGGGCGCCAAAGAGTCTTTTGTACAACCCATAAGTTCATTAGCTTACTACAACTCTTAAACTCATTTAGGTATTGTGCGTAGCCAATTCGCCAGGACCCGAAGCACTTCAAAAGGAATCGATACATCAATAGTTTGCATCGGCCATACACAAAATCATAGTAAACGTGAACGAGGTTTATATTAATTAGTCACAATACATATAATACAAAAGGTTACACCACTTTAATGTCAGCACTTGCATATAACACAGGCGCGACCTCATAGCATGGGTCGCAAGTTACAAGCGCGGTGCACACTTTTGTGGCCTCTAAGTTCTAATTTTAATTAATACCAACTTACAATGATGTTGCAAGCAAGAGAATTATAGTATGCCAATTACAAAGTTCCGGCGATGTTGCAAGTCGAACAAAGCAGGAGGGCGACAATAATAGTATACATCCAATTTAGAATGTTCCATAAATGCGCCAGTAATTACTGACAAAGTCGGGGGTGATGCAACACTAGCCGCTGATTCCAATCTTTCGATGTGCTTAACGTACAAATTCGTTTTTTACATTCACACCAGAAGATCGTGTTTTAAAACTTCCGGCAATGAAGCGAAACGGCACCGGAAAGCAAACAGCAACAATCAGCCACCGGGAAAAGTCACCAGAAGCAAGCGGTAGCACAATAAGGGCCTCGACAAACAGCTGCGAATCTACGGAATTTCCAGCTGACAACGGGACTCGGTAATGGTTCCAAAAACTTGGCTGCCAAACTAGTAGCAGAAAATAGTTGCTGGTACTTTAACAACCCTACGGTCGTCTCTGGAATCCACGAAACGCAAGTGTCTAATTAGAGTATAGAACGAGAAAGAGAAAACGCACACATACCTTAATCTTACAGTTCCAAGACGTAATTGCGACGCCAGAAAAATCGTCAATCGAATGCGATGGGTAATTAAGACCCAAATATATTCGATAAATCAACCATATAAATCCGCGGTAGCGCGAGTGAGCTAAGACCAAAGAGCATATATGCTATTTGCTAAGACTCTATTCTTTCCATAGTAAGTCACTATAAACTTGCCCTAAACTAAGGCAAAAGCGATTATGAAGTAGGAGCGTGCGATCAAGTCGAAGCCGATTGCAGAAGAGAATCTGGAACAAAAATCATCGCCGCAGATTCGCGGACACAATTGAATGTTACTTGGCCTAGAAAACGGATCGATCGTCTACCTCGCGCTGCTGAAGGCCGGTCTAAACAAGTTCGGAGACCTCAATAACTGTAAAACCACAAGCGTTCGAACAAGGGTAGCCAAATAGCATAAAACGGATGGTACAATTAATGGACCATTAAAGCATAACGTTTTTATTTAGTCGTAACAATATGTTGAGTTATTTTCTTATTCTAGCAATGGTTTCCTCGGTTGCAGCTGTTTTACTCCTTTCACGTTAATATTTCTTGCACGTGCAATGACAACTTTAAGAAGAAGAAGTTGCTTGTTTAGCAAAAGTTCTTTTTAGTATAATAAAATTGAGTTGAATTGAGCGAAGTGCATTTATTATTAAAAGAAATAGTGAGTACCTACTACCCAATGTCACTTTTTCACACAGGATACATTACAGTTTTAATAAATTGATCACTACTGGCTTAACTTGAACAAGTTAATTTTGAATAGTAAAATAATCGTGAAGATTTTCAATTTTGTTCGCAGAAAAAGAAACGTATCAGTAGTTACAATTACTCCCTACTAGATGGCGACTTGAAATTCATCTAGAACTTTTCCATTTCGTAACTGTGTTTCGCTGCGTACTAGCACAAAGGCAAAGCTCCAAATATATTTGTATATTTATCGCTATTATGTGAATTCTGTGAATTCCCGGTCCAGCCACAGTTGTAGTGTTTGTATTATGCGAAGATAATATTAGAATTAAAAATTAGCAACAGCCGAAAGGTTCTTCATCATAGTATAAAAAGGAAAGGGTTGGAAACTTGTCAACCCTTGATAACGTGACCGTGAACCTGGAAGGTTAGCCATCGATTTTCAGTATTTTAGTGCAATAAGTTGATAGGGTAACTGAACTTTTAATGCTGCTAGTTATAGACCGTGAGGGGTCTGCAGCAAAAACACCCACGTTTTGGAAAATTGGACCGGGTAAATTTTGTTTGCCTCTCGCCCGGTGGTGAAAGTAATGCAGTTTACTTGAAGGCTCACGTAGAAGAATCTTATTTGTACTTTCTTCACAATTGCACAGAATGTTGATGTGGCGAAGCCTTGAAAAAGTATGAGGTTCATTATGGTACCTACAGTTTTTTCGTTCTGGCTGTTAGTGCACTAAGTGCGGTTTACATAAAGATAAGTCTAAGCAAACCATATCGACTCTCTCTTAGCATATGTCCGAGGTCTTCCAATTTTCTTTCTTTATGGTAACTAATAATTCTCAGGCATGTCCTATACTTCTTGGAACATTTCATTTCTCATTCTTTTAGTCCATGCTGAACCGAATTGGGAAAATTGTAGTGGAATCCCTGAAAATGTGTGCTCTAGAAGGCTCTACCGCAAGGTGCTCTCCACTACAACTGCAAAATGATCAAGTTATTATGCTAACCATTGTTGTTGATTTAGCGCAAGCGTCTTTTAAATTTGTTGTAACAAATCTGCAATACCTTCAGGTCATTACAGAAAAACTTTCTTTTCGTTCAGCAGAGAAAGTTGTACCCCGAAATGTATTGTTTTCTGATTCCATGAAAATTTTGCACCCTTGGAATTTATTTTGAGTTCGAGACTAAGCAGATTGCAAATCTGAGAATGCCGCTATTTTTTAAACAAATAGAACGCTTCTAATTAGTAAATATCTGCTGCACGGTATCAGTTTTTCACTTCCCTCGTCTGAAAGACGAATAAAGTATGTATTGTAGTCGTGGTAGAATCACGATGAAGTTCTTAGTCAATACATTCGATGTAGTCGAAGTCACTGTATTCGATATATTAGGTATAATCGAAATATTCAATGTTATTGATACGTTCGATCGTTCTATTCATATACAGATTGGTGGAGGCTAGTGCGAACATAGGGACATGCATGGCAATTGTTCTTTTATACTATAACAAAATTAATAATGAATGGTGAGGGACTAACACCCCATGAAGGAGCTTCGCCTGCAAGGCGGAAGGTCAGAGCTTCCGCATCCTCACTCTCACACCCGGCTGTGGCGTGTCAAATTCATGACACGTGTTGATGTGGTGAGCATCACGCATTAGACAACCGCATTATTACCCCTTGTTCTTCCGAACGCAGGTCCCCAATTATTTAAAGCGACTGGGTAGGCCGCCCGCCAGGCTTCGATTCTGGGATTTGAACTCCAGACTTCCGCACCGCAGTCCAATTCTCTAACCACTGAGCTACACTGGCTATACTTTTACACTATAATGCATCCTTTTTTGTGCAAAATACTTCTGTATAGTAACAAAACGAAGTAAATTAGTAGTTGATTCATAAGATAAGGTGTATATTTGATCCCTGTTGTAAAATTTACCTGAATCAGTTGTGACTTGGCTGTTGCTGGATGAGTTGATCATGAATTCGACTTGGTCGTCGATGTTGTCATCGAGGATCTAACCCAGTACATATGGACTGTATTTTCGACTGGAGCTGTGAGTTGTGTCCCTGCGCTCAGAAAGTCAGGTACCGTTGTATGTATTTGGTTCATGCTACATTCAGAGCTGGGCCGGGTACTGACAAATTGTACTCGGGTACCGAGTACCAAGTACATGCCTTAACTCAAGAACGAGTACAGAGTACCGAGTACTATACTCATTGCACACCCTGTCGAGTACAGTACTCCGAGTACAAGTACTCGAATTTCAAGAGTACTATTTGCAAGTACTTGTTTCTTGCCCCACCACTTTTACTTAATATTGTTTTTGGTTTATAATAAGCAAAATAAACAAAACAGTTTATCAGTTTATTACATTCCTTTGTACAACCAACAAAAATATATGATAAGTAATAATACAATATTAATATGCCCCCTACCTCGAGTGCTCAAGTCTTCAAGAAAACCACAGTAGCGGCAGCTTACAGGGTTAGTTATGATAGCGTGTTGTATTTGAATCGTTGAAGGGTTAGAGTGTTGTCACTTGTCAGTCGCTTCGCCTTCTCGTACAGACACCGGCGACACCGTCAAACACAGCCAAGAGCAGACTTGCATGACGCACTTGCGCTTGCGCGTTGGGTATTAAAGTACTCGGACAAATGTACTCATAAAAGACGCGGGTATCGGATACTTCTACCCAATCTGATGACGGGTACGAATACAGAGTACTTTATTGAAAATTGTACTGGGTACCGGGTACAGAGTACCCGAATTGTACTTAGAGTACAGTATTTGAGTACTTGTACTCGAGTACTGCCCAGCTCTGGCTACATTGCATTATAACTCCATCGTGCAGCCATAGTTTGAATTAGAATTGTATGCTTAATTCCCTTAGGTATTTTGTGGAAACGGTGGACAGTTTCAATCAATTGTAAATTAAACGTTTTGCTGTAAAATATCGTAATTAATTGTTCATATAATGATTTTCGCACTGGTAGAAAGTTTTCTGTTTTCGGTTATTACATTGAATATTTTATTCACACACGTTTAGTTCAAGTCTAATTTTGTTTAATAGCATTAAGCTTAGGAACTTTGTTATATAGATCTGTACTTGGTGCCCTAAAAATCTAAAATAGAATAGTTATTGGTTATAAAACATGTGAATCGTGTACAGGATTGTAATTAGCAATTTGATTTTATGTATTTATTTAACCTTTCTAAATTGTGATGGATGACATTGAACTTTCCGATTTCTGAAGTGTTTTATATCGTGTCGATATTTTGTATTACTTTAATTTACAACTTTGGCATTTATTGTCTGTCTGATATTTGGGACTCCAATTCAGTAGGAATAAAAGACAAGAATGTGGACGAAACATTCATTGTATAGAAAATTTAAGTACATTTCTCAGCTACATTTTTACGTAATCGTCCTTTCGATGAAAACGCTTATCATACCGTGGCACAAGTTATCGCTTTGTTACTCAGCCAACGGTTCACGTTAATTTTCGGCTTCTTTTTTAAACTGTTTGTTCCATTTTTTGCAATAGCTGTCGTTTTAAACTGTACTCATCTGACGATGAATTTCGGCTACATTATACCCTTTAGTGTTGAGCCTTCAGCCCGAAGAAAGCGAATTACGTCTTGCTGTGCCCGCCAAATGTGACCTGGATGTCGTAAGCCGTAATTCGCTTTCTTCTGACTAAGGCATGGACTCTGGAGGGTATAATGTAGCCAAAATGCATTGTGCGAGAATGGCGCAGAAAGTTTATTGAAGGAGCTGAAATCCCATGTGAACGGTTGACTGATTGACCAGGCGGTAACCTTCTTTGAAGAGGGCAGAGAAATCGTGTCACAGTATGATAAGTGCCGTCATCGAAATGGCGATTATGTAGAAATGTAGCTGACAGATGCATTTATATTTTCTATACAATATTTCATATTTATTCTTGTTTTAAATTCTTACTTGAAGGGAGGTTGAAAAAATACCCTGCGTATTTTACGTCTAATTAATATCATAGTTGTGAAAGCCTTTGACCGGTAAGTTATTGTGTTGATTTTGTGTGCACCACTATTCTGAAGCAAATTAGTGTGGAGCTTTTAGTGGGATCAATCTTGTTTCTGGTGTCCTTATAATTTCAACCTTGTTTAACTCGAGAAAGGTATTAGTTGGATCGTATCCACCCCCATTGAGTGAGTCGAGTACCTTCTTTGTAACCTCAGCATATTTGAAACCAGCAAAATAACTTGTAGCTAAGGCTAACTAGTTTAGGCGGTGGCAATTGGTTTCAGTATTGTCTACCACTAGTTGCCAGACAACTATAAGGTTACATGAATGGATATTTACCTCATCGCCTAATTTAAGAGTACCTGCTCTTGTGACATATATTACCTTGTACATGATGTTAACGTTGTACATTTATATCAAGTGATCAAATATCTTTGAAATCGAATTGGCTGATGTTTTGGATTTTGGATTATGTTTATATGGAGCTTTAGCTAACTAGATCTAAAATTCATTTGATCACACAGTATATTCTGATTGGTATTCGATAAAAATAATTAAGAGTACTTATTTGTAGATATTACATACTCCTATACACACTTATCGTCAGTACCTTATCTTGAAGTCTCTCAAGCTCAAGCCTGCTTTAATAGAGCGCATTTGCATTAACGTGTCCGGTTCGAATATCTAACCCGAGTTGGCAACCTTCATCCAGAAGCGCCCGTTCCGGGGACCATTACGACGACCCGCGTGGAATTCGCCTCCGCATTTCCCGAAAGAGAGCTTGCGGAACCGCACCGGACTTCTCCAACGGTACGCCATCAGCGGAAGTGTGCTCAGTATAGGGAAGTGTAGGTCAGTGTGGTTGGTGTGCGAGGGGGGCGAAGGCGCCGGGGCGCCGTAGCGCCGCACTCTGCCGATAGACGCCGCGGCGGTCGCGTCGATGCGCTCCTCTGATGCCTGTGCCGTTGCCCCTTTGTGTTTGTGTGCGGCCGATGTGAGCGATGTGCCGTTAGCCCCCGTGGGGGCACATGGGGGCAGCGCCTGTTGCCGGCTCCACCGTGCCAGTGCGGTTCGTGATCGTGCGGTGACGGGGACACCCGTCGAATCTCAATGATGGGCTATATTATGGGGTGCACCTGCTTCAAAGGTACGATTTTCACGATTTTACTGGCCTCCAGGCGTTCACTTTAGATTAGTGGTCTTGCACTCGGTGGTAATCGAAGCGCCAGGACGCGATTAGTAAAAATGGCACACTGCAGTGTCCTGGCGGTGGTTACTAAGCGGGGTTCGGGGAAAAAACACGGAGACGAGGGCTATCACAGGGCTGTCCAGGATTCGAAGTTTTGCTCGCCGAATCCGACTAGCGCTCGATTTCGCCTAAAAAACACAGATGCGCCCTTCTGTTTTTCTATGAAAAGCCAACCCTTTGGCGCTGCCAAAAACAGCTCTTAAAGCAGAATTTCTTAAATCCCGGCTCTGAAGACACTCAAAATCGATATTTACTGGTGCGTAAACGCTTTCGAATTTTGTTTTGTCGCTATCGGCGCTCTTTATTGCAATTACAAACAGAGTAATAAAAACGCTATCTTGGTTCGCTTTCAGGACCGTCTAATCGTGCATTTCGCGTCTAATTGGCAATTAACTGCTAAGCCGCTTTAATGTACTTTATTCCTGCAGATTTTGCTTGGGTTTTAAGGCCCCGGTGCCGCTGCTCCCGAATATGATTGTGTTCGAGTGGAATTGTTCGGCTTGTCTAAGCGCGTATTTATGCTCGAGCTGAATTTATGTGCGTTTAAGTAAAACCCCTTGCTGGAAAATGCATAACGATCGCTTTTCGCGTGGAGTGGCTTGGAGCAACAGCTTCGAAATAACATTTTCCCCGAAAGTCAACTGCCACCAAATGCAACATTTGTAGCTATTTACCAGGCTAGGGCGTTGTTAAAGGTGGCTGGGCCCACCTAACATTTGTTGCTGTGAAAGTATTACTAATTCTTAAAAAAAATAATCTTTATAACGATATTAATAATAAATTTTATGCTCTTTACGTCAACAAAAGGATTATTTTACATTAGGTAAGCCCCAGTTTTGAAATTTTTGCATACTATAACAAATTCTGGGCTGTGCCAAATCCAAAACAAAAATATTTTTGATAAATGCGCGTTTTATAACTATTTACTTGTTGAATAGTTGCTATTTCAGTATTTTTACAATTTGATCAAATGAACGAATATTGTTATTCAATAAAGAGCAAAACCCCTGTATAAATAATGTCTAAAATCTTTTTGTAGCGTGATATAATTTATATTCCTAAAGATCAGATCAAGTAGGTAGTCAACTGTCAATGTCAAGCAGTTCACTGGAGGTTGGTCATTTTTCAGACCCATTGAAAAGTTTTACTTGTTCTTTTTTAGTTTTAAGTATGAATTCGTTGATAATGTGGGCAGATTGACCCTGGAAACGTTCGATATTTAATATAAACAATATGCTCTCCATAAATAATTGGAAAACCGAAAAGAATAGAGTTAACAGTATATAGTAAAGTAAATAATTGGGATTCGTTCTTCAGGGCAGCAATTCGAATGAAACCTCTCATCCAAGCTGATATTTCGGAAAGCTTTATGTATTTTTCGAGGCAAACTTCAATAAAGTTTATAGTTGTAGAGAATTACAGCAAAAACAATGTGGTTTACTTACGAAAGTGAGGTTGGTATTTCATAATCGGCAACAAAGGACATAAACAGGCATATCTTGTTTTCTACCCCAGGTTCAAGGTTAAAAACGATACTTGAAGTAGTCCGATTATATCACAGTTGTATTGTATGTAATTGATCGGACTACTTTAAGTATTGTTTTTAGACCTTTAACCTGATGTACCAAACAAGATATATATTTTTGTTGCCAATTATGAAGTAGGTACTAAACTCACTTTTCTTTGTCTTAAGAAGGGAATAAAGTTTTCCTAAATATTGGCTTGAGTAAAAAGAGATTTCTTTTGAATTGTTGCCCTCCCAATTATTTACTATATTGTTTATCAACCAGTCGTTCGTAATTGCGTTAACAATTTTGGAGTTACTTAGTTTTTCTCAAGTGGAATTCTAAGGTTGTTTTCAAATTTCCTAAAATCGAGTACATTTTAAGGAAGTTAATTCGTGTGCTTAATTCCAAAATGTGATTAAAATTCCTCCCTAATGGACACCTTCCTGTGCTCATTCTATCGTGTAACCCCTTAGTTTGATACAAACCCGCATTGCTTTCAAATAACAGATTTAGCAGCACCGTTTGTGTCTTCTTAAATTTGCCTCTATGTTATCTTGCATTGTGATTGTAAAATTGGTTCTGTACTTGTTATCAATTTTTTCAAATGGATATCTTGCTGAAAAAAAATCAAAACTGTTAGTATGTATCGGAATTAAAGCTTAGATGCAATCGTTATTTACCTGTTTTACAAGATATAAATATCCAATTATAATATAGTTTTAAAAAACATGGGTACATAATATACCAACTTTAAAACAAAAGAACGAATGCACACAAATCTGAGTACTATTTATGATTGGTTTAGTTCGCATTAAAGAAGTGAAATCTTATTTTGTCCACAGTCCTTACTGACTGAGTTGCAAATCTGTGCCGTTTTCTGTAAAGGGTAATTTTTCAAGATATTTGTTCGTGGGATTTCTAGGTATCAGTAATTCTTATTTCCAGCTGTTTGTCTAGGAAAGTTAAAAGTCAGTTGCTGTAACAAATTTTGGCATTTTCAGGGAAAGAGAATGGCACTCGCCTCTTTTTTCTAAACTAATAAAACCATGTTTATTCAGCAGTACATCAGTTCTAAAACTTAAAGCTTTTAAAAACCGTCTTTGAAAAAATTCCAATTTGTCAATGCGATTTCGATAGTAGGGGCTCCAGATATCTGAAGCATATTTGAGCTTGGATCTCACAAAGCTATACCAAATCGTTTTCATAGTGTCAATAGCTTTAAAATCGTGACTGCTGCATATTATGAAACCATATGCTCGATATAATGTTAATGAGATGATGGTATCGATGTGATCAAATCCGCAAAGGTGTTTGGTCTCTAAATGAAGTACAGGGTGGGCAAATTTCGATATAGAAGATATTTACATTTTGGCAAGTCCATTTTTAGTTTGAGAAGATGCAGGAACTTCTATCAGGAATAAAATTTTCTGATAAATGGATAATAAAAAAATCTGTGTTCAAATTTATGACGGACACTATGTTATAATTATTATATATTATGATCCACCGGAGTGGGAAAACCATTCTTTCTCATTATACTCTACACAACTATGGGTTCCATATAAAAAATACAACTTTATGGTATAACTCATGTTAAAACTTTTTTTGAAAAAAACTGACTACGCCACTGCATTTGTATCAAAAAAGTACCTGAAGAACGTAAATATTACTTTTCTCTATTTTCATAAATACACGAGATATGCCACAAAAAGAAAAGTCAAAAAATTTTTGTTTATAACTTGAAAAGAAAAGACTAACCAATTTTGGTTTTTACCATTACACTTTTTTTCCAATTTGCATATTTTCTATAGCTATCGAGATTCCCTATGAAAACTTGCCCACCTTGTATATTATTAGCTATACTATAGTTATATTCGATAAGATTTCAAGGCTATAAGACATTCCTTTGCATTTGGAGATGTTAATAAGGCTTAAATGATTTTCTTGATAGCAATAAGTAAAGTCCAGACTGATTTAATGATAAGCATTTTCGTTTTAGAGGCGTACGCTGAATATTTTTGAGAAGATCAAAATTTAGTAAAGATTTTCGTGACTAACATCAATAAATTGTCCTTTGACTTGTCAATTTCTAAAGTGAATTTAATAAATACATATGCCTTATTGCTTTATATCAAAAATGTTTGCAGTGATTTTTTCAAAATAACTATTAAAATAAGTTGCCTGTATTAGTTAATAATGTATAAGTAATTGAATAATTATTCTCTTCTCAATGTACTGTAATTTATATTTATTTCTGTGTGACACTTCTGGATAATAAAACCCCACTCGTAGTTGTTATCTTAGTTTAAAAATCGGCATAATTACATGTGGTGTAGCGCATCAGGTATGGCCTGGTTGCTCTAATACTATACAATGATAGTCACGCTGCACCTGGTCAACTGCACATCTCTAGGGATATCCAAAGTTTATAAAACTGTTGTAAATCTACATACGTTTTATACTTTTTAATTCAAAGTTGTCAATGTATTATGTTATCATTAAATCTGTTCAGACCCTAGCAATAAGCAATACTATCTAAATTTACTAATAATCGCTCAGAATCCGATATGTCTGCTGTAGCACTAAACATATAGCCTCAAGTCGGCATACAACAAAAAACTTGTTCTAACAACTGTCGAAATATCATTGATGAAAATAGTGAACATTAACCGCCCTAGTACAGAGCCTTGCGGGACTCGATATGGTCCGACATACCCAACAGAATGATACCAATTTTCTTGAACATCTTGCAAATTATGTATTAGTCAAATATAATTGAAATAATTCGACTAATGGACGAGATAAGCCAACTAATAGCAATTTGTTCAACAATATACCATGGTCCAGTCTGTCAAAAGCTTAAGAGAAATTTATGTAGATTACAGCTCTTTGGGATCGTTTTCAATACTTTGAGCAATCAACTGCGTAATTTCCGTTATACTAGTTACAGTAGAACGTCCTTCCATGAAACAATGCTAGTTGATGGATATAATATTACTTACATGACTAGCCATTATTTTTCCAACATTTCAAACATCTTACAAAATTACAAATTATAGAAATGGCATGTAATTACTGATATGATGTTTATCACCCTTTGCATAAATTGGACCGGTGTTACAGTAAAGTAACTCTCTCCAAAATATTTTTGTTAATTTGTAGGATTTATTTAATTTGTTTAAAATTCAACCCTACAATCGCGAGGGAAATGATGTTCGATGCAACTTTGGACTTTTCTCCCTTAAATTTCAATCTCTTTAAAATACGATCTAATTGTAAAATTAGCACGAATGCAGTGCACATGTTAGGTATACCTGTTCTAAGATGCCAAAGGATTCGTGATTGAATTTAATTTTTTTTAGAACGAATTTTGTTCAGGTATTACAATGAGGTACCGTTTTTCAGAAGTCTGTTCTTTTTTTGTATCAAAAACGCGTTCTACATTTTCTAAAATTTGAACTTAGATTTGCGTTTAGGGATGGTAGGAATTAATTCATATGATTTAATTCAGTGATTCAAAAGTTACGAATCAAGACACATTTTGACACAGTGAAATGCATTGAGGAATCGTCAAAAGTACACAGAGACAGGGAAATCTCGGCTTGTAAATGTTATTAGAATGATTGTCTCATAAGGAAGCCATGGTACAAGACTGTTATCTCAAATATGACAGACATCGATTGGTGATTCCAGCATTTTCACTGTATATAAACTCGGATTTGATCTTATTTTGCGGCTGATCCTTCGCAGTACGAACCTCTAGAACATTTGTATAGTTTTCTCTTAGCTTCTTAGTTCATATACGCTATTAGAGCGAGCGTGTGGGCGCTTATCTTAGTTCAGCCGGTTATTTTTACCTGACTGTGAACTTCATACCCGTAGAATACGATCGAATCGGAGTATGTAGATCATATAGCGCGAAGTGACATAAAGCAACTAATTACAGGAGTAACTACTTCCACGGTTGTGTGAAGATTTTTTTTATCTTTTGAGTGCATTCCGAACTGTGAAACAGACTAGTGAAAACGTAAAACAGGCGATAAATAGTATTGCGATATACAGTATAAAGTATAACTACCTCATAACGGATTCGCTTTTGACTTGTATTCAGTTATTGTTATTACGTACTTGGGAGATCAGGCCCGACCGAATGTCAAATTTATTTGTTCTTTTAAAACGTACTTCTTTTATCACGTCGTCATATACAACGTATAAGCTGCATATTTTCTTTTATAACGTGCTTTATTGCTAAAACATGGGAAATCAGCAAAAATCGCATACATTTTCGTTGGCAAAGTATACTCAACGCGGGTATCGTTACATACTTCGTAAGTTTGTTTAAGAAATGCACCTCGAAAGCTTTGTGTCACGTAGATGCTGATATTGTCGTCTCTGAATCTACAGAAAAATGCAGGAAACATCAAGTCCGAAACTCAAGCATTAAGCATTATCGCTAGAAGAAAACGTGAGATCATATTTACAACGCTATTTACGGAAAACTAGATTTTTTAAAATAAGTAATTTCGTATAGACTACTTCCGTATACCTATTGTTTACTGAATACTTGTGTTTGTCTTATTAGTTAAAAAATAAAGTGTTTTTCGTAATTCATTGTATGTTTCTTTTAAACGTGCTTCTCTTATAACGTACAGATTTCCAAGGTCCTGGCAGGAACGTTATAAACGACTTGTACTGTAGTTGTATTTATACGTATCTGATTAATTAATGTCTAAACTAGTTTAATTGTAGAAAAAAGTTATGTTATTTTTGGGCATTGTTTTAGTAGAGATCCTGTATGAAGTAAGAGATGAGCCATTGGATCCACAAATCAAGGACCATTTGATTTATCAAAAAGATATTTCATTTGCTTTGTTTGAAAGAAGTGTGCATAAAGTTTAATATCGACAATAATCAAGTGCTCCATGGTTTATGGATCCGAAATAAATCGCTTGCATGTCCCAACTCTTACAGGGACTCTAGGTTTTAGTAATATACTACTGTAATAGTAGAGAAGAAAATTTTAGTTACGCGCTTGATTATTATTAGTTTAAAGTAATATTAAATAAAAGAAGATCCGTTACTTTAAATAGAGAAAAAATTGGATTAATTAAAAAATCTGAATTAATTCAGAAAGTCCTAACTTTCTTTTATAAAAGTTATGACTTATTCCAACCCTGCTTGCATTTTCGACTCCCAACAGTGTGGCAAGTGCAATTTTCTGCATGAAAATTAAATTTGGTGTACGAGCCAAAGAGTCGCGTGCACAATGTTTTTTTCCAAAATAATCTTACTAAATTTGAATCATTGACAACTTGCCTAGTCTTTATTTCTGCACAAGAATGATACTGGAAAAATGTGTGTCCAAAGATGTTGAAGTAAACATACTTGTAAAAGTTTTTATTTATTGAACATTTCTCTGAATTTTCCCTCCATCTGCCACTTCTATATTCTAACATTTTAGAAAATTACATCTCTAACGTTAAATTGTATCAAATGGCAATTTATCATCATCCGTTACTTTACCTGCCTACGTCTCCGTTGGCATTCTGAAGTAACGTTTCTAACGTTTCGTGGAGGGGGCTGTCTCTTTTGATATTAGTTTGGTTATCTAACTATATTGCCGAACTTAATTGGTAGGAACAAGGAAGTTAATATGAATTTCAATGCATTTTCTTGGAGGTTGCTTCACAATACACAGCCGTTCGAAATTAATAAGCTTTCTCTCAAAAAGCAAATCTCAGGTAAATACAAGCGCGAAAGGCGGCAGTGGACGACTTAAACCTCAGTATGAATGAGCGTATGTTACGAAAGTTAATTAAGTGAACGCATTACGAGTGTAAACACTATTAAACTGTTGCCCATAAGTTGTAATGGAAATCTAGAAGAACTCTGCACACAGAAGTTCGTGCCCACCACTAATCTGGAGGATTCTATGAATATCTGAGCAGTTGCAATCGCGTTTTCAATATTTCTAGGTTGATAAGGAAAAGCTAGAAGCTGTTTGAGTTGTTAAAATTCATGGAGAAGTTTGAAACAGGGAAAATTAAAAGTTAGGAGACTTGTATTCACAAAATGTTCAAATCAGAAAGGGTAAAGAGAACCTAGTCGGTACAATCACCCTGTCGTTTCTGAATGTACGTTAATGAGTTAATTAAATTCAATTCTTATTGAAAATATTGTTCTTAAGCAAAATATTAATTTTAAACCTTTTGAGTGCCTCTTGCGCCGCTTATAGATAATTGTGTAATATCTTATGAGGCATCCATTCTGTGTCGAAATTAAAGCTAATCATTGGTGTCACTCTCCTTGGTAAAAGTGCTTACGGGCCTTTAAAAATCTTGGAAGTTCCACGTAATTATGTAAACCAATAATTCTCGAGTTAAAAGCAGCAATTTCGTGACAGGGGCGTACTTAATTTAATTACACTCTAGCCAACTTTCGTAGAAGCTTGAAAGCGAATTAGCGATGACACGTACGTTTTTTAAACGGCAATGTTATAATTTAAAGATTTGTAATGACTTTCGAAACGGCTGTAAGCGCCACTGCGTAAACGGGAAAGACAAACACATAATCTCTTTTTGTTATCTCGAATAATAAACAGGTTTAGTGAAACCACCCCTTTAAGTTCAGGTTATAAACAGAATCTTTTATAGGGGAATCCATGTAAAATGCAGGACTAAAATAACCGGAAATTGGTTTGTTTTACTTTGAACCGCTCGATTACTAGTTGTTTTTTACTAAAAGCTCCCGTTTGATTACAAAAATCAGCCGCTCGAGCTCCTGATCCAGGACGAACCGTAAAAGCCGCCTGCACTAAGCTTGCAGACACGAGTCGATAGTGATCGAAATGCATTATTCGTGGTTCTGTTTGTTCGATAAAGTGCCCCGCTAGCGATTGTTTTTGTATAATGTTGCCTCTTGGGGTTCGGTAAATCAGCCGTGTATCATGCTTTCAATCCGCCCGTCTGCGGTTCGTTAAACACAATTTTTATTAATTCTCGTGAAAGTTTCAGGCTTCTCCGCCAAAAGCATTGAAAGCAAACGAGACGGAATTCGTTAGGGCGCATTATTCACTAATTCAGAGGGTCGGTTCTACAGGTCGGCCCGTAATTTGGTAATTGTTCTGGAATTGTGATAGTGGTTTAAAAGCGGAAGAAATAACATAGACCGCGAAGCTGTCGTCGTGGATTAAATGAACGACGTTTTGGTGTTCGTTCATGCATGGGTTTAAATGCCGTGCGCATATTTTAGTTTCGTGAGTCGCGTAAAAATCAACAGCAATAAATTTACATGTGTAATTGAGTTTGTAAAATTCACACGTCGTTTCTGAGTAGGTATTAATCTTACATATTTCAAGGGACTGAGGGTATATCATTATTTTATTACGAACGACAAACAATTTCAGACTCAAACCCCAGATTAAACAGACTCAATTACTCTAACCAGCTTCCAGTCATAGAAAACAAACGAGGGAGATATCGGAGGGCCGACCAGCTAAAGTGAAGACGGGTGCAGCTCTTTTCTGTAATTAGCAACGGGTGTTCAAATTAGCAGGGTGTACCCAAGAGTCTGGTAAGTCCATTAGCTTATCAGAGCTCTCAAACTCACTAAGCTCCTAAGCGTAGCCAATTCATTACGACCTGAAACATACTTCAGAGGAATCCATACGTCAATAGGTTGCATTAGCCATACACTCACGCTACAGGCGAAAGCCACTGTCGCGATACGCCTAAAGTCGAGGTAACTGGCAATCCTTTTAGTTAAAATACACTTGTACACGAAGACCAAAGCTACTGTTGCGAGATTAATAAGAACACTTAAGTACAATTGCATTTATGTTTCTGCCGTTTACAGAATAACTTACGTTTAATACCGTTACTTCTTAACTTTACTTATTAACATCTTATTAACGAACTAAATTCTAAGTCCAGTTTGACCAAGAAAACTCGGTAGGCGTTTAGAAATTTCCAAATAAGCCTATCAGAGCATGTCTAAATTTTGGACTTTTGGCACGTACATACGTACGTGACAGTTCATAATAGTTATGATCGAGTTGCAACAGTTGCACTTTTGACCACGTACTAACCATATACCTTCGCCCAATATTTCAGCTTACGAAGTAAACCCTGCATAAATTTACTCTAATCTATTCGTGAGATTGAAATATCTCCAGCTTCCCAGAGAAAGGCACGTTTCTAATATCGGTTAAACATTCGCTTGTTGTAATTTAAATATGACATTGTGCCTACGAATTCTACCTTATAATATTTATGGTACAAATGGCTTATAGCTAACTAAAATACAGTCTATTCCTACAACCGCGTATAGTTCATTTCACTAAAGAACGCAAATCGTAACACCACAAATACAGCCAACTTTACTATTGTCATTAATTATAGGAGTTTAGCTAGTACATAACACATAACACGCTAGTTCAATATTTAAATAGGTAACAGGTCTCTTGGCAGATTAAATTAGCGGGCAATTAGAAATTTACAATGTCATCGTAGGTCGAACATAGAAGGAGGGCGACCATTATAGTATGCCACCACGTAGGTAGAAATGTAATATGTTTCATAAATGCGCCAATAATTACTGAGAAACTCGGAGGTGATACAATACTAGTCGGTGATTCCAATCTTTCTTTGCGCCTAGTGTACATATTCGTCTTTACCCTCACAACACAAGATCGTGTTTTAACACTCCTAGCAGTGCGAGGCGGCGTTGGGAAAGAATAACAACAGCGAACTACCTAATTAACGGCAAGGACTTTCAGCAACAATTGCTAACCGAAGAAACGAAGCGGGGGCCACAACAAGGACTCAGCAACAAACGGAAAACTCAACAATGATTACAAATTCGGCGCGTTTAAAGGCTATTATCTGCTGTTTAAATTGGTAAATGCTGTGAAACTGGTGTGTGCTCTTAGTAGTTTAATTCGAAATATTACAGTCACTTCTTGTTAATGTTGGTACCGAATCGGTTGTGACGGCATGAATATTTAAGGGTCGGAAAAAGGGATAAGTCCACCGGCGTCAAATCGTACGGTCTTGTTGGCCACTTACATCATCTCTTCTGTAGATAACGCGACTTATTGGGAACATGCGTCATATTGACTAAAAATTAAATATGTGGTTACCCACATTTCTCTTTGTGTTAGACGTAGGAAACCTCAAATCTCTTAAAGTGGCATACTGCAGAGAAGTGTTGTGCGGCCTCTTCTATTTGCTATTCACCACTAAAATTCACCTCGGCAAATGCTTTGCTTTTGTGTAATTACCTATGGCTAAAGCCCCATCATGTTACTTTGGAGACTGCCAAGTTTTGATTCAATCCTCGCTGCAGTGAAATTCTTTTACCAAAAATGCAATTTTACATCTCAGCTCGCCGTCACGTAGGTGTTAATTTTTCTGTGCCAAATCCACTTTTCAGGCGCGAAAGCAAGCGCTAATTTTAAATAAATATTAAAAAGGGTGAGCTTTTTGTTTCTCGGCGTAAGGCTGCCTCCGACCCGCTTTCAGCTCTGGAAATATTCCCATTAATTTGTGTATGTTGGCCGTGCCGTATTCCAAAATTAATGAACACAATCGTTGAGGTTTTGTTGCGGTCTTTACTCTTCAACATCATTCTATATAATACCGGCGGACGCGGCGAGCCTTCGGCCCGGCTATTGATTTTTGCTTTTTGCCTGCTCCTGAGGAGGGAAAAAACCGGAAATCGTGGGATTAAGATTCACACGCCTGCGACTGTAATTAGCCCTTTGCATTCGGCGCTAATTCTTCCGCTTTTTGCAGGCCGAGGTTTTGTCTACTGGCTGTGCGGAACGGCGGCTTTGATGTTTTTGCAGGAATGTGCGGGTCAACTGGGCGTAGTTGTTCAAATTTGCGCATTGCGCGCTTTTTGGCGGAAAGAGCGATTGAAAAATGTGCGGGAGCTCGCGGTAGGCGGAAAAACGACGAGCTTCGCAGTTTTTGTGCCATCAGAAGCCTCCCAAGGCCAAACATTGAATTTTTGTTGATACTGAGAGTTTTGCTGTAATATAGAGTTAGCAGTTCACGTCTGCCTGCTTCCCCTCCTCCAAATGAGCTTGTCCACATTTGTTCAAATTTCACATCTTCAAATTAATTAAAACCAGACCGATTCCACTGTAGTAAAGGCTGAATAAGAGCTGAAGGAGTACGACCTGAAAAACAAAGCAGCAGCGCTTCGGCGCAGCGTGAAATCAGCACAGGAAGACCGAATTGTCCAATGATTAAATTTATTAAGCTTTGAGATGAGAGACTCGATACATTCAGTCATTGACCAATTTGGTTTTTCTATTCTGACGTCACACCGAAGCGCTGCGGCCTTGTTCTTCAAGTGGTATTAGCTGAACCCACCCTTGGAGGGAGGGCACAACATCTACTTGTAGAGAAGTAATAAATCATTCATTTCAGGG
This sequence comes from Agriotes lineatus, assembly GCA_940337035.1. Taxonomy (NCBI): domain Eukaryota; kingdom Metazoa; phylum Arthropoda; class Insecta; order Coleoptera; family Elateridae; genus Agriotes; species Agriotes lineatus. The sequence goes on from OW679196.1 coordinate 172,634,681, forward strand.
ATCAAATCATTCACTGGAATTATTATTTATTCACAACAATTGAAAAAAAAAACACAATTTACAATGTGTTTTATCTTTAATATTGGACTTTATTTGCAGTTTCAATTTTGCCGTGATCGTGGTATCAGTTCTTGTATTAATCGTATCTCATGTACATTAAAAAATACCGAAAGTAAAAATGTTTAAAAATAAATGCCCATTACGAGTAAACTAAAATACTAAAATGCTGTATATGATTATTTATAAAACTGTAAAGCATTTGTTGCTAAAATATCGGAAGCTATTGGAATATGTCAGTTGCGCTACATTAAGAACGATGTAAATTGTGCTTAAATTAAAATTAATTTATTTATGCAGGAATTGTCTTGAATTTCCAGGAATTTACCGTTATTAGTATAATGTGGGTTGAGTTGCCGCCTTTTCGTTGTTGTATGTTTGGTTGCCTAGCCCCCTGGTCTATTATTGTGCAAATGTTGGAAATAGGGAAACTTTGGCTTGTAATGTAGCATGCTGTGTGGATGCTTATTTAATTCAATATTAATATCAAGATATCTAAAGGGTATCATATGATAACAGTTGGTGATAGATAACTGGTGGTAGTAGCAATTGGCAACCAAGGGGTTGTTTACTGCAAGTGAAAAAACTTCTTTTATTTTGAATAATCTACGTTTAATAAGTCAAGTTAAAGGGGTAAGTTTCCTTTAATTGTGAGAGTAATATTGTATATTTGGTACGTGATAGCAAGATAGCCTTCTTCACGATCAAATTTGACCAAAGGTCACAATTATTATTCATATTATAATTTCAAGATTGTTTGAAACGATTTGAAGTGGTAATTGGTACTTAAACCATCAGTAAGTGAAAGTGAGAGTGATTGTGGCATGCTGTACTACCGTCTATAAAGGTATTAAGAGGTACGAGAGCTACAACGGGCTATTTTGGGTCTTCAACAACTCAAGGGAGGTGTTTGACGACTACCAATCAGTTAGGAGCTGATAGCAAATACACTCAAGGTACAAGTGAGTCTTCGTGAAGGTTAGTGTATTTTTATTAGCAAGTTTGGTACGACAAATTAGTGGAAAGCATTGTAATTTAAGTTTAGAGCGCAATTTAGAATATTAAGTTTTCTAAATTTGCTTTGATTCCGGTACTCGACGTTTTCGGCCATTATAAGTAGAAATTATATCATTTTGGTCTAGGTATCTGTAATTAATTTTAACCTCAATTTGGAAAAAGTAATTTGATTAAATAGTTTGACAACATTTAGTTTTGATTGATTGTAATGTCAAACCAAGCATAATAATACAATCTAACTTAAAAGAAGGTTCTATTAAAAGTACTAAGGAGTGTGATTGACAAAGAAGTCAATACAATAATAATTTTGCAATTCAGTATTCAATTATAAAGAGATTCGTTATTATAAGTTTATAACATTTACTCATTCAGCTGAGGAAGATAGATTCTTATTTGCTCAACAAACTGACTAGCCGAGGTAATTTTAAATAATAGTCAAGTGACATAATTTCAATCATATATTTTCATAAGTGAGATATGTCAATTTTGAAAGTTATTCAAAAGCAACAAGGTAAGTGTTTAATACATTATTCTCGATACTACTTCTGTTAACTAAGCAATAGGGTAGATATCCAATTTACTATACAGGCTATTTCTGAAAAATATGGTTTTTCTTCAAACGGCAGTAAAATGTGACATTATACTGCTTGATTGATGATGCTAAACTGTCACTGCATTGCCACACTCGTCAGTGGCAGAAATAGTAGATTATCCAATGAGGGAGAAAAATTGCACTGAAGCAAAATAGCATTCTCTCCGAGTTGCATATACTTTTTTTTCACGTTGCAGGAAGATTTAAAACGAAAAACCTGTTATTTTTTAAACGTCATTTATGATATTTTAGTTACAATTATTTTAAAATTAGTACCTATGGTAAATTTTAAAGTTGGTGGTACTGTAAGTCATTATGACAAGAGCTCACAATTATGTCAAATTTGAGGTTATCAGGTTAGGTTTTGCGTCAGTTTTGACACAAACTGACGCAAAACCTAATCTGCTAACCTCGAATTTGTTGAATTGTTGTGTCAGTCATAATGAAAACTCCTTAGGGAATTTTTTGTGTTATTTAGTCTCTAGGGAGTAAATGTTTTACTTCTGTCATAATTTTGATGCTATAGAAACCGACTTCTACTCCCGGTCGTGGTAAATAGTATATTACGTACCGAGGTGGAAAGTGTTTCATTCCTGTCGAGAGATTAAGTAGTTAAACGAGACGCGTAGCGTCGAGGTCAACTTTATCTCGAGACAGGAATGAAACTGTTCACCGTGGTATGTATACTATTTTATTCGCAACTACTTTATTCTAAACAATAATTGGAAAAATTATTATATTTTGATACGACAGGTTGTGACGCGCATAAATGAATGAACGAGATTCCCAGTGTCCCTACCTACACAGCGCAGCGGTCGGCAATTGATTCATTTCCAACCTCTGCGACGGCAATCACTTTTCCGACCGGTTGGAAAGTTACAAGTTGGGAATAGCTCATTTTCCAACTTTTTAAAAGCCAGTAATGATCTTATTACATATATGGTTGCGAATAGCAGTTATTATCTGCCACTGACGAGATCAAGCAATTTTCTTCGAATTTTGTTCACAACTTTGTAAATAATTTGTTATAAACGTTTGAAGAAAAAGTACTATTTGTTATTTGGAGCAAAAGTATCTTTAAATGGCTCGGCTGTACTTATCGGCCCTGCAAGCTCGGCAGATAACCCGTCCATCCACGCCACATAAAGTATAACTTTTGCTCCTAATAACATAATACACTATTATATAGGGGGAGCGATTTCCTGTAGCGTCATCTTGGATAGATTGAGTGGTAGATTGCTTCTGGCGCTCTGTGATGAATCTTTCGGGGATGCACTTTCTATGGATTCTTCTGAGATGCACTTTCTGTGGATTTCAAATCGTCCGATATCTTGGAATTTATCGATCAGCAGTAATGTGTTGTACACGCAGCCGCTGAAATTCATCTAGTAATTTTAACATTCAGTAATATCTCAAAAGCAAACCCGGGCCGCTCTTCACTCTCCGGTAGGTTAATCTACTTTCACTTTTGTAGTCGTCTGACGATGTTGGGGTATTTCAGACCTCTTACCACCCCGTTTAGTGTTATGTATATCCCTCTTGTGGCTCTGCTGTCATCAAGAGAAACACCAGGAGGAAACATTTAGAAACAGTATGGATGTGGCCTGCAGCGACTCTGGCAAAATACCTCTCTCCAAAGGCCGTTTTCTCCTATGACTTCACACTGTCATATTGGGGAAAAGCCTGCATACCTCAATCCTGCAGTGTTTGAGACAGCTGCACCACAGAACCTAGGATCAACACGTCCTGTGGCTTGTTCATGGTCGCTCACCCTTGGCTTGTGCATGTGCGGATACTACCCCCTCTATGATTCCCATCGTGGTCGTGGTCGAACCATTTCTAACAAGCGGAGAGGCAAAACTGGAGAAGTATCACTTTTGTGTATACCAAATTCTTATCGTAGTGTTATTTCATGTATTTTACGTAATGTAGGTACGTTTAGCAACTGAATAACAAAATATGTTGTTGGAAATAAGTCAAGTTCACGCTTAAAATTATGAAAATATCTATTGAAATCGGCCATAGTAACATTTGCATCACACACGAAGGATAATATTAAAATAACAATTACGTGACAATAACGTTAAGGATAATAATAATGAGAAGGGGGAACTTGGTACGCTGCTATCAATTCGGCTCTGACTCTGTCAACAGTATCTTTTAAATCACCGCGATTAGTTATGTGCAGTCGGTTTCTTTTTTTTAGTTAACCGATTTGTGACTGCAGTGCTTAATTGCTACGACTTTCCATGTTACGTAACATATGAAATATGTACGAACGGTTTTTCTAATTTTTCTGATCTCTTTACTCTTTTACCGCCTTCCTGAATTGTTCTAGCGCCCACAAGGGGGATATGTTGCTTACTTTAGGAATAACTGGTCCATAGCAATCTCATTATCGATCAATCTTTGTTTGAACGACTCCTAGACTGCCGGAGCGAATATCGCATTTCAAGCTGTTACAAACTAATATTGACACTAACGATTTAATTAAACTGATCGAAAATGAGATATTTTTTTTGTCACTACGGATCTTCCTTTTGACGATTTCTGGTGTTATCTTTGGACTTCTACAGTGACATATTTCCGGGCTTTGCCACCAATATGAATTTCTATTACCGAGAAATAATTTTTAACGATTTCTGGTATTACTCTAGGACAGGGGTGGCGAACCTTTATTCATCTATGTGCCATTTTTTCTAAAGAAATGTTTAACGATGCCATGACGTGCCATCAAACAATCTTGACTTAGTGATTAATGGGGAAAAAATAAAACTAAATACTAGCAACTTAAAATTCTTTATTTGCAACAAAAAATATACATTTTGTACAGCAATAGTGACGTTATGTTTATTTAAATGAAAGAAAAAATTCGTGTGACTTCTGCTGTTGCAAATTAGATGCTAAATAACTTATATTAGCTCCATACTTTGCTACTTTTAGCAGAATGCAAGCTGGACTGGATTCATCTGAGAAACGGCTTCTAAGCGAGTCTTTAATGTTATTCATTTCTGAAAATAATGTCTCACAAGCATAGGTAGACGAAAATATTGTTAAGATAGCAAAAGCCAGCTTCTTCAGACAGCTAAATGTGTCTGGAATTGAATTCCACGTTTCCATAATTTTGATAATGGCATTTTTACTTATATTACCTGATACATATAGTATTTCTATTTCATTTAATTCCAACTCTTTCCTTGTTTCGAAAATTTTTTGAATCCATATTGAACTAGACTGGAAATCAATCAGCTGTATTACAATTTCCAACCAATCAAATTTGGCCAAGTTCAGTTTATCAAGTGAAGTTACATCAGGATATATAATAAATTTCAGTGTTTCCGATAATTCTTTGAACTGAGAAAATCTCGTTGAAAATTCTTTGATTGAAGAATTAATTACCGAATTAAACTCTTCAGTGACTGTTGCTTAGTCTGGTTTTTCATGTAAATCTAAATCTCTGGAGATTTTTTTCAAGTTTGGGCAATACTTGTAGTTTTTGGTATAGTATTCCAACCAAAAATTGGAAAGCTATTTAAAATCTAGTACACCATGAAAAGTGCCTTACAAGAGATTAAGCTCATTTTACATCGACTTATTCACACCTAGGAAAACTTTTATTTACGGCCATGTACCGACCTGAATACGTCCTACAAAGAATGTTCAGTATTGCAACTGTTAATCCCTACTTACTTAAATGTTGCCGGAGGCAAATTTGCAGGGTCGACCGAACCGATCATATCAACATTTTTTCCATGATTTCTGGCTTTGTTGCACTTCTTGGACATCCACAGCGTAGAGTGCAATTTTAGGCTTTTATAACCATGTTTACCCGGGGCTAATAACCATAGTAGTCGATGCCCTGTAAATTGTTCTAGTAGGAATAATAATAATAATTACTTGGACAAATTGATGGAGTTTTTGGAAGTATTTTTTCCTGTCGATTTATACTTTCATTGCCGACCAAAGTTTTTAAAATTAATTCTCTTCTTATTGCACTTTTCGACACGTACAGCTATGAAAAGTATTCCATCCACGTGTATTCATTTTTTTAAATAAACTGACAAATGCTTTTATTTTAACAGCTTGATACAAACAGCTATTTGACAGAATGTCTTAATATTCTGTAGTTGTTGGCATGTGAAGCATTTATCACAGTTTTTTTCCAATTTTGTTGCTTTCAATAAAAACAATATTGTTTTGGAAAGTTATAGTCTGTGCGTTTATATTGACTTAAAATCCGAATAAGCCATAATTGATCATTAACTAATGATGTCTTGAGAAGATGTTGGGTGTGAGCTTAAAGTGAACTGCCGTTACCTATCAACGCCATTCTGGCAGGTCGATACGTGGAAGTGCAGTAGGGAAAAGCTCCACTTTATTTAAGCACATGATTACGAACAATTTGTAATTAAGCACTTAGCCCAATGGATTGATCTAGAGACAGTAGCACGGCAGACAAGGACAGAGTGGGGATGTTCGGCGTGGCAGTCTAATCTCTCAAGTAATTCGGTTTTAATTAACATGCTTGTTAATCATTACCGATTCAAATTATTTCAAACTGTCAGTTGGAGTGGCGGTTCCAAATCTACACAGCCTCCTCCCGCAGCGGCTGCAAATGGAATTGTTCGCCCCGAGTGGTCGGGATCTTTTCAATTAACTAACGAGAGTAAAAATCGGGCACAGTTTTATTGTGCCGGAGCGGACACAAATTTAAATTTGTCGTTTTCAGGGGTCGTTGCCTGATCAGAATCGCATTTTGCACTGCACCGACTCTTCCTTTGCAGTCTTTGCACGCCTTTCAGCTGGGCGTTTGATTGTGGGTTGCGTGATATTTCAGTCGTCTAATCGAAACCAAGCAAACGTGGGCTTCCCAAATTTTGTGTGGTGTGCCTAGGAGGTTATAAATAGTCGTAATTTTTACGTGTCACAACATTTTGTGTTCGTGTAACATAATGAAGAGCAACCTATTTGCGCAAATGACAACACAGTCACGCATAAAAGAGGTCTGTAATTTATGCCAACGGGCTTTGCATTCAAAATTGTTTCCTAATTTGTCTCCTGCTGTTCCTAAACAACTTTTTAAACGTTGAACCGTGTGCTGTTACCATACACGAAAGTGTGGTCGTCGATGTTACTCGGATTTTTTAAAATAATTGCTAGGGGATAAACGCACACTTCGTTATGATTTATGGCAGACGAGTGACGACTCACCTGCATTGTATTGTTGTAGATTGTTATGTCAGATCAATTTCTACTAATAGTATAATAAAGTATGAGTGGATAACAATGTCTTTAAAACACGCGCGAGTTTTCGAGCACGACGGCGTAGCCGGAGTGCTCGAAATAGAGAAAATGTTTAAAGACCAGTTATCTACGAATATTTTATGCTATTTTTTATTATACCTGCAATACTGGAAATCAATTACGCACTAAAAACTTAGAAATAATTTTTGTCGTGATAAATCGAGAATTGTTTACGTTTTTGTCGCGTCCTCGTCCGTTGTTGCATTCAGTCGTTTCCTTGACAACCTTTAAAGCTCGGCGTGCTTTAATCGCCTGTTTTCGTACGCTCAGGTGTGCTTTAAACGGCGATTCTGATACAGGTATAATAAAAAATGGTATTTCACATCCTTGACTACTTTTTATGGTAATGTTTTTTTGAAATGCTAACGTACCAAGCCGTTAAGTTTCTCCTTTTTGGAACTGGCTATTCATGGATCTAGCCACCCTAATATACTTCATCGATTACCAAAGAGAATTTCATTTAATGGGCTGGAGTGAACTTTGGAAAGTCATGAAGAGAACTGATGTCCGGTTTGATACCGGCTGAAAAGCAAGGCCTCAGCTCTCGGGTCTGACGTCAGCACTAAAATGCCGAATTGGCCAATGATTGGATTTACTTCACCTTTACTCCGCCTCGCTCCCCCAGATAAGAGACCCTCATCGGCCAATTCGGCATTCTTGTGCTGACGTCAGGCCGGAGAGCTGGGGCCTTGCTTTTTCAGCCGGTATTGGCAGAACACGGAACTTTAACATGGAGAACGCGATATCGGTATTGTTCCAGGTAAGCAATCATTAGTTTACTTATTTTGGACCTGCAATTACAAGGATGATATAAACAAGAAATGGCCGCTCTTTAACACTAGGAAGAACAACCAGAATCTAATTAAGCAAAATATATATGCCAATAGCACCAAAAAAGGCAAATAAGGCTTATAAGATCTATAGTCACTGTCACTTAGAGGTGGTTCGAACTTGGACAACAACGGAGAAGATGCGACGAGAATCTGAAAAGACTCATCACGCAGAAAAAAACAGAAGGAAAATTGAGAAAAGGAGATCATCGGACGACTAATTAATAATAAGACTGGTTCACTGGTTATTTTTGAAGATCAGATAGCTTTAATATGCTGCTCCATTGAAATATGTTTGTAAAGCGTTTAAGAACAATTTGCTTTTTTCTGTGTAAGACAACCTATGTATTGTTTGAGGCTTTCGCGGTTACTCGAATTAGTATCCTTCGCATAGAATTTCGGCTTAGACCGCGTAGTAGGCCAAATCTGCCTAAGTATCCTCGTTCTCAAGATACTCAAACAACACGAGCCACCAAAGAGCATGGCCATCGCGCGGGTTTTTGCTCGACTTCACAAGGTGCAGGGCACACTAAGCCAGAAAATGCTGGGTGTTCATATACAAATACTACGCGGTCTAAGCCGAAATTCTATGCTAAGGATACTAAGACAACCTATGATTGTTACTTTAGAAAAACATATTATAAACCAAGGTTCCATATGAATACTTGCTTCAACTAAATGTTTAATATTAATCGCATCACCCACGCATTGTAGTATGCCCAGGGTAACACAGCAGAGCTACTAGCTGGAAACCCATACATTCTATATCCGCCGTTGGGACTAAACTTCCGGGGCGATCAAATCCGGGTCGGTCAGCCGGAGCATTCCAGATATTATCCCGAGAGTGAAGGACATCGCCAGTAATAATACTAACTTCTGATCGATAGACTCGAAATTTGGCAGGATGATGAAAAGGGTTCCGCCGTTGATGGATATTCGAAGTCTTTGTGTTTCACCAGCGACCTGCGGGGTATTACAATCCCTTTATGCACGCTTTTAATAAGCAAGCAAACTGATTAATTGCTGGGCTCGTCGTGGCCATAAACACGTTTCTCGAAACAATTTTGAACCATAGTCAAATTTTTAACGCATTTAAATACCATTCGCGCTAGTAGAATACGAACTAATTTCAAATTTAATTCACCCTCTCAAACAGTTTAATTTTGAGGCTTCACTGGAAACGAAACAGCTTGAAAAGACAAAGCTCAAAGTTCAGTTTACATTTATTGACTACCCGAAAGTCATAAATTTATGCAAATAACTCATTTTCAAGACTTAAGCGAAGTTAGTTGTTTGTGCCAAAAAAATGATTGCTCTGCCGCAACTATCATATTGCCTGTAGTCCTTTTGCTAATGGAACAAATTACAAGTTAGGCCAAAATCTCGAATATTCAATACACTAACTAGCAGGAATTCCATTATCTAATGGTGAAGTAAAAAGTCGATGAAGTTGTTATGGTTATGAAGTAAAAGAACAATTTACAATAGAATTAATATCGAGCAATAATTTTAGGTCATGTACATACAGTACTACAGCATAAATTAAGATTTGATAGTAAAAACTTAATCGTTTCTAAAAACGGTTATAAGTATAAACCCTGTGACACATCCGATTTAGGTCTGTATCGTTCATTGCCATAATCTGCTTGTGTCCCACCAAATAAGACTGATTGTGGTATTGAAATCACGATTATAAAATTTTCGTATTGTCTTATTGACGATAGTAAATTGTAAACTATTGTATGATTCGTAGGATTTTTTTGAAAAAATGCAAAATGTTTCCAACAACAATCTTAGACATAGCATTCTGTTTTCTGTGCATAATAGATAAAATGTTTAATTCTATTTTTGATTGTGGAGATATAAACAGTTGACCTAAGTAACTATAAGATTATTTACTATTTTAGGTCTTGTTTGGAGTGATGCTGAAACTTCATTGTACTAATCGCGTATTTGTAAAAACACTCAGAAGGTGAGCCCATGAAAGCCATCCAAAACCTCGAGACTGATTGGTCATCTATTTATTTCATGGTGGCTGACTTTTAATTTCCTTGTTTAATCTCCCTTCTCCACGGCTGCGCTCGCTGTACAAATTCCTCGTAGGCTGACGAATTCAAGATCGGTTTAATTTTTTACTGTGATTGCTCGTCTATGCTACACATTTCAAGGTGGCAAATTTCAAGGATCTTTGGGGTTTGATCCATTGGCTGTCACTAAAATGCCGATGATTTTTGTGTCTACTTCCAGCTTTGCTTTGGTCGCTTAATAATACTTTCCCTCCACGAACCTACCCCAAACAACCCCGATAAACCGATAAATCGCTCCTTTCGGCCTGCTCAAAAATAGCGGCGCGTCCCGTGATAACCCTGACGTCGTCGGGCTTGTGTTTAGTCAGACAGATCATTTGTAAACCATCTGAACTGCTGCTCCTTTGTGCGCCTAAGCAAATGTTTTCCCCGTTCGAGGCGAGTTAGGGAATCGGATTTTCAGCCTGGATTTGCAGAAACGCAGACGTTTTTTTAGTTCTTCTTCGTTTCGCTAAATGCTGCACCCGAAAATTCTGCGTTAAGAGTCGGCTCGACCTATCCTGCTGAGCATACGAATGCGCCATTCGGCCCTTGGCTCATGAAAATTCTATTTGGCCGAACGCCGCAGTCGTTTTCAAGATTTTCAGCAATACTTCAGGCGCGCAGTTGACGAAATTTAATGGGCGGTTAATCTGGAGACGCATTTGTTCGGCGCTCCTTGAAAGAATTGGAATTCGCTCTGCCGCCGTAATGCTCTGCTCGATTCTGTAGATGATGTTCGTGCGTGATTGGTTTTCGTATCAGTTGTAGTTTGTACATAGTGGAAGCGAGCCAAGTCTTCTCGCTTTATTGAGCCTGTCGGAAAACTCGTCCTGGTTGCGAAGGTTTTGTTGCGAAAAAATGTTCTTCTGTATTTGCTAGACCATTTGTCAGATTGGAAACTCTGATGTGCAGCATTTGTGGGATTTTAAAGTAGCTGATACCGATTAAGCCGCATAAACGAATACAACAGGAAAGGCTTTTGTTTCATTTTTATTTTACGTAGTGTTTGGAATTTGACTACTTGGCAGTTAATAAAATCTTAATAGCAGATGTATTGCAAAATAATATGTAATTAGTAGCATAACGAACAACTACAAGACTAAGTGTATAAGGACTAAAAACTAACACACGTATATCACAGAACCACACATAACTACTCAATGTTCATATCTATATCTATAACTTATTGGGAGCCTTAACTGCAATACGTAAGTTCATAAATTGTAACGGGGAGAAGTTATTGCTGAGGGATTCGAAACGTGACTGCTTCAAACGAACCTCCCAAAAATAATTCCTTTCGCTAGAATAGAGCAAATGACCCCAGATACTGGATTTCACCCGCCTCCACCTGATAACAGCCAGAACCTCCGTAGCAACTACAGCATCCTACGGATAACCCCAAAAAAGGTTAAAGCAAAAACAACATTGTTAGGCTACAATTCCATAAACGAAGCGACTTCTTACCAGAGCTCTGCCTATTTTAACATGTGAAGAATTGCATCTAACAAAATCCACATACGTGTGGTTTAAGCTTCGAACGCTATCAAATTCCCTTTATTAAAAACCGTAAAAAAAAATTCGAAGCTTCTTCGAACAATGCCCACTATCTGCTTCTTGCATTTCAACCCCAAGGGTTGCTTGGCGGACTGATCTTCGGTTGCACTCTAGAACCCCCAAAATTCAAATGCCATGTCGAACACTAGGACAGCTAACCTCTTCACATCTTGGGGAAAACGACAACCTGGAACGACAAGCGTCCATCTTGCAACAAAACCGAATCTCATGCTTCAGACAAAATCTACAACCGCTAACTCTCAGTGCTAAATAGGTCCTGTAACCGACAGGCGAATATGTAGCCGAAATAAACAATTAAATGTCTCAAGAAAAGCAATGTGCGCTCATCATATTCTTTTTTCACGGTTTAGACGTCACGATCTGTTTTGGTTAACGCATCGCTCTTTCTTGAGAAGCTCGTAGTTGCTTGCGCAATAGGAACGTAAAACGATAGATATTTTATAGTGTCTAGGTTCTTTTTCCAGAAAATTGCGGTTGCTAAAACGTGCTGCACCACATTTAAGTACCTACGTTATTGTGCGCACGACTAGTAGCCAAGGGGGAATGGATGGGTTAAAAAGCACGCTGTTAGACCTTGTACGTCTTCAAATGTCCATGTCACTGCAGCTTTTAGAGTTTTGAGTATTCACATTCAGCAGCTATCGGGTGTTCAAAAACTAATACAAATGGACCATCATGTCTGGGCCATGCGAAAGGCTTTTATCTTTAATAAATAGTGTTTATTAAACACCCACAGACGTGTTATCTAGATTTTGGTGTGCCAATGTTCTTATGTGGCACCGTTATTATTGCTCATTTTTTCATAATCTCACAAATCTAATTGAAAACAGTATCTCCAATGTTACCTATTTTAGAATTGTTTACATAGATAAATTTCTGACATAAATTTACTTGAACACAACAAAAATGTCGGCCAACCCAATCATTTACTGTATGTGGTGAATTATTGATTTAAGTTGTTTTGTTTCCAGTTTCAGTGCCAACTGCTTTCTGCTGCTTTTATTTTTCTCGACAGTACTCTACTTCGAGGCACCGTGGATCCCCTTATAACCTAGATAATGTAATTGCAAGCAAACTTATGGTTTTGTCGTTTCTCCCAGACAGAAAATGTTGACGCATTGAAGCTTTTGCTTAGAAACTAGGAAATTTATGTATATATAATGTATACTTTAAAAACATTTTTATACAACGGTAATTTATCTTCCACAGTAAATATCCACAAGAATTTTTAGACACATTTGCAGGGGAATGTGGGCTCTGTTTCACACTACATTGTTTAATTTATTATTTCGAACGAATACTGATTGTATCTTGTCTGAAATCGTCAATAATCTGTACACTTTGTCCCATCTAAGGTGTTCTTTAATAATAATAATAATAATAGTAATAATAATATGGTCTTTATTTGCTCAGATAACATGAATTGCAATACCCACTCACGCTGACCGCTATCTACATGCCAATTCCCCATCATCATCCAACACAAAAAGTTTTCGTCATTAATTCATTGGTGCACCGTGCTGCGTGCTGTTTCCGTATTCCAACTCGATCCACGCTAAATTGAATCATATTTGGAAAGCTCTTAAGAGTTCTTCCTTCACCCAAAGATAAATGAAACACATTGGTTCGTATCTCTGAACACCAGCGTTGCGTTAAGTCGGGTCTCGTTTCAGCATCAGCCATCGCCGAACACCAACGCGATAACAGCTATAAGATCCTTTTCGATGAAACTTCTATTGTCTGCAAATCCTCATTTTTCTTTAGCAGAAAGTTTCGCGAAGCTATTGAGATTTACAAACACTTTAATAATAGTGGAAAACGCTAATTTCTAAACCAGATCCACCGTCACTCAACCGTGACGACTCTTGACTATAAATTTCGCCTTCGTCTTTCCGATCGTTGGAAGAGTTTCGTCTCTGGCGTAGCAGCTTCCACGTTGAGTTACCGTGCTATTTTGTTTCCCTTCTGGTGAAACGTTTTATGAAAGTGGGAGAAACGTTGAGTTCAATAATGACACAGTCCAAACCCGGAACTCATCTGTTATACATAATGTAATACATAGAGTTAGAGATAGATACGTATGGAATGAGCTGCAGTTTGAACGGATGATAGCGTTCGGCCTTGAATGTACATTTTTAATGAGAATTTATATATTAATAACTACATCCATATTTTCGATAAAATAGCCCGGTAACCATTAAACAAATAGCATGCAAACATTATAGCTACCTGATATGCGTTTCAATGTCGTTGATAAACATATCGTGAGTTGGGAATAGGCATAACTGCGATAAATAAGCACACGATATTCATATTGGTATCCACTAATGACAAGGAAAAACTACATTAAAGCAGTTAAAAGGCATTGACGTCACTTTCGTTCTAATTAGACTCGAACGCTGGCGCCCAAGCAACAATACTCGTATGGTAACGTTATTCGAAAAAAAAAAATTCAATTCCAAAACAATTCCAGGTCGTACGTCAGGCCGCGTTACGACCGTTTGAGGTGGATTTAATTAGGCGAACTTTTAGCGCTTTTTGGCGAGCAAACTCCGTTAATGGCCTGTATTTATTTTTTGCTGCCCGAAAGTAGCGGGAGCGGCGCTTCCATTAACGTTAATCTGCCTGGTAAATTTTTAAGCCGTTGATCCCGGAGGAACACGGCGGCGATCGTTCCCAAAATTTCCCAGCCGTCTCAAAGATCCGAAGTGCACTTCTGCGCCCGACATTTAAACAAACCAGAAGTGGTAGGTTCTCTCACGATCGGGCGCCGAATTATTTCCAGACCGCCGTTTAACGGCGCCATAAAGCATTTAAGTGACTGAAAATTGAAATCGATTTTGTTATTAAATCGTTTGCGTATGCGAAACAGATGCACTTGTTCGCTCGCATCACTGTCCGTCGGCGTCGATTCGCTCTTTGCTCTTTGGTACATCACGGCCATAAGTGATAATCGCGCGTTGTTCTCTTAGGGCCTTTGGCCAAATTGCCGACCGATGGGTTTTAGATTAGGGCCTGCATTATTTAGATTTAGACCATCCGTAATGCCTTCCATATGTTCCGAATTGCTTAAGCAATGACGCTATCAAATAACACATTTATTTTCTAGTAATAGTATATTGTGTATCTAGGACGAAAAGCGTAACATTCCCAGACGACTGTGAATATTGTTGGGCGAGGCGAATGCCGAGCCCAACAACACAGGAAACTGGGAATGTTCCTTTTTGTCCAAGATACACATACTATTTTTCCGCCGATCGATACGAGTAATTTAAAAAATTAGGAAATAGTACTGGTATATTCCCTGCCTAGGCCGGGAATATTATTCCTGTACAGTTGTATTGCAAATTACCTAGCAACGGCTGATATAATGGAATGTTTGAATTATTCCTGTACACTTTTATTGTAAATTACCTAGCAACAGCTGATGTGATGGAATGTTTGACTTTGCTCAACAAAATGTTGTCAATAATGTGACAGTTCTAGTACAATTGGCGGAAAAGAAGTTTATATCTGACACCATTTCGAGCAATGTACAGTAAACGACTGACAATTGTTGAATTAAGTGTTGTAATAATACTGATGAATAAGAGTTTGAAATGATCTTTATAGTGTTTACAATTTCTTTCTACTTATTAACGCGTGTAAGTTCCACGATTTTGATCTAATGGATCCATCTAGTTCTAGTCGGAGATCTTCCTCAAGACCTACTGTCTTTGATTCGTCCGTGTACTTTTCGAGACTATTACGAGAAATGTGACTAACGTATTTCCATGTCTGTCTAACTATAATTGTTAAGAAACAAGTTGTAATATAGGGTTTTGTATTCGAATAAGAGGAATTGTTAACGCTGACTAGTAAAAACTGTGCTATTTAAGAAAATGGAATGGTATACGTTACAACAACTCATAGAAATAGTGGAAATTCACTATAAAAATGGTACGTAAAGGACAAAGTCTACGCCAATAATACACAAACAATTAAAGCCCCCCAAGATAATGTTCGAACTGCTCGCTGAACAGAACCGTAATCATGCGAAAATGTGATACAGAATTTCCTCAACGGGGTAATCATTTGTTACAAAAGCCGACGCGTTTGTATCGTGCGTTTAAAAAACTCATTGGCAGCATGCCATAATCAAATTGAAGTTTGCCATAACTTGATACATACCAATTGAAGCAAATGAACTACTAAACTACTATAAGTTAGAGAGAACTAAATTACATTTTGATCTTGAACTATTTTCCTAAAAATAAACAAAACACTTAATAAAGACAATTTTTATTGGCTGTTATGATTAATACACTTGTGTAAATGCCATCTTATTTTCCTTTTTGGACAATGACAACTGCTTTCATAAACAAAATGCAATCTGACATTCACCTACAGACTTAAGTTACGACATGACTAGATTTTCTATCTTTCTTTCCAAGGCCTGCTCTAAATGAGTTTTTTAATATCGCGATGCTTTTAATCGAATTCAAAATATTGGCACTTTTTTTAACAAAAATATGTTTTTATTCATTTAAAATGATACAGTTTAATGGAAAACCCTATATACCCGGTGACAATGAGACCAAGGCCATGCTTATATCTTCTTTATTTACGAATCAATTTGGATAAAATTTTATATGAAGATACATACTAGACATAATTTCTGATTAATCGATAGATATAGTCAAAATGGTCGATTTTCGGTTCACCGGAAATGACACCAACTTTGATTTTGTAAATGAATCACCCTGTATATTTTATGTTTTTCGGAATCTACAAGTCAAATTACATACAATAGTATTAAATTTTCATTTTTCAAACAAAAAAATATTTTTTCAAATTTTATTTTTTACCATAGAAGGCCGTGAAATATGTTCTAATTTACTCTAGCAATAGCAGCTATTTTATCAGTAAGGTCAATAACAAACCAAAATAACAGAATAAAATTTGATAAACACGTTTTTTAAGAAAGTCACTTGTTTTAAATGGCACCTACTAAGGGCGATCTTGCCATCAGATAGAAAATGTAAATTGCTGACGTTTATTAACATATTCGAATTGTTATGAATTTCATTAATTCTCTCCAATATTCTGTATCGTAGTATTTCATTTTGGTCATGTATTAGCTGCTGGAAAATAGAGTTTTTTAAATACGACCACTGAAAGAAATCGCATTGGTGTGTTTCGACTAATAAAATTCGCCTCTCGAAAAATTCTCGTATTATATTTAAGGTCTCATGTATTGTGTGCGCAGTGGTCCCGTCTTGTTGGAAAAATCCAAACTTGAGTGCACCGTCATGAAGCTCTTTGAAAAAGGACCGGAAAAGCTTTTCTCAATAGCTTTCTGCAGTCAAAGTGCATGAAAAAAATCTTCGTTGATTTTTCAACAAATAAACACTTGTCTTACGTTTACCTTAAAAAAAGTATGGCTCAATTATTCTCCGCTTTGAAATAGCCGCCCTCACGCCTATTTTTGAGGATAAAGAGGTGTCTAACATAAAATTAGGCTTCGTCCCTTACAAAAGAGTTTCGCCTCTGCTGTGGTTTACACGTTGAGTTACAGTGCTCTTTTGCTTTTCGTCCTGATGAAGCCCCTTACGAAAGTGGGCGAAACGTTGAGTTCGTCGGCCTCAATAATGACACGGTCCAATCCCGGAAGTCGTTTATTACTTAATGACAATGGCCGTGAAAGCCTCCGAAATCATCTCAATAACTTCCTCAATATATGTTCGATGGTCATTCTGTTTGCGTACTGGTTTTCCTATTGTCCATTTCTCACAGCGGTATACGGCTAAGAGGAGGATAAAGAAATGTTTCTGCCATTGCTAAATGCTGTACCGGGTAAATCGAAGACTATTCTTCGGAAAAGTATAGTTACTTTATACGAGAGCCTAGTCTATAATACACTTCTAAGACAGACAATTTTAAAACCACCATGAAAGTCATGAACTATCGTGGACAACAGAAGCAACATCAATAGCATTGAGGCAGCAACCATTTTCGCATTTGGCTTGTACAAACGATTACATCTCTTTGTTTCTGTTGCAAGTTGTACTTGAAAACCAATGTACGACATTTCACAGACTAAAATATGCACGCGGCTTGCTACAGTGGGAAATGGGCGCGGTCTTTCTCTGAAAACGCAGGTGATTCGTATAATAGTCAATTCGGAGTTCGACAATAAATTTGGGCCACTCTCTCGGGTTCAGAAGGTTTGGTCAAATGTTAAAAATCAGCCAGCGTTGAGAATAAACCAAAGGCAACGAAAAGATTCGGGGCGATGCCTGATACTGGTCAGATAAAAATTCATGGTGCAAATAACGAAAGCGACAGCTTTACTGAAGACGTGGGTCGCCTGCCTCGCGTTCAGCGCAACGATCTAAGATCAGCGGTATGCGCTGAAAATTGTACTCGGGAGAAAATGAATATAACAAAGTCACAATCGTTAAGAGTTTTTGTGTTCGTTTAATTTTGCTAGACTATGAATTTTTCGGAGAAATTGAGAATCTTGAACCTAGCTCACCTCAGGAATGTTCTAGAGACGAAGGTGGAAACGTTTTCTCAAATTGATTCTGTTTAATTTAAAATGTGTCTAGATCGATAGCTAAATTTTAAGAATTCACTCATAATTCAAGTGTTCTCATTTTGGTGCTGTTTTACACACTAATGTTGGTTCAAGCTTCTTTTAAGAGAGAATAGAAAAAATATAAAGTCTTCTATTCTAACAATGTTTTAATTATTATCCTTCGAAGATTTCTCAAACAAAGCGTTACTTCACCTCGTTTTGATTTAGGATTCCCTTGCCTTTCTGTTTCCCTAAAGTTAGTATTTCACAACCGAAATGTTTAGATAACATGCTTCAAGTTCAGCCAGATACAAAACTTGCTAAACCTTCATGCCCAAACCTGTCAGGTATAACGAAGGGCGTGGAAGTAGCGACGTTCGGCTAGGAAATGAACCAATTTTCGCGGTACTTCCCAAGAGCTTTCGACATGCCTTGCCCGTTCGCCGACTTCTCCACCTTAATCTCGAGTCGTCAAATCACTGTTCCTGTTTGTATTTTGAATAGCAACGTGGGACTGGATGAGAGCTGTTATTTGCATGACTGCTGCTGCAGAAATCAATAGCGGGCACGTCTCCTTCCCGATCAATAAATGGCGGAACGAACTGGCAGAGAATTTTGAAAATCACGGCCACACAAGTCGTTAAATTAGAATATGTTCTAATCACAACTTTCAGTGGAAGTTTCATCAAAAATGTCTGCGTCGACTTCCCTACAATGAAGAGTCTACGTGAGCTGAGAATTCCTTGTCCAAGTCAATGTACAATTTTGGGAAACGAAAATGCATTGCGAATAAACAGAATTCTATTTTTAAAATTTTTTGTTAGTTTTGAAATCATTCACTGTTCATTTTGGTTTACATTATTATGATGAGAAAATTGCCTCACTTACTGTTAGCTTACACATTCTTTTATGTACATTGTACAGTAATCTTAGAAATTTGATTCAGTTCATTTCTACAGGGTGTTCCGAAAAATCGTTTACAAATTTTCAGGGATTGGAGAGGAAGGCAAGTGAAGTAATTTTCGCTACGCAACATATGGTCGGAAACGTCTCCTTGTTATTGAAAAAAAATATTTATTACAGATTGCTTTTTATCGTAAGTTACAAAAGTAAAAACAACAAAATGGTACTTAACAACCATCATTCATAATAATTGCTCGAACTGTCGACCTACAGCATCGTTGCAAGCGTGGCAGCGACGCACCATGTTAGCTCGAACTCTGGCCAAAATTCCTGGAGTTTCCCGGATTCTTCCACAGGCATCAATAATTCGGGCTGGATTTCTTCCTATGTGGAGATTTAAAAAGCTTAATGTACGCGACTCCAGTGAACACACAGGAGGACTTGGTAGCCCGAATTATTGATGCCTGTGGAAGGATCCGGGAAACTCCAGGAATTTTGGCCAGAGTTCGAGCTAACATGGTGCGTCGCTGCCACGCTTGCAACGATGTTGTAGGTCGACAGTTCGAGCAATTATTATGAATGATGGTTGTTAAGCACCACTTTGTTGTTTTTACTTTTGTAACTTACGATAAAAAGCAATCTGTAATAAATATTTTTTTTGCAATAACAAGGAGACGTTTCCGACCATATGTTGCGTAGTGAAAATTACTTCACTTGCCTTCCTCTCCAATCCCTGAAAATTTGTAAACGATTTTTCGGAACACCCTGTATATTCCATCGTATATACTCGCTAATACTAGCCTCTGAACATATTTCTATTGATCTATGAGTCAGTGTCAAAGGCGATGTTTCATTTACGCTGTCTTATCATCAAATTATGATTATTATGTAATATTGGAAGCTCCACCTTCAAAGCTACGCGAAGAGCAACTTTTCTAAGAATACGCTGCACTTATTGTAATTTTTCTGATCCTTTTCTAGTGATGCCACCGATACGAGAAAATTCTCGATCTCATCTCGTCTCGTCTCGAAATTCGAGATCGAGATTACGAGATTAATTAAATTCTCGAATATTCGATACGAGATACACTAAATTCTCGATCTCGACAGCTTTTTAATAGCTTCTCAAAACCTGCATAATATCCAAATAGAAGAGTTATAGGACTTCATTTTAATTTTTTATAAAACTTATACAATAATTACCCTAAAATAACCGCAGCCTCAATTCGGTACGCGTAACACATATTTCAAATGTGGGAATTGAGATTCTCGAGTTTGAGATCGAGAATCGACGTTCGAGAATTTTCGAAATCGAGATCGAGAATGGACAAACCTCGTATCGCGGCATCACTATCCTTTTCGTAGTTCTTCCACTGCTATCCCCTACACTCTTATTTGTAATAGAAGTTTTTTAATGCGTGTAAATGCTTAGTTAGCATTAGATCATATTGAAGGTTTTCACGGCCATTGTCATCTCTCGAACGAGTTAGAGGAGCTCAACATTTCGCCCACATTCAGAAGGAGGTTGATCTTTGCAACATAATGTTTGGTATCAAAAACATGCACCTACTTTTAGATTTTATAAGAAACTACAAGAAAAACCTTGCAATATCCTGAATAGTATATTAAAATACAAGTTGCAGAAGGCATCTATTCAAGCACAAATTTGAAATTCCGAAACGAGCCGCATAGCGGCGAGTTGAAGAACAAATGAGTGTTTGAAGGACCTTCTGCAACGAGTGTTTTATACTATTTTTTATATTTTGCCGCTCTATAGCATTTAATAAATTAAAAAATAAAAATGTTTTTAACTCGATTCTAGCACCCGAATGACGTCATTTCATAGCGACTTATTCTAACACTCAAATGACGTCATTTGGGTGCTAGAATGGAGTTATTCTAAACGCAAAATAGAAAAACATACTTTTTAATTGTATTGAATATTCGAAAGAAATGTATAGTTTTCGATTTTTTGATCTGTTGCTGAAAGTTTGGTGTACATTCCACGCAATTTTTTTTATAACTTCTAAAAACCATTATTATGTCAAATATGCACCTAAAAAGTTAGTACTTGTAAAGTTAACTTGGTATTAGGATTGTTTGTTATATGATGTACGAGCAGTGGTGGCTCGCTATAAAGTGCCAAGCATGGCTCTACCATAACAAACGAGCTATACAGAATTTTTATTCTGAAACACATTTTTGAACTCATTTTTTATGCATCTCATTTTAAAGGTTAAAACAAAGCAGGAGTAAATTTTATTGGATGAATATAAAGTGTACCATAAGCCATGTTTGTTTTCACTGGCCCATTAGAGCGAGGTCGAAGCAGCTCACCTTTTCGCCAGTGTATAGACTGCAGCTTGGAGAGAACTGCGAAGAAGGTACGCCGAAGATTGGGGGCCACCTCAACTTAGGTCAATACCATTTTAAGACACGGTTACTTAAATAACTATGCAATGGTCTATTTTATTATACTCATAATTTACTAATAAATTTGCACATCTTGAATCAATATACGTCAATCGTGCATGCATCTATATATCTTAAACAGTGGAGATGCAATTTTTGGTCGAATTATAAATTTAAACGAAATATGATAAATATATTCGATTAAGTTCATCATATTTTATTACTTTGTAAAATCTGGCAAATTTGTTCACTGATGCTAACTTTTGGTACTTCATATGCGAAATATTAAAATCAGAATTTCAGAATCTGTCTTTGTCTGTGAGGGGCTGAAAATGCATTTTACGTTTGGTTGGCTCTATCATCAAAGTTCTCGACGAGCCGCCATTGTGTACGAGATATATAAACATTTTATATTTCTTCCTGTATTTCGTTGACTAAAATGATTTTTTTTTTGTTTCAGGTACGTTTTACTATGAGGCCGTCAAGTTTCCATTTTGTTAAGCAGTACGTATAATTTTTTTTATACAGACATTGTACGCTGTTTAGTCTTCATCGCATAAAAGTTCGTTGTCGTTCAGCAGAATATTTTGACTGTTAAACTTGAAATCCTCTCAATGTGAGGTACGAAGTGTAAAATGCGAAATTAACTATATAATTCCTTAAAAATTGCATTAACACTAGTATTTTACAATTTCGTCATTCGTTTTTTATTTAAAATTCTTTCACTTGTTTACCTGAGGTGCAGAAACTCGCTTATTACGCGTGCTATTTGATAAGTCTGTTAGGTCACTATATTTGTCAAAAGTTTTCATTTATGCTTAAACCGCTTCGTCTATGATATGATTTTTATTGATTTCAATAGTACGCCTCTAAGTACTATCGTAGTATAGAACTACATGAACCTGCAGATAGTCCATTTGTCTTGCAGAGTATTAAACACCGCACCACTGTGGATACAGTTATCAAATTCTTTTTGTGGGGTATATTTTGCTCTAAAGGAAATACATAGGGTGGTTACAGGAGAAGCCGTATTTACAACAGATAACAAGCGCAGAGCGCAGCGTGTTTAGTATCTCTGCGGTTAGGGGTGTCGTAGACGGAAACAGAAGGTTTGCTCGCAATAGTCAAAATAGTTGTAACTACCTGAAAAGATATGGGAACTAATTCGTGTTATTTAAGGGCGGAACCTGGCTTGTTTGCCGGCGATGTATTGGGAAAAATGTGTTCCAGGAACACATAAAATTAGCGATAATTTACGTATGCAAAATCTTGACTTAGTACATATGCCACACTTCAAAATGACATATGCAATGTAAACAGGATTAATGTAGCCGTTACAGACGTGGTAGCTTCACGATTGGCTACGGGCAGTCGACGACATAAATGGAGCTCTTGATATGGCTTCGTCGGGTAGAATTGCCAACGGTAGTTGATAGATTAACTATGGGCGTCGGCATCGATCGTTGCTTTACAGGATTATTACAGACAACTGTCACATGACTGATATCATCCAATGAGGACCATGCATTTTTTGAAAATCCACCAATCCCGAACCGATTACCTAGTAAGCGCCCGTGGGCTGCTTATCAAGCGACAAGCTCCCTAGGGATGATTATCGACCCCGTGGATGGTGTCATAACTGCAAATAGAAATGCAAGAAATAACAACTTCAGTTTTTTGGTGTTATTAGATCAATTTTAAATCATAATTCGCATACAAGTTTTGTGTAATAATCTTCAAAATATAAACGCGGGAGACACACTTACATATAATTTTGCCCGTGCCAAGATTCATCGTGCTGGTTGCCCTTAGAAAACTGCCCTCGGGTAAGCCCTCGGGACAGTTTTTATTGCAACCAGCACTCGACCCTTGGCATGTGCAAAATTATCGGTAAGTATGTGTCGCCCTTGTTATATTACTATTGATAATTGCGAAACTATGAATATCGAGATAATACAAGAGTTATATCCAATGCGGGAGTGCGGATGAAATTCCGCGGTACTCGAACGAGACGAGATCGGAATTTCTGATTGATCAGCTGAGGGAAGCTGAATGTATCTAGCCAAGGTCGTAATTTGCCAAATCCGTACGATAAGCTTCCCATACAGGTACATGCACGGAATGATAACGCTTACATCCCACACACACAAAACTCTCTGCTTCTCTGTTTCTCCTGCCTATATTTGGCGCAAAAACTCAACAAAATTGCCTACCCGTCTTCCTTTGTGCACGTCAAATACAGTGGCGACATTGATTTTTCAAATTGGCTTAACAATCCATTAATTTTTCACAGCTGTTTAGATGTTGATGCAGATAATTGTTTGGTTTTTTAAGACATTATCAAATGTTACTAAAAATTTATGTGCATAGTCCATTCACTACTGATTACTCAACTTCGAAACCATTGCAAGGTTTCAGCAAGTTTTTTTTAAGTAATTCTTTTGCCTGTCGGATCTAATACAGCAATTATTAATTATTAATTTGTTGTGAAGTTCTCTCACGGTGTATCACTGTTCCGTTGTTAAATTTTAAGGGTTTTCTTAAAGTTTTGATGAAAATTTAGCCAAATTTTTAAATAAAACAAAAGAACGCGAAGTATTCTCCGCGTCTATATTATTGCTGTGGAAGTAGGTACGTACTATTGTAATTTCTGCAAAACAACATAATACTGTTGTTTCTATTATTTTCAGCTTATGTCAGTAACTCCGTTTTTGTCGATGAGCTCTACCTAAATAATAATGAGGTCTGAAACAAATCTAAGTCAATAGTTCAATAGGAGGAAACTGTTCGTTAATAGGGGAAATCTTATCGTGAATCTTTAAAAGTTAATTAACCCTAAACCCGGATGGATTTTAAAAAAGAGATGACCGTCATTTATAGCCTTTCGTACACCTAAATAACTATCTAGCATGCATTTATATGTTAAACAACATTAAATCGCCGCTAGAATAACCGTTTTTAATATGCACATATTTTACGTAATAAAAGTCCTACCTCGCGCGGAAACTGTATCGCGGCGCCTTTGTTCTATCAGTAATACGTCCCGACTCGTAGTCTGACTCAACTATCCTAGGCTTTCATCAACCTATATTGCGTCAATTGACGCGAAGCCGCTGTTTACCACTTGGTTTCGGCACTTCTACGTTGCTTGGACGAGATGCCCTCGCTCTTGGTGGCATTTGCTTCCTTGGCGTAGTGACCCCTCGTTGAGGTTGCTTCCTGTTTGTATTCAACTGGCGACTCGCTAGAATCCGCAGGAATTCCGCTTACACTTGACTTTACAAAAGATCTTGAGGCTAAGATGCACTTCAGCTCCCGGACGAAATGCACCACTAGTGCTGCAGGTTCTACATGGCGTGCTGCTATTAATGTCTCGTTTGGTGCTTAACAACCTCACTTTGACAACGCTCTAAAAACACTGCAAACAAGAAAGCGCGGGCTTACGTTGCCGGATGTATTCGCTTATTGGCGCCAAGTAAAATCTACTGACAGTTCAATAGTACACTGCACAAATGCACAAATTGTCTGTGTATCGAAAGATTATTATTACTTTAAAAATGACCTCAGGTGGAACTAGATTAAATCCCGTCTAAAGGTGTGTTACATATTCATATTCTGTATTCATATATTGGCATTGACTCACTACAAATGTACTTAAATAAAAAGAAACACATTCAGTAACTCTAACTATGTCGCACTTTTCACAATGTTTCGCTGCGCTGCAGGTAGAAGATCACTGCCGCATAGAATATACTTTTTTTGTTCTATTGCTTCCAAAAGCGGCAGCGTCAGCGTTGAGCGGCCGAAAACTCACACTTTTTATACTAGTAACTTTTACTCTTCGGCAGTAATAACCATCGCAACAAAAACTAACAAGCATTTCCGGTGGTCGAAATCAAAATAGTACGTCTTTAAAGCACGTGCGACGAGTATAAGAGCACGACGCGAAGCGGTAATGACACTTATGCACGTGTATCATACGCTACTTTTTCTACAATCGTAACAGAAATATAAAAACTTAGTTCGGTGACACTTTTTCCGTCACATTGTGTTAGATATTCTAGGTTATGTTGACATTCAAACTTACGGCAAAGCGTGTTTTAATAAATTATGAAAACACGCCTCCAATGGCAACGTGTTAAAAAGACGTAATTCGAACGCTATAATATTAAGAGTGCTACAAACGTCACTTTTGACACTAGAAACTTCAAAAAGATGTCATTTTGACACGATCGTAGAAAATAGTACATTGTGTATCTAGGACGAAAAGCGTAACATTTCCAGACGACTGTATGCCGAGCCCAACAACACAGGAGTCTGGAAATGTTGCTGTTTGCCCAAGATACACATACTATTTTTTCGCCAATCGTACTAGAACTGACACATTATTGACAAAATTTTGTTGAGCAAAGTCAAACATGTCATTACATCAGCCGTTGCTAGGTAATTTACAATAAAACTGTACAGGAATAATATTCCCGGCCTAGCAGGGAATGTTGGAGTACTATTTCCTAATTTTTTTAATTATACGTAGCGATCGGCGAAAAAAAAAGTGTGTATCTTGCACAAAAAGCAACATTCCCCGACTCCTGTGTTGTTGGGCTCGGCATTCGCTTCGCCTAACAATATTCACAGTCGTCTGGAAATGTTACGCTTTTCGTCCTAGATACACAATGTACTATTTCCGCCGATCGATACGAGTAATTAAAAAAATTAGGAAATAGTACTCGAATATTCCCTGTCTAGGCCGGCAATATTATTCCTGTACATTTTTATTGTTTATTACCTAGCCACGGATGATGTAATGGAATGTTTGACTTTGCTGAACAAAATTTTGTCAATAATGTGTCAGAGCTAGTACGATGATTGGCGGAAAAATTATGTATGTAATTCGCACAAAAGCGGACTTTTAGACTCGCCTTATTTATGTGCCTCGTTCGCTGCGCTGGCTTGGCCATAAACAGCGGCTCGTCCAAAAAAGCCCGTAATTTCGTACTTGTAAGATAAATAGGTATAATATTAGTAAGATCGTTGTTTTTTGTATGATTAACTTGAAAAGAGGCTTCCACGAATGGGGCCCCCAATTAATCCGCTGCGAATTCCGGTTCAATGGGATTGCCGGGAACTGCCACTTAATAACCCTTGACTTGGGTTCAGTTAGTTGTTGGAGTGAAACAAGACTTAACAAACACGAGTATATTGAGTAACAACGATTACAAACGTCACTGATGGACCGATGGTTTTTTACAAAAGCTTCAACTGTTGTGACACGCTTGGATTGGCCACGCGAAAATAGCGAATTGCGCGTAACCGTAACACAAAACAACCTGGAAACGTCTTTACCAGGGAGTTAGAACGACCGCAACCCAGCACAAAGCATAGCTGAACTTGCTTACTCGAAATTCTGAATCTAACTAACGCTGAATTTACAACTAGCCGAACTCGCAAATTCATCAAGGAGGGGAAAGCTCAAACACTATTGGCTGAGGCGATCCTGCGTAGCCAATCGGAGCCTCGCACGTAGGAATAAATACTTATTCTAAGAATCTTAATGCTAAGCTCTCTCAATGAGGCATTGTATTGAACGAAATCCATAAACACATGAATCCCAAATATGCTAAGTCGGCTTAAGTTCTATTAGAAAATGTATTCATCCGCTTAAAAGCCATTAAGGGAAGCTTACAAATTCCTTTCCAATATTAACAGAGGCAAACAAATACGGCAAGATGCAAATTTGACTTTACCACGACCTTTTAATGAGATAGAACAGTTATGACTTGAATTACATGATTAATTATAATCAAAAAGGTTTTGATGCACGCATCTGTGTGAATCAAACAATCGTTTTTATTTTACTTTCAGTATACATCTAACTCTGCAGTCAAACCATCTAGATCAGTTGAACTTTCTACGTTTACTACATCTAATACTTATAATTCGGCCCTTCAGTAACTGCGGCTGCCATCAAAAACCGCAGACGGGAGCCGAGCGGCCAGAATACGCGCTTTGACCGGTGCCTTCGTTGCGTCTAATTAGCGTTACGGTAAAGTTTGAAGCGGCCGGGCTATTATTCACGGGCTGGGCTTTCGTTTCATTCCCGATGCAGCCACCCAACAGTCGCGCGAGTTTAGTGTTGAGCACGTGTGCCTCTTATAATTACGGGCATTTAACAGCCAAGTAAGCGGGCTGTCATGCGCCCAACCTTCGAGCTAATTGCACGCAGAAATACTCGGTACTCCCAATTTATAACTTTATCCTGTTACGCTAACGAGGACGTCTCGGCACGTGCGAGCTTACACAGGAATCCTGATTAGTAGAGGTGGTGCCTACCCCCAATTTCTCAAATCGCACCGGTTCATCACGGCCCTGCCTCGGGCTGCTTGGAGGATGCATGCGTCTATGACGGCCTGATTGGGACTGAAGCGTCGCATACTTTAGGGGTCGTACTTGTTAAAATACGAATTCGATCTGGGAAGTCTATTTTCAATCTTGAAGTTTTTCAGTTTAATTATCGCCAATTGTATTGGCTGAATATGGGTACCAGGATTTGAAGCAAATTGACTCATTTGACATTTGAAAAGATCTTTTCTTAGTGCAACGTTAAAAATACACTTTTCACGTTTGAAGTTTCTTTATTTTAATTATGGCCAATGCCAATCGGAAAATGTAGCTACAGTTGCCTTTGTAAACAAATTGTATCAAATTGATTGACGTTTAATATAACATGTCAGTTTTGTAATAAACACAGTTATAAGGTTATGTTGTTAAAAGGCAAAATAAATAAAAAAATCTGTAAAATGCTTTACCCAGAACTTCCCTCGTCGACATTGTGACACTAAATAATTTTAAAAATGAAATTAAGTTAGGATCTTCCGTTTCTAATAAATTAAATAAATTTTCAAAAAAAAAACCGTTACCGGTGGTCGAATTCGAAGGGCAGCCGGACCGCGTGTGCAGCTCCATCGTTTTGTGGGATATTGCAAGGGAACGGGCTATTTCTGCCTGAGCTACGGAGCACCGACCCTCCGAATTCCTGCGTTGCAGCTGTATTAAGTAACGCACTAATCTGTTGCTCTTTTTTGTATCGTACAACATTTATTCTCTATATATTGACTCCTATTTTTGGTAAGAATAAAGCCTGCGCTATGTACAAATTATTACTTGTATTTATTGCTAAGTTAAATAAAAATTTAACAAAATATTATCTTCCTCCGACAAATAGTTTTTGGTTATACCGCCAACAGACAGGCAGACGGAATTGAGAAAACATGTTATTCGGCATCTAGGTAGGGACCCTGAAACGTGAAGATTTGAAGAAATCTCGAAAGGTGATTTTTTCGCAATACTTCCTTCGTCTTTTGGACGAGGGAAGTAAAAATGTACAACATTTTTAACCATTACTTTTTTCCAAAAACTTTTGACACATACGTTATCTGTGTACCAGAACACGAAGTAAATTAACTCATTTGTTTTGATATTTTAAAACTCATAAATAATAGTTCTTTCCCACTGTTTCTTAGAGCAACTTTTAAAATACTCCCTTGGATTTGCTGGCAAGTCCCATTTCCATTCCTGAAGTTTGTTCAGTTTCATTGTGGCCAGTGTTGTGCCCTGGATATGGTATCCGTGTATGGGAGAGTGGGGATGATTAGACCACAGTTTCAAGGAAGTATCACAATAGTATAATTAGAATAATAATGTTTTTTTATAACACCATAACTATCGGCATTGCTAACTTGATTTCGTACTAGAAGAGGCACACGCAACGTTCAGTTCTTAAGAATATTTTGTTTAGAAAAATATACATGTTTGTTGAATCCTACCCAGGCTTGAGGTAGGTTCAACTATAACACGGGTAATATTTAACCAATAGTAAATTACTGTGAATATAGTAGAAAAGCAAGTATATTTATTTATAAAATAAACATATAGTCTTCCAATTCGGATCGAAAAAACGTTTAATGAACCCGCTAATCGCACCCAGCGGGCAGGACAACGTCTGTCGGGTCTGCTAGTATACAAATATATTTGTGAAAATGTGAATGTGGTCAAAACATTATTTCTCCTGAGAAATGTTATTTTATAATCATTACTTATTCTCTGGAGCACCTTACTCATATTACAGTAATGTGCTCTTTGTGGGGAATTTAACTATTACAAAGTCGCTTTCCGATACTAATGAGTCTTCTTCCAAAGATACGGGTAGTCAATCAGCTCCAAGAAAAAGCTCTCACTTGAAACAATTCTTTGGCTCCGCTTGTTTGTTTCGCCATTTACTCATCTATTTCAGGCCAACCTATATATTTTTACTTGAGTTATAATCCATTGTATTTCGAATTATTTCAAATTTTTAGTCCGCTCATTTTGTACCGATTCTGGAAAGCCCGAATTGCTCGTTATCGCGAAGCTCCAGCCTTCAGCTGTTTTTCGCTTGTTGACCGATCTGCGGGCATTTTTTTCCTGCATTTCGACGAAGCAACTCGCTTCTAAGAAGGCGTTGTGTGTGCTTATGTCGCCACGACAACTAATTTCGTTTCCAAGAGCTGATAATCCGAATCAGGTACGATGGCGCTTTTCTGTTTGTTATTCCCATAGTAATTACATTTTCTTTAGCTCTTAAACAATAGTTTTAACCAAAGAATTTGACCTGGAAAACAAGGCCGCCGTCCTGTTTTAATCATCTACACCGGCTAATGCTCTACCCAACTTCTGCCATTGGAAACTTTGTTCCCGGCCTGCAAGTTAATTTTGGACCGGCTATTCCACAATTACTCAACGTTAAATTATATTGGATACCTGGAATTTGCATCATCAATTGTTAAAATTTGCATTTACGCTTATCATTATTGTTAACTTGTAAAGCTCAATTTCATACATCCTTTTGTTTTAATATTTAACCATTTATGCCTATATTTAATTATGATTAATATTAAAGCTACGATTTTGGTGTGTAATTGAAACTTTTGTAAAAGGAGCATTCACGCTTTTTTGCATTCAATAGCCTGGGCAGAAAGGTTTAATGATATGAGAGTGATAAGCTTATCTCTTGATTTATTTTGTGGTTACCATTAATTTAATAACCCAAAAGGGGCTCTTGATCTTTGTGCGTGTCGCAACCTTCGATATATTTACACCACTTTATTATGACATTTTGTTTGTGATCAAATTATTTTTAATGGTTATTGTTGACTTTACAAGACGAATTTTTTGACTATTAAATTAACGCTAGTCACTTGTAATTATTATTTTTTTAAATGATTTGAAATCTTTGGATTTCTGGCGCCCATTTCTTTTTGAAGATATTGCAGGAACACAGTTGATGATTAGAATCCACGCCGTTGTAGCCGAAATTGAGCTAGCTCGGCCATCGCGGTAAGTAAAGAGTTTTCACAGCTGCCGTGGTGTACAGACTGTAGGGGGGTTGATCTGCGATTTTTTACTACCATCGATTATTTTAATTAATCAATTGCAGGTCGGCTTCTTTATCGTTTCACACTCTCCGAAGTTTCACTGGCTTTATCTTCAAAAATATTTCGTTCAGTTGATTTCGACATCTTTAACTTTTCAGTTCTTTGTTTTTCGGCGCAAATGGTGGGAAAAGCGGACTTGAACGATCCAAATACGCTGATATCCAGAGGTTGCATGCGGCGAGTTGTGTGAGGTTGAAACGATGAAAACGTGATTCCAAATTCCCTAAAAAATTTCACAGCATATACAGATACATGAGATTCATGGTTATCCACTAGTATAATGATGGCATTCTTAACGGACCAACTTATGTGTGTTTTAATATATTGTAGAACACGCAGAAACAGTTCCCTTCGCTATCCAAGTGGATTTATTTTCCACAACCACTGACGATTCTGGAGCACCTTTTATATATTTCCAAGAATTTCTAATTTTTCAACATACACTGGAGGAGCAATATTACCGGCGGCATTTATTATTCACACAAAAGTGACGTTCTTCTCATGCTCTCCGCGAAAACAAGTTTTGTCGTTTTCAAGACAGTTGGCACCCCAGTATCGTCCAGGTTGTAGATTTTCGCTCCCTTAAACTTTGCAAAACTGAAAAATAATTCGTTCACACTGTCTTTGTTACAGTAGCTTGCATTTGACTGGTACTTTTTGGTTTCCTCAACGACAGATCTTTTTCCTTTGATAGACATGCATAAACCCATTCAGTATCTAAAAATATTCATATCATTATGACATTAAATATGAAAGAAAATGAAAACAATATGTGTGCAATCTTATACGTTTTCCAGGATTTGGGTATTGTGCGTTCTAGTTTTGGAAAGAAATTCAGATGGAAACAATCTAAGCTGCCACTACGATATTCCATAATGCAAATCAGAACATCGTTTAACATAAGAGACCAGTTCTTGTTATTCACAATTTGAGAAACCTTTGGGAATAGTGTTTTTATTTTTGAAAGTTCTCACAAATTCATTTTCTGACACGCCCGAATGGCCGCGTAATTGAAATAATATCCAGAATAATTCGACGGGTTGAATGGTCCCCACTATGCACTACTAGCTTTGGAAATGGAATACCTCATTTGCTGGAGACTTTGAAAATAATGAATAATATAAATAATTGACTGAATCCTGTCTGAATTCCATAACTGTAGATATCTACATCATGTAAATAATTATAGAGAGGCTTTCGTTGCTGTTTATAAAAGAACTGGAAAAAAGTATGTTATATTAACAGACATTCACACGAAAGCTTCAATGGATATCATAGCTGAAAGCTCTCTCAAGATTTTTGAGTCGAGGCTCATGGTCACAGGGTTATCTTTCCATCGATCAATATCTCTTGTGGCGGTCGTGGAGCTAAACGAATTATACCTCGAAATTAATTTCGCTTTTATTAAGGCATCCGCCTTTGCCTAGAAAATTGCCGGCTCAAGTTTTTGAAAGAGTTGTGAATTCCGCCTGCCAATGCTAATGCGAGATCCTGCCGAGTAATCGAGGCAATAAATCGAACGTGATATCCCAGCTTTGGTACTGCTGTATAATTGGATTTACCTTCGTGACTACGACATCCGTTTGTTTTGCCTTCCTTCCCTTTTATGGAAATTGAGACTAAATAAGAAAAGTCAATTTCGTCTTATAATCTAAACATTTTTAGTCTCGAGGCGCTTAATAATAGCGCTTGCACTTCATCATGGCTTCAGGCGTTTACCGTATATTTTTGAAAATTTTATCGGATAAATTCTGCGCCGGAGGTTGAGTAGTCTTATTTTACAGTTATGATTATTAATTTTGCTTTTATTTTTTGTTTGTTTACGTACACATACCAGTTATATTGTACAAAATCTTTAACTTGTTGCAATAATTTTTCTTTTTCAATGTAGTAGCTAGCCTGTGTTTTTCACTTTATGGATGACTAGCTGTTACCCGCGACTTCGTTCGCGCGAGGTTCGTTATTTGTGTATTAAATAATGAGTAATTATTTTCTGTCATCCCATCCTATCCTCGTCCCCGTCCTCGGCCCTTTCTCCGTCCCCGTCTCCGTACCGCCCATCACATGTAATTATAATGCCTCAAGTAGGCATGGCAATATCCCACCCTAGGGATAACAAAAGTGTTAAACATATCTAGAGATCCATGGAATGAAAAGACAATTTTTCGGTACAACACAAAGATATTTAATTAAAAATTCAACCTACTATAACACAAAGCTGAACTGAACAATAATCATACAAAAAAAATTACAGTAAATGTTCAAAATGTTGTCCGTTGTTATCTGTACATAGACTTCTCCTAACCGTTGCTAAAAGCACGTTTTCGAGTTGCTGTTGTGTTATATTATTACTGGCCCTCCTAACTCTTTATTCTAAGTTTTCTCGATCTACTACTGGAGTTCTATAAACCTTTTCCGAGTGGGGTAAGATCCGGAGATCTTGGAGGCCACCTATTGGGACCATTTGTACCAATCCAATATTCGCCAAACCTTTCGTTTAAATAATTCTCGGTATTTCTTGCTTTATGCGCTGGGGCGCCATCTTGCTGAAAAATTACTTACTCCGCATGCAGAAAACCTTCAGCTTCTGTTTGTAAAAATTCGAGATATCTCTCGGACGCTAATCGACCATCGAAAATTATTGGTTCTGTTATTTTTGTACCAATTACTCCTAACTAGACGTTGAAACCAAATCGCTCTTGGTAACCTTCTCTCATAACCCTTGGATTATCTTGAGCCCAATACCGGGTATTATTTCGATTAAATAAACCCAAATTAGTAAACCGAGATTCGTCAGAGAAGAGAATTGAGTGATGGAAATCATTGTTAAAGTCATACCTATTTAAAAACCAATTGCAATAATTCACTCTTCTTTGGTAATCATTCTAATACAAATGCTGGTGTATTTGGTATTTGTAGGACTTGTACTTGTGCTTTTTTAAAATACGGCGAGCCGTTTCTCGATTAACACCAATCTAATTCTGAATCTGTCGTACAGAAACTGTTGGACCCACTTCAACCATTGCTAGTACATTTACTTCCGTTTGCTGGCCGATAATAAGGTCATTCTGTTCTAAATCTGTTTCTTGTCTAAATTGTTCTTTAAGTCTCCAAAAATAGTTAGTTGCTGGACGGTTTCTTTCCGGAAATCTTTCCGCATACAATCGAGCAGGCGCTCTACTATTTTTTCTCACCTCACCGTAAATTAAGAGCGTATCAACTTTTTCATCTCTAGAATACATATTTTAAAATAATAAATAATATCTTTTAAAAGCCAAAATGCATTAAATAAATTGTCAGAATAACGCTAAACGAGAGGACAGAACAAATGATATAACTTTTGCAGCCGTATTCTATCCATAGCCCTCTAGAATGGTTTAACGTTTTTAACATCAATAATATGCTAGGATGCTACACAGCCTACTTGGCTTGTTATTGATACTAATAATATACGTATTTTGGAAACAATGTAGATATGTGTAATTTTGCGTTTTTAATAATAAAAAAAGTTGTTCATACCAATTCCGATAAATTATATGAAACAGAAAATATTTGTTCTACAGCTACATTAAATAAAAATTGGAGTTTCCTATTTTGGATTTTGAGAAATTAAGCGTTAAACAAATACATTTCTAAAATTTGAAAAATGAACCTTTATTCGTAACTCTTATTAATTAGATAAAAAGTATCAAAATCACAAATATTTTTACACCTTAATTTTTACATCTCAACGTCCTTTACATGCTGATAATTTGCAAGTGTCATGTCATGGCCAACTAAGGGTTTGGGAGAAAAATTGATTTTGGCAGCCATTTTGAAATCAAATGCCAAGTTGTGACACACGGTTGAAAAGAGAATTCTGTAGCGGTTCAGGTAGGCTAAAAATATATACAGGGTGCCATTTAAAATTTAAAATTCAGAGTTACTTCCGGTTAAACCGGAAGTGGAAAAATTAGTTTTATTTAATGATCAAAAGGTTGCCCTTATGATAAATGCATCACCCAAATTTCAGAATTTAATTCTAATAAATAAAAATGTTATGGGCTGTTACATGTCCGCTGTGTCACCCTGTATAGATATAGTTGCTTGTTGCGCCTTTGTAAATCCCGATCGGATTCTCACAACCTGTTTAGCTTGAAAAGTGTCATTTAATCATGTCATTGGTCGTTTTAGACTCTTTTCTTGGTCGTTGCTCGGCTTCGTGCCTTCAAGAAT
This sequence comes from Agriotes lineatus, assembly GCA_940337035.1. Lineage (NCBI taxonomy): Eukaryota > Metazoa > Arthropoda > Insecta > Coleoptera > Elateridae > Agriotes > Agriotes lineatus. Next base: position 172,669,684 of record OW679196.1, read on the forward strand.
TTAGAAGATCCATTTGATGAGCGGCCTCTTTCGCTTTCCGTTCTCTGCCATCGCACCTTAGAATACAACACTATGGAAAATGTACGTCTATATATTATAGGAAGTAGACGTCTATCGATTTCAATGTTCATCTCTCGCAGAATTGAGTTGTTTATTGTCTGTTACTAGCATATAATATCGAATAATGCCTCAGTTCTTCTGCGGCATACTGTTTGTTTATTCTTTGTGGATATATAGAATACATAATCTTTATATTACAGTTATTTATATATTTGTTACCAAATTACTTTCCACCTAAGCTTGCACAAATCTTCAAATGTCGGATTGACTTAACTTAAGATAGCTATGATTATATACTTGGTCATATTAATCATTTACCCCGTGTACCAAATAAGTTTTGTTGATTAAACTGGCTCATTTGATAATGTTTTTGAACATGATACTCTACTCAAGTTAGGACATGCATTTTGTATTTTTCTGAATTTAAAATTATTGTTACGTTCAAACTCTATCAAATATGTAGATTTCTTTTATCTAAATTAAACGTTGTAACAGTATATAAGGTTTAGCCTCACACGTTGTTACTTTAAATTTGAACAATACGTGTCGTACGCCTTAGTATTTGAATAATTATGTGCCTTGCGTTTCTTGGGAACGCACACGCTGTATTGATGCACTCAAAACTTGTAACCGACAATTATTTACTGCAGGCTTCTCGCTACTTCTATTTAATTCGCATTCGGGCGATTTTCCCTCAATCTTGGGCGGCCTACGACTGTCTTCGTGAAATCTGCACGAGTTGAAAATCCCTACATCCCGAGAGCAGGCTTGGACGTGCGTTTCTCGCTGCACATGCGGAATCAACTTCACAATTCTCCGTAAAAATGCTCAATTTACTAGAAACCTCTGTGCTTGAGGGCGATTACAAGACTGAAGAGCTCCGTGTAGAGGGTCGAAGGAAATGTTACCCTTCTTCCTTAATACAATATATGCGGAAATTTTGAATTTTTAAATGATTCAACAGTAGTTCATCCAAATTTTTGTAAGCTTCGCAAGAGCTGATTTTGCCATGTCAGTTCTTCTTTTAACTTCACTCTCGGTGTACTCTGTTCGAAATAATAATAAACGGTATCGAGCAGTATTTTGATCGATTAAGTCTCTACACTTGACGAAGTTCCATCATCTGATCTTCCCTTCGACAGCTTCCTACCACCAATTGATATATCGTCATGCCAGTTTTTTGTACTCCATGTAGACAAGAGACTTGACATCTTCTTGTTGAACTCCTTTTTCTACATTAAATTTTGGAAATAATGCTTTGTCCCCCGAAACTGACAACTGTGTTGCCGACATACAGTGTTTTTATTAACGATATTGTGTTCTTGGACAGCCATTTCTTGGAGGATACACCACAAAGAATCCAATTTTACGGTTTCAAATGCTTTTCGAGTAGTCTAAGAAGCAGAAACATTTTTCTTTATTTGCATACATAGGCATGACAAATTGAAGTTAAGAAAATATTCTGCCTAATAAAAACTATGTGTCAAGATTGAGTATACTTTTTCGTATTACAATATATGGCACATATTTTCAACAAGTTTTCCTTCCACCAACCATTTGTTTTCATTTTTCCAATTTCTCATAAATTCCAGCGTTTCTCACGGATTCTTCGTCTCGCCGCAGCGTCTCGATTATTTACGTCGACCCTTTAACCATTTTTCAGTGCGTTGCCGCCCGAGTGATAAACGATCCGAAATTAAAAATATCTTCAAAATGAATAAAAATAGCGCCATCGGCGCAGCTTCTCCCCATCACACTGTACTAAGGAAACAATATCTTCAACACTCACCTGTTCGTTATCAAAACACAGATTTTCGACCGCTTCCAAAAGGGATGCGAATAAGCGGCTCGCGTGAAACCCAACTCTTCCTTTAACCCTAAGAGCTTTCGACATGCAAGCTCCGATTACAGGCAGATTTGCTCGAGTTATTGTCTCACTCAAGTGCTCACGGGCAAACGAATCATAATTAAGCTGCGTTTGGCAAGTTACCCCTCGCGTGTCCTGCGAAAATTTCGGAAAGGGCAGTCCTGATTCATGCGACTTGTGAGCTTCTCTGGAAGTTGGCATCGCAACATTCGTTCGCAAGTTTACTTAATGCAAATGGGCTTGGCGCTGGTTACACAGGTTAGGGTAGAGTCGAATGTAAGTTCTGCTGATTTTGCAGGAAAGTTTGTGTGTAGTTTGCACCAATTACAAGGGATGGATAGAGTTGCCTTCTGGAAGAACTAGAGCAATCTCGGAATATTTTATTCTGTGTGTTTCTTTGTGTTTAGAATTTAAAATTATAAAACAAAAACAGCACAAACAAACTTCTTTACTGCTGCTAGTCTGAAACAGTATGTGCATAATATGTCTGCCATTTTTTCTATCATGTGTTTGTCTTTACCATTTCGATTCATTAGGAAACCATTTTATCTGTAGTCACATTTTTCTGCGCAGTTCTATTGCCAATGTTTGCACTGATTTATGCAGGAATTTCAACACCATTATTATTAGTATGGGTTGTGCACATTTCCAAAAGTTCCCCATCGTTTTCCCATTAGCCCAACTTCATAAGTCCTTTTATACAGTGCCGCCCATTGTGTGTTCCATCGAGATTTTGTAAGATTGTAACTGCTTGGCTTCCCAGATTTTCCAGACAACGGACAGTCAAGGATTGAATTGTTTGCAAGGCCCTAAAGTCCAAGATGTCGACATTCTTCCAGGTATTACAAATTTTGTGAATTGTTGGCAACTGCCACCTGCCCCACCTTGAAATTGGTGGGCTTCCAATTCAGCGCGTATTTTATTTTATGGGGCTTCGCTCCGTCTGAAGGAAATTAAATTTAATCAAAACGCAATATCATGTTTAACTGCGCTCGACTAATTGTGCGAGAGGTCGTACGCAGGCCCAATTGCGCTTTGTTGCTCGCGATACCAGCTTTATTGCCCGAAATGCGAGCTCAGAGCTTGAGAACGTTGCATATTGACTCCGAGTCTCCTGGTTTAGTTATTTGCTTTTTAGTGAGCTTTCGGGACGTTTTCTTTATTCCTCGACGGGCCTTTTAAATATTGCGTCTTTATCCGATCAGGACAAGTGTTGTGACAGCTGCGCGAGAACTGGATTGATTGGTGCGGATTTAACAATTCAGTTTTTATCAGGCGATCATTGCATGTCCTGGGGCGCGCCACGCTTTTGGAAAACTGGGCTTTCGCGTTGTTTGTATAATTTTCTCGGAAATTTATAACTAATTGTGTTGTAAATATTTTGCTTTGGCCTTTGATAAGGAAATGTTCTATTTTAAAACTCAGAAACGATAAGCGAGCCTTGTTCCAAACATTACCATATATTGAAATTCCAAACGGTTCTAGGAAAAGTGTTATTGTTGTTATTGTTTCAATTTGACCACATACCTTTAAACGTAGTTTTTTAGTTTCAGTATTAAAATTTTACTGGACATGTGTAAGAGACTAAATCGGACCAATTTTACATTAACCACGCTGATTTTTACATTTTAAAAACTCGAAGGACCAAGGGGCTACCGTAAAATATACCAGCTAACGAGATACCATTGCATCGACCACGGCAAAGGAGACATTTGGGTTAATTGCGTACGACGAGCCGGCTGAAATTCAAGGCAGATGCTCATGGGGTTGGCAGGTACTTCGAAACCGCAATTTTAGCGCAACTTCCCAACAAGTCTAGCACGTCGTCAAAGAATAATCCAACGATTGCAGCACAACTCTGCCAGCGTATCCAGGTGTATTACAAGTTTCTATTTGGGTTCTCTACTTTAATTTTTCTGTATTTTATGTATATTTAAATTATTCGTACTGAAGCAAATACAGTGATTTGTCAACTAAATAGTGAATAAATATCAGAGAAGCTCTGCCTGAGTTAATAGTAATGTACAATGGACTGCATTGAGCTTGCAAAATTATTTTACAGTTATTTATTTGCGAAATGTTTAATAATAGGAACACACTTTGACCAATCATTCTGCGTAAAATTTAATTAATAATTAGAACTACAAATATTATTACAAACAATATTCCGGTTGCGTGTATAAGTACTCCACCTCAAGGACCGATTTAGTTAAATGATTCGGTGGAAACCGTGTATCAACATAACAAGTATATTCATCCGCGTTATTCAGGGATGCATAGGATGATATTGTTTGCATTTTGAAAAGCACTTTCTGTATTTAGTTAATATTTGTTGTGCTTGCCGAAAGCGGAATGTGTAGGTCGGCTGTAAGTTGTTAATTGGGGCCGTTTGAATTATATGTAACTAATCTAATTATTAATCAACTCACATTAATGAGGCCCTTGAAACTAATTTTAGCACTTTTAAATTGTTTTGGCCGCTCAGGGCACTTCGCTTGCATACACATACAAGTTTCGAATTTGAATTAAGTCGAATAAATTGCTGGAGATATTCTTTTTCTTAACAAATCTAATCAGAATTTGTTTAAAGCCCTTTTAAATGTAGCTGAAATTTATGAAAACGTATAGAACCAATATAACGAATAATTGGGTCAATTTTTGATGAAATGTCACAATCTCCAGCGTTAGAGTTGACGGGAAAAAAGGATAAAACAAATATTTGCTCTCTTTCTGCTGTAATGGCTACTTGTCAGCTCGACGGGGAAGCGATTCGTTTTTGCGACCGGATAAAAATGTTGATATTAACAAGGGCGATCCATTAGCCTAGAATTTAAGGCAACGTGTAAAGAAGCGCCGATGCATAAAAAACGGCACAGAACGGAAACGATTGAAAATGCAGGCGTGCTGATATGCGCAAATCGGTAGTGTGGAAGTTGACACAGGAAATGTACCGCTTTTTATTTGCAAACCCACTTACCTACATTAAAAATGTCACAGCCCTTGTTCCCGCATGTTTAGGCAATAAATAATTTCTTGTTGTAATTAAATAAATTGCCCCCGCGATAACGCCACTCCTAGTGGCAAATCTCGACTCTTATCTGCCAGCGAATTTGCTTCAAAAACTTTACGTGGTTTAATTAATTTCGTTTGCACTTGCGATTTTTCTTCCAAAGTTTGTTTTTCTGGCTAATGGCCACCCTGCGTTTTCCTCGTTTATTATTCATTAACGCATTAATATTTAAAGGAATTTCCGTTCTAAATGCACCGGAAGTTTATAAAATTTGAGATTAATATCAATGGCAGCACCCTGCTTCTTCGCACCTTGGAAGTTTGGAAACTTAATGGGAGTAGTTTCATTGTGTATTGTATTCCGATACATGTATCAATGAAGCTGCACCTTATGAAATAAATATTTACACTATAGTTAGTTTTGAAGTTCTTTATATCGTAAAGTATACGCATATAAATTGACATGTTGGTGTGCAGCCAGGACTGACAGCAGGAAAATGGAAGATTCTTCGAAGGATCTATAGAAATTGCATATTTTTTGAACAATTTTTGCATGTAACGTAACACTTGTCGATCGAAACTTAAAACTTAATAATTACACTATGCACCCTTTTTCCAGAAAGCTACTGGACCCCAACTGCTTTCACAGTGCAGGAAAATAGAAGAGCAATGTCGTATTGGTGCGAACTGTTCAAACATCAAAATTGGCGTGAACATCCATTTCTTCCAATTCCTCATTGACTGATAGATGAATACTCTGGACTACATTTTAATATAGCTGTGTCAATGACATATTGGGCATGGTAGCAGAATCTGTTAACTTTCCATCTAACCTTTGTTGATTGTATAACGTGCTTGTACTATAGTGAGATAGACTATCAAGATGGTATTTCGGGTCGTTAATATACTCGTCACCTTGTCATCACCCAAATTTTTTTGCCGTTACGCAGTAGCTTTTTAACACCTTCGTAGGATCGCCGCTTTGGTGGATTTTTCTTTTAAAAATAGCTATGCTGTTTTAAAGCTCCTGTGGGTGGAGCATGTGTCTATTTTTATTTTGGTTAATTTTTGGGAAATCTTCTAAATTTTAATTTGGTACTTTGTTCTTGTTGGGCTCATGCGCGTCTAATTAAATGGTGGTTTTCCGAGAATTTTGACATGTGCCTTCCTGTACGCGTAAAAGTGCGGACTGAAAGAAAGGGATTTTTAACATCGGCATGGTGGTGAACGTGTGCAAATTTTTCATGATTTACTGTCTTTTTATATGATCGTTTGCCACCTGGTATGAATTGGAATCATTTCTTCACTTGGCTTGTAAGGGGAATGCATTAAGAGGCATTTTTCTTCCGCCTTCTGTTCTACGGATGGTTTTGAGCCTTCTTCAGCAAACCAATTCATTCTGAGGGACAGCGGTTTTGTGGACCGCGGGAAGTCTGGTGCCCCCAAGTGTTGCATAAAATCCTGGAGTCGCTAGCAGACATCTTGCATTATAGGGAACGCAAAGTTATCTCCCAGAAAATTCAAAGAAACCCAGTGCGTTTGTTAATCCAATTCAGAGTTCTGAAGGTTGCAGAACTTGTTTTGCAAAATTAACCCAATGCATTTAAAATCTGCTGACTAACTTGAACCATTCATTTGGTGTTTGCATTTTTGTTTCTTTGATAACTTAATAGTTTAAAATGTATGTCGTAATTAAACAACCATGGTTGTTTATAGAATTAAGCAATTATTTTGCGTAGTTTGATTTTACCTAATGTTGTTCATGAATTTTGCTTTATTGACTATTTGTGTGTATGCAAGCAATTTTTGTTGCTTGATCAATTTGATTATGATGTGTATTTTTCTCAATTCAACTAACGTGGTTTATTGAGTTTTTAAGATGGTAGCGTGATTTCTGATTCAGTTAACGCCCATGGCGTTGAGCAGACATTTGTTTTTTGAAGTGGCATTCGTTTTATGTAATTATTAATGCGATTCATTATCCAAGGGCCTTTGTGATAAGCCGTCCACAGATTACGTTTAAGGAATAGCTTTTTGGAGTACCTCTAATCATGGTTATCTCCGTTTTTATTCTAAATCGATTCTTTTATTTGCTTTTATAACAGCGTATATTTGACAATTCCAGTGCCCTTTGTAATAACACTGCAGTGCGATCTACATGTTATGCATCTTTGTACTCCATAACATGATTTACCTGTACTTTTTTCTGGTTTTATAATGGAATATTAGCAGAAGTCGATCAAGCGTTTCCAGTAGGTTCTTACATTTGGTTTTTCAGAAAGGCATACTACAGTGTTATTAGTGTTTTTTCCAGTGTGACTGTTAGGATCTCCTATGATGCTATTTTTTTGAATTCCTTAAAATATTTAAAATAATTTTACTTTTGATGATAGGGGTTCTATGTCGCTGCAGAAGCTAAATCGAAGTGAAAGTAAAGCGTATGACGATTTTGCAGGAATAACTGTCGATTTAAATTTCAATGGCTCCTCCGAAGCGTGCCCAGACATTCAGAACGTACGAAATTAAAACGGTTAATCCACCAAAATTTTTGCGTTTCCGCACGTACATTTACCGTTCTCTGGTAGGAAGCGGCTGTAAACAAATCGATGCAAATCGCCGCTGTTTCCAGGTTAACCGGAAGCAGGCACGTTGCGGAATGCGTCTATTGTCTCGCCGTAGACATACCGTCATAACAATTACATATCGGCGCTAGAATTGGGACATAATTCGCAGCAAATGAGGCCCGACATTAATGCTAGCCACACCGTGAATATTAAGGTGCCCAGGATAAGAAGTACAAACCTGCAGCAGCTTTTGGCAGAGGATGTCTAATCAATACGCTCTGTGGCACTGTGGCCGATACAAAACCTGGCTTAAGTGGCAAACAAACTTTTTGTAATGGACATGCTCTTTATCATTATAGCAGGCCCGGCATCAGTTGTGTTGCTTGCGAGCTTGAGCAACACAGGAAACAATATGAGCAACACAGGAAACAATATGAGCAACACACCGGACCTCGGACGACAACAGACAAAATAAATAACTGACAACGCTCAATACTAGTTAAAAAAAACCAGGCCTTAGCTGTCTGACGTGACGGGTTTGTGATGTCGAGTAAAGTAGCGACGTGAACATGCTTACAGATTATAACTGCGCGTTGATTGCAGTTATCGATTATAGCTCAGCTTTTTGTAATAGACAGGTGGCTTAGTGCCTTTGTTCTTGTTTAGTGCTGTCCGTGTAAGTTATTTACCACCTGTTTTGCACAAATAAACACTTAAATTACCGTCACAGGTTATTGCATTATCACCGTAATGGCGTGTTGCTAGGGTTTCAAAACACTTGCCGGTGAATAAAGTAGGTAAATATAGCGTGCTGTAATTATATACCATATTTGTGCTGGTGTCTGTAGATAAATATTTTTGTTATGGGAATTAGTGGGTGCGGAGGCAATAATTTTACGAACGTCGAAAATAATTTACTAGGTCGCCAGTTCACCTAAAATAAGTAAAACACGACACCAATATTTTGTATTTATAGTTAGTGTATGATACTCAATTTTTAATAAAATCTCATCTGTGAATTGACATAGGCTGCAAATTTTTTAAGTGGTAGTTAGTCCTGGCTATCCCGTTTACAAATCACTCTCCAAACTTTCTTACCTTCAACAAGTTCCAACTCCCTTCAGCATAATAACCTGGTTTTATCAATTTACAAGTTACGTTTTCTGAGGTATTTTTTAAAAAGTGCAAAAAATTAAGAAGTCTTGAGACAACAATAATTACAGAATTTCAACTGTGGGCCTTGTTGTGTCTACATAATGTGATGGTAAATTTAGTTTTATTTAATTATGTTTTATTAAATTAATTAGTTGGGCATTTTGAAAAATTATTTTCAATAGCGTCCTCTTGAGGGACCAAAGTCCCACTTTTAATCCCAAGAGATATTTCTGCAACAATATTTATAACCTAGAAACTGGTATCTCCTTCCGGTCATGGAAAAAGACTTTAGTATAGGTGTCGCAAATGCTCATTGTCTTTGGGAAAAGTATTCCCAGTAGGTGATGTTGGGTTATGTAAAACTAACCTGGCACGATGTAGGGTAAATAATTTTAAATTGGGTTACATTTTTTTACGTTTGAGAAATACACTTCTACTATCCATTCACACAACGCTGTCAAGTTGGTACCTCGATTAAATTCTGGTTTGGAACTTCTTCTTGCTGATTTTGGCAGCACTGAAATTTTTGCAATTTAAAAACTTGACTTATGTCACACTTTCTTGTAAAAAAATAATCTCCAAAATTCTTTAATTTTTGTGCATACACTTCAATCGCAATGGAACAGAAATGAAAGGGGGTTTTATTATTGGAAAGGAAAAAAAAGCTATAGTTAATTATTACAAGGAAAAACTTCGCTTAACTTTTGACACATGTAACATAACCTAACTGTAATATTACTAGAAATCACCAGATTCGAAGTACATTCCCAAAAAAACTGTAATTTCCATGTACACTCAGCAAATATTTAAAAAATTAGACACTGACAGTTCACGAGTTTTGTGAATGGATAATAGCTAAAAATACTTGTCAAACGTCAAATATTATAACCCAATTTAAAAGTACATACCTGATATTTTGTCAGGCCCTTCACACAACTAAACATCACCTACCGGGAATACTTTTCCCACGCACCCTGTGAAATTGGGACACCTCTACCCTCTCCCAGTGCTAATAAATTGCTAAGTTACCAAGTATGTTTCGTCACCATCACTACTATCTTAATTTTGATAACTTAAAAAGCTGGTATTAAGATGTCATTAAATCCCACATGTGATTCTTCCCTCGACTTTGTCTCGGGAATAAACTTCATCCTGGGGATTAAACGTAAAAAATATATATAATACTAATTGGCATCTAAAATTGTGAATCCTTTTAATTACATTCTTTTTAAGTTAATATCTACTGGCATTAAATCTAAATTAAATATTTTGGGAGTATTTGACATGAACAAAAACGATTTTTCTACTTATCATTTTAGAATTTCTGCTATTTATTGTCTTTAGACGTAAGAGCAACACACGAGAAAACATAAAGATGCCGGCCCTGCATTATAGTACGGAATTAGAAGATTTACAGAGATATTAGGCGAGGTAGACTTGGCTGCATTCATTTTTTCGTTGTTCTTTTTGCTGTAAATAGAATTTCGGGTGTAGAAGATTAATAACTATCTGATTTCCTTAGGTCAACGTCACGTCAACCTAATCAATGTTACTTGATATCAACTGCTCGATTTAGCCTTATTGCAAATGTTTCTCTTAAATTCCGTTTGTTTAGCTTGAGATCTTCATTTAGAGGAATTTTTACCGGCTTTAGCTACCCATGTGCTACACTCTCCTTCCTTTGATAGATCTGCTAATAACACTTTTGTCTGGGGATGAGTTATCTCGCGGTGCTCTTCACCAGTGTATTTTCCTACAATATTGATAGATGTAGGTTCCATTTCTCTCTTCTTTTGTCTGCTGTGTGTTCTGTCTCGTTCGTCCTTCTCTTCTTTTGGGAGGTTTAGGCATAAAGACCTCACTGTTGCCAAAGCCAGATTGGGGAATCGCAATGAAGACAACACACGATTTTTATGGTTATTGGAGTTACTGGGGTTTGAACCCAGATTTTTGTCGTAAAACTAGAGGCCCACACTTGTAGGCCACCTCCACTTATGTTCAGTGTGATATAATCTTATTTATTATTCTGCCAAGGGCAGTGAAGAAAAAACTTGGATCACTTAAATTTCACTGATTCTCTTTAACATTCTTAATTAACGGAGTCGCCAGTTAATGTTTGAAAACGACGCATTCTAGAAGTTACGATTACGGTACTACAACTGATCTTCTTCCGACACAAGCAGCCTACGTTTAATACACATGACAGTCGTGTCCATCTTCTAAGCAGTTGTAAGCGCATAATTTGCCAAACCATAAAAAAACCCTTCAATGTCATTAAATGATGAACTTCTACCATTCAACGTGTATTAAACAAGTGATTGTTGCAACAACGGAAATTGAGGAGTATTCCAGTATTACTCATTAGCGCTTAGAAAGCCACTGAACTGATGCCTCACTTGGTAGCCTTAATTGTAATTTATGCCGTGCTTCATTTATTGTCGTTGTTAATTCAGCATCTAGGTCTGTATTGCTGCAATGGCGAGAAATTCGTCGGCTTTACTGCTGAGACGTTCCTGGAAACAATGAACGTGCAGGCATCTGACGGCTTTGGCAAGAGTTGCTCAAACTCCCGGTATATGTAGTATTTAGTCATACACATGATGAGCAAGATATTCAACTGTTTCACATTATCGAATGCATGTAGAAAACTTTGAATACAGAACATAAAATTTAAATGTGTAGCCACTAACGACACTAACATAGTTAGTAGTTAGTTTGCTATTTTACAACTAAAGATGCTTAGGATCGTATGGTATCTTCACCTGATTTAAAACCGTTACTTTTTCTCACTGTGTGGTCAATTGAAAAGTCTTGCTTACAGTATTCTATCCACAACTCCCGAGGACACGAGAACCCTGCACTACAGTAATTACCACCATTACTTTAGCAATCTTATGCACATGGTTGCGTAATAAACATGCGGCGAAGATTATACATGATGATGCTTGAATTTGTCGTTTCATCGCGCATTCTATTTAGAAACTCACCACTTCTCCATTATTAAAATAATCAAATTCGTAATAAATGACTCGAGTCTGCGTGCTTCTTAAATTGTTATAAAATAGTCCAATTCTACCTGTAATCTGGTTAATATTGATACCTAGGATGCCGAAATGTTTCAAGTAGAGGAGATAAAGCAGTTGCTTTACAATTTCCGCAATAATTCTGGCAGCAAGGGTTGACCGTCATTATTCAGTGTCTAAAGTTTTGACGTTCAATTTATAGCTTTGTTGTTCCCCGAAAACCATCAACCTGTAAAGAACTCATGCTAATTTACCGATTGCTCATGCTTAGAGGCAAGTAAATACCTATAGCGACATAGCAGATGCTGCTGAAATGACTTCGTTTCGGTTGCGTTTGTTTGAATATACAGATTTTCGGGTTCTTTTGTAGTTTCCCTTCTGCACCATCCATCTTAGCCAAATTCTTTAGTTGTCTTGTCGTTTATTGATTATTTGGATCACTTTCTGCATTAAAATAAATCTTTGTTCTACAATTGTACGGCATTCTGTAGTAGTGTGGCAGTAAAGCTTATGTCGTTGCCGTTAGACGGCGTTGAAGGAAATAAGCCCGATCGGGGACGGAGAACTACCGATCGCTGACCATGCAGATTTACGCATCTACGCATACGAATGCTGTATCTAAGATGAAGCAGTTTTTAGGAAATATTAAAACCACAATTTGACGTGTGAATTTTAACTAACATGGGCAGATTTTTTTTGTAGTTTACATATACATACTAAAAACATGTTTCTAAAGGACAAATTGTTGTGCAACTCCCAGCACTTCGAAAATTTCTCGTAACAAGTTGTATCCTGAAACATTAATTGTAGTATAATTGTGTAGGAAATTTCTTTTATAATTTACGCAACGAAAGATGAATTTCACTTTCCTATAAGGAAAATTGGCCTGCCAAGCTCCTTCATGGGGTGTTAGTGTCTCGCCACCACCATAAGGAAAATTGAGTTACTTGTCGGATTATGATTGATTACCCTCGTTTTGTTATCATGTTTTCTGTTTGCTCTTCTACGAATGAACCGCGCAATTCGTAAATATTGTTAAAGTTACTGCGCATTTACAAAGTGTTTCTCGTAGTTTAAAATTATTAGCGAATTTTACAGAAAAGCAATTCCAATTAAATTACATTTTAGGCCACATAATGCTGCGATAAAAATGTGCCAGGAGAGATCGTCTCGTGCAACTCGACTCGCTAATTAATTTTGAAGATTGACGACTGGTTATTTATTAACAGCGGAGTTTATTTGGCGTAAAGCACGTTGATCGTGGGCGAAGTGGTCCTCGAACGCCCGATCTGCAAACGACCCGAAATCGCTCCCGAATCCCGGCTTTAGTCTCGAACTAATCCCGCAGATTGCCGCCCCGGCATTAGTTATCTTCCGAAAGCCATAAGCCATTCCGGTGTACATAATGCACCCACCTCCAGATTTCCATAACTCATCTTAGACAGTCGGAATATAGTTTACTCGGCAGGCCCGATCCAACTTTTTAAACAAATACAATCTGCAATTCAATTGCTTCGTCGGATTTTTTATTCCTGGGTTCCTTCCGTGCGGGAACTGTCGGTTTTGCCCTGGAGCTCCATTAAAAATTAAAACGAAATCCGATCGACATTCCTGTTTCGCGATTGATTAAGCGGCTATCGCAAACCCACCTGGTTGTGGCGTGGAATCGTTAATGGCAAGGATTAGTGGAAGGGAGCTGTTCAGTTATCAGTTATATTTGTAAATTCATATTTTTTTCTGCAAACGAATAACCGTTTCAATTGCAATACAAGAATTGGTTGAAATCCTAAACCAAACAAAAAGCGGAAAGCGCCAGGATGATATCTACAGTAAAACAAGTAATCGAAAATCATAGGGAGTTCAACACCGATGCGTACCTCGCTCTTATAGATTTAGTAGACATTTGACCATGAATTTAAATAAATAGAAACAAATTATATAGTATTATGGAAAACAGAGGTTGTCCTAATTTCATTATAAAACATCCGTTTACAAACACACTATACAGTTAAAATAACAAGAACCTTCTGTACAGAAAAATGAAGATGACCTGGTTTGTGAATGGAAAACGGCGATGCATCCAGTGAAGTGAAGATTGATTAAAACGCATAAATTAAAGTCATTTTAGTTGCAGGCGATCTGATATAAATACAACATACAGAAGATAGGCTACAATTGACAAACTAAATACATATGTTGCGCAAAGATTTATTACAGTGGAAACTCAACTCTGTTTACGACACATAACAAGCTTAAAGAGGTCGTATGCTAGTAATGGGGGAAATGCAACCAGGAAAATGTTCTTCGTAGCGATGGCAAATGGGCGTGCTCAAAATTGAAAATTTGCGGTAAATCGCAGATGCAGTACTAAATTAAGAAAATCTAGTAAGCTGTGACTGGTGGCCGAACGAATATGAAACAAAAATGAACAGCTTGAGGATGACGACGGGCGAAGTTAGCTACATTCACGAAACAATACACACATCCACATACGTACAAGCTCTCTGCTCTATGATCGCTGTCCCTCTGATGATCGGGTCTCCGCCTAAGATCCTGACGCCCGAAGAAGTTCCACGAGATGAATTACCGACCCCAAAGTATGATCTTAAAATTGCGAATATATTCACTACGATAAAATAACAGAAATCAGAAACAAATGGAAAAAATAGAATGTCAGAGAAGAGAATCCCAAAACTATGGATAATTCTCCTTGGTGAAGACATGCAGTATTTACAAATGGTTTCCATTGCTAATCTGTGGGTGGTTTCAGCCCTACGCATCAGTCTTGTTCGTCTCTTTTATTGTCCTTGTGTAGGATATCCGTGGCATACTGATCTTCATTTTTTATTAACGCCTCATGTTGTCGGATTTGAATTTACTTTGTTTAAAGCCGTATCTGCACGTTGTTATCGAGGGTTCATGCTGGGCGTTCAAGACAGCTTGAAGTTGTTAACAGGGCGGCGTTCGCAGAGTTCACTCACTCAGTTATTATCCAAAAGCATACCAGTAATTAAATCTGACTTAACTGTGATTTGCTAGCCACTAAACTTTGTGAAGGGAACACGCACAAACTTAATGTTGCTTCTCCCCGCTAAAATACGTCATGCAACTAGTGTGTATATCCAAAACCGAAGGAGGCGCTACACATTTCGATTATATTCTAATCTCCCAATATTCTTTTTTTTTTCGTGCTTTATTTCAGCTTTCGATCTTGACTACTGAACTTAAATTAAGCAAGGTGATTCTAGGTTAAGCTAGATTCGATTGTACATATTGGCTGTTTCTGTATAGAATCCTGTTGCTCATGTCATCAGTTGTATCGCTCTCTACCGCAGTTTAGGGGCTAATTGCACAATTATTTTTACACATCTTCTAATAATATCTGTGTACTGTTGTAAGGTGCAAATTATTAATATGTTGGTTGGGTACATTTTTAGTTGAAAATCTTTGGCTTAATGATTTAATTGCGTGCTTCACGGCCTAAATTCTCCCATTTGCATTAAATATGGATTTTTCAAATCGAGCGAGGTCGTGCTAGTAGTTATTTTTTTTTGTTTAAATTGTTTCGTTATTCCTTTTCGATAACCGTCGTCTAAAACTGAAAATATGCGCGTAAATTCGAACCGCTGTAAATAAAACAAACAATTCGTGTAGCTTAACAGTTGGCACATTAAGTTCGCTCTAAATATTGGCGTGGCCCAAACGTACCTCCAGGCGTTCTGGCATAAGCTTGGATTGGTCAACTGGGGGGGGCGGCTATCATTTTACTATTGAAGTCCGCGGATTTATCGCGATCCTCAGATTTATGGCCGCGTTCTGGCTAATTACGCCAAGTTCGCTGGTCCCAGAGTTCGCATTTTTATTCAGCTCGCGCAGAGAACTTGGCACGTAAAGTTGGCGTATGTTCGGATTAGTTCTTTTATGGCTTCTGCGCCGCGTTTGTCGCCGAATTTGCCGGGCTTCATGCCTTGCTATGCTAATTCGCCTTTATTAGCATTGCGCCCAGAACATGCCACCTTGGGCGCAAAAACTCCAAGAGGTAGCTGCAGTTTGCATATTATAAAAGCGGGGAGCAGTGGCGCCTCCACCAAAATTGCGTAAGCTGTTTTTGCGTCGTAGCTCGATACAGGGATCGACGTGAGTTCAAAATGATGCCTTTTAGTACTGAATCTGAAGATCTTCGTATACGCGCCCTAATATATATTAGGGCTGCTTCTACAGTTTGGTATATACCGTCTGGCTTTTTTAAAAATTACAAAGCGAAAGTCTAAACCAGGGTTTCTCAACTTGCGGGTCACGAAGAGCGTTGCCCTAATAACAATATATTTTGTGCAACCGTAGCGAAAAGTTGATAATTACTTCAGTAATTGCCAAATATAAATTAATTGTATGTTTTTGATTATAATATGCATTGCGGTTGTACAAAAAATGTTATTCATACCATGCTCGCGAAATGTTTGGCTTTCTCGGAATAATTCCTCGGTACATTAAGCCAGGGCCGTATCTACCAATGTTCAATGTGTTCAAGAAACACGGGCTCGCCACTTGAAGGGGGCCGGCGAATCCGGGGCTTGATAGATATTTCCAAAAATCTGTGAAGGACTTAATATGAAACTTTCCTCGCAGGTAGAAGTTTTAAAACAAGAAGTTTTGAAAATATCAAACGAAAAACCATGTTATTCCCTATAAAGATATACTATAAACTATAATGTTGTTGTTTCGCTTATCACTCATTAACTCATCGTAAAAAAAATAGAACCTAAATTTTGTTTCAAACTTTATAAAACATGATTACATTAGTTTAGAAAATAAGGATAAAAGATTCAGCTATTCAAAATATGGTTTCACCAGAAATGCCACTTCTATTTTTTAAATAGAGCAGTCTGTATATTGTATGTTTTTCGGAATAACGAGTCAAATTACATAATAGCAGTCTTTTAAACCTTTCATTTTTCCAAACAAACACTTTTTTCACGGACTGTGACTGGAAAATCTGTTCTTAGTCACTCTAGCAACTCATAATAATAGCTATTTTATTAATTACGTCGATAACAAACACTTAATGAAATAATAAAGTTTCCTAGGCATGCTATTCGATGCCGCTTTAAACATGTAAAACAACATTTGCGAAGTATGCCAACAATACATAAATTACGTGTCAACGTATCAATGCGCGGAGCGGCTGGCAGCTGATGAGGGCGATCGGAAATGAGGCCCAAACTCATATGGTAATTATGGGTGAAAACGCTGATGCAGCATAATTGAGGTCAGCAGTTTCAATTTGCTCCGTAGGCGAACTGCGCTATAGCCCCGCACGTAGTAAATTGAAGGGCTTATTTACAAACATGTTCGAGCTCCGAGCACTGTCTTGGCAGTAAATTATTTCTTGTTGGTATAATTGCTGGCAGAACAATGAGAAGCCGTTAACAAAACATACCCGACGCTATCCACACACACAAAACTGTGGAAGGACCTCTTTATTCGAATAATTTTATTTTTAACGTTTATGAATGGATATTCAATAAAATAATAACCACTAAACGAGTAAAAAGGGGGTAAAAGTAAAAAGGAACAGGATGTTAAATTTTTGGATTTTTGCCGCTGTGAGCTAGGTCATTTTAGATTAAAACGGGGTAGAAAGCTAGTTACAGATATTTTTTAATAAAATTTAACAATTTTGGCGTGTTTGAATAATTTTTGTTCTGCGTATATTTCCTTTTCAATTATTAAAATTAAAAATTATTGCTCTATTTGGATTTAAAATGTAGGTGAATTATTAACTATTATGTTTTACTTAGCAATTGTTAAAAATGTAGAGCCCCCAAATACAATTATCATGAGCCGCCACTGCGATTTGTGTAAATCTTATTATAAACAGGTCGACCATAACACGACAACCTGTTAAAGTTACTACGCAAATTACAAATATTCACAACAAATAGCCAGTTTTAACGAAGAATTCTTACAGCGTAGATAAAGATTCAAAGTCAGTTCAATTCTCCCAATTGGGGGCGGGTTACTATAGGGACCTGGCATTTCAGGATGGGTGAGAGAAAGGAGGGGTGGAGAATGAAAAAGAGGCCAGGAAAGATGGAGAGGTACTGCCCCTGCATTCGCTTCAGAGAAGGTACTCTGATGACTCGGGAAAACCACCTAGAAAGCTGAATCGGAGCAAACGGCCACGGGAATTGAACCCACGACCTCTCGAATGCTAAGCAGACGTGCTAACGACTGATCCACAGAGCTCGGTGAACTGTTACATTCTTCGAGATGATGCGTACAAAATGAGGTGCATCAGAGCACAGATCCAGAATTGAACCGATAAAAAATGTTTAGAAACTTCGTCCTCGCTACACGTCTTGCAGCGTCAAGCCTGCCTTGAAAAAGCCGAAAACTTCTTCAAGATGGAAATCCAAGCACTGCAAAAGTTGTGGTGCTACGTATTCAATTCTTTAATCAACATTTTCAAACTGTGGAAAAGCCGCGACAATTGAAAATTCTCAATGCCAATTGTGAATTAGTGCGAGTGAACTTTTATATATGTAACTAGATGATGCAGGAGGTTTTTGCAGATTGAAGAATTTAACGTTAAATAAATTGTTAATCAGTCGGTTTCAATAACAGTAACTACGAGAAATGTCAAATAGCATTCGCTTACGATATCCGCACCTACCAAGATTCATGTTGTAGACTAATTTTTTGTAGTTTTCATTTAAAGTTAGCTTTTATCCGACACCCTTTCGGGTATAAGGATAAAACGAAGAAGAAGAAGAAGTTAGCTTTTAATGGCATTTCTCATTTACATGCCAGGATAGACATTTAACCAGATCGATTGAAATACCGACAAATAATATTGCTGTGGATGTTGTATTCAGTCAAACTCAAAAAAAGTCAAAGTAGCGTTCAGACTCGCCTCAGCTGACAGTACAATTTGATCCTATATCCACCTTATTCATTGGATTTAGCTCCATCTGATATTCTATATATTTTCACAGCTAGAAAACGCTTGTTTGAAGTGGATTTTGGTCAGATCAAGGAGTTAAAGAAGGAGTTGAAGAATACTTCAACAAATTGGGGTGTATTGATGATACAATTAGGAATATAAAATCTTTTATCAAAAACCTCGGAAGTTTTAGTAATTCCTGTCCTCAACTAGAAGTTCAAGTGTCGTATCCAGAGCTCACTCGTCACACAAATAGGAAAAAGCCGTTTCGCGCTACAGAACGAAGTAATCCAATTTCGCTAGAACTCGTTGGCGTTTTAGCATCGATCATTTTCGGCAAAGCGGCCGTAGCAGAATTATCAATTTCGTCTAGTATTTATTAGCCGTGTCTGTTCGGCGAACCGAATGCAAAGATAAATTTAGGAACTGAAATAGCGTTCCAATTTTAGTGCTCGCCCTGCTGACTTAAACGAATTTGCATTGATTTTGGATGTAGCGCCATCCTTCGTCTTCAGCCTGGTGGATAATTGAAATTAAACGTCGAGAAGCGTCTGCGTTTCCACGGCTCAAATGGGGTCGGAAGTGCCCTTTATAATGTACCAACTTTATTGCACCGTATCCGGTTTATGAGTTACAACTAGAGCCGCTCACTACGCCATTCAGGATTTTTCATTCTCTTGCCGCTCCGTGTATCGGCTGCGATCGATTCATTTGCTTGTGCCTTATTCTCGATAATTTATGTCGTTGCCGCCGCCCGATAATTGAAATGCAGGTTTACTCCGCCAGCATCAATTAGGCGGAAACGCTGCCCCCAGATCGATGTTCAACCACTTGTGACGACCGAAAAGAATGCATTATTGTGTTGACGTTGTTATTGTTGTCTGAGGCTATTAGTAAAAGTGTCGATAAGTGGTGGTTGTTTAGAAAAGAGTTGCGCCAAGTTTCTTGGACAATCTTGCATTGAATAGTATTTTTGGCGTTTACTTTTCGAGGTTCTCATTTTGAAGGTTGTTGAAATACCTGGGTAGCTGCGTAATACATAGGTTTCGATTCTATAGTAAAACGACGTCGATTAATCGAACCAAACTGAATAAAATCGCATTCACTCTGATTTTATAAAATTTAATTTAATGCATTTGCAGAATAAAAAAGTCTCTAGTCCAATAAATCGTTTAACAGCGAATTGGCTCGTTTAATGAAATTTGTAAAAGAAAAGGTCGTACAGAACGAATCCGGTGTAATACAAGTGTAGTATTTTAAATACCTTTATTTATTCCACTATCTCTTTTTAAAGTATTTTGCACGGTGCATATAAATTTGTTAAACAATTGAAGATCCGAATTATACTGGGTCGTTTAATTATTCAATTCGGGTTACAAGTCACAGTCTCGATTAAGGTGGTAGAATACGTAGCATTAAAGCCTCAAAAATTTCCAGCAAGTTCGGTAGAGTCGTAGTAAGCATTTATAATTGTTTGTTAGGCGCCACTAAGTTGAATACTCGGGCCTCGAGGTGTTTGAGGCCCAACTCAAAAACAGACGTCTAAAGCGTCGGGAGAATGTTGAGGTGTTATTTGCTGTATGATTTCACCTTACCTTCATCTGCTTGGTACTCATATCGCTTATAATCGCATTGGCATATTCGCATTACAAAGCGCAGATAAATAACAATGAAAAATTGATACATTATATTGAACACACAAAAATACAAGTAAATAATCTGCGAGCAACCGGAGTTGACCCATTGTCAGGCTACTGCTACGGTAATTTGGCGCTGACAAATGCTGGCCTAGTTCGATGGGAAATCAAAGTCAATGGAAAGATTTTGCGTAATGCGCACTGATCCGAGAAAAATCTGTTCTCGGAGTCCGACGGTAACTCGGTCTACGATAGACGAAACTCCAAGGTTTTAAGCACTATAGAAGTCTTAATTATCTAGTACTTACCGAAATGTCTTCACGATCGTTAACATTACTTATGAAGGCTATTGCATCACGCAAACACACCATACACGCGCGAAATGCTTGATATTTCTTAGCTCTCCTTCCAGCCAAAACGAGAATAATTGCCCAAATCACGCCAGTGGCACAAACGGGGCGTAAAACGCCCTATCTATCAGCAGCTTCCCTGCTCAAGAGTGAGTTCTGAGCTGAAAGGTGAAGAACCGCATAATCCTGATCGCTTGTTTCGTGTTCAGCGCAAAAACATCCTCTCCAACGGGCTAAGATCAGCTGTGTTGGCGCCGTTTAAACCAGCGTCAAATCTGCCCGGCTTTGCATACGTTTGGCCAACTCCAGCTAGGGAAACTATCGTTTCAGAATTTTACTTATTCTCGTGCAATTGAGCCGACATTTACTTAGTATGCAAATGTGTATGGCACCGGGCTCTTCGAAGAGATCACGCCAAGGTTCTGGGGCCCGGGTTAATATTACCAGATGTATAAGGGTGCATTACCCACCAGCACAACAGCCACTGTACACTTTTGTTTGTAAGAATACAAACGAGGACATACGAAGTGAACTAAACATACATGCCACGAATGAAAAAATACAACAATATCGGACTAATTGGGCACAACACGTCAATAGAATGGACGATTTAAGAATTCCGAAACTGGCTTTTAAGCACAGACCAGCAGGACGCAGATACATAGGTAGGCAAAAAAAAACTGATCCTCAGCAGGCTGTGGAAATTCAAACGTATGAATAATATGTCGCTGGCACTGTATGTCTATGTCAAATTCGACGTTAACAGGTTAGGTTTTGCGTCAGTTTTGACACAGACTGCCGCCAAATCTAACCTGCTAACATCGAATTTGACATAGAGATACAGTACCACCAACATATTATTCATACGTTTGAATTTCCACAGCCCGCTGAGGATCAGTTTTTTTTTTATCTCCCGATACAATTACATTGTTTTCGAGGTTTCCCATAAACTGAAATGCGAGTTGCAATCAACATTGTGAGTTAGTAAAATAGCTTAAATTTCAAACCTTTTGCTGGGCAGTGCGGCTGCGTCGATGCACCATTTGCAGGATTTCAAATTACAGTGGCTATATAAGGACAGTATGGTCAATTTTGGTCATCTTTCTGATTGGCTGTTGAGATATCCGCCATTAACAATTGTTTACCAAATTACACATAGTCACACAAAATTGCCTCTTAAGTCCTTTATTATTGAAAGTAGCCCCAATATGGTGGAATGAAATAATCATCATAAAATTCTACAGTGTTCTGTGTAAGGGAATGCCGAATTTTCGTTTGCATAAGTAAATGTCAACGAGTTAAAGCAAAATGTATTGCGAAAATTGCGCATTAGTCCAAATCAAAAGCTATAATAAAACTATATAAATGTCTTAATGCCAAAGATTATTGCATCAAATTAAAGAGAATTTATGGGCTACCTAGCACTGAATATTCTATTCCTCTAAATTAACTGGTGGAATAACTACAACGTGTTTTTTTTGTTGAGTTTTTTTACGTAATCTATGTGTCGATCAACGCAAAATGTTGTCAGTTTTTGTTTTCTATGTACAAAAACACAATAAAGAATCTAATAAACTACTTATATTCTAATATTAGGTTGCTCGTTAACGAGGATTTTTAATCGCTGGCAGCGATTCCCTACGTTTCACATCGTCTCTTGCCGTTTAATTCTGTTGAAGTAATATTATTGACATTCTTGTAAAATTAATGTTACACTGCACATTTGACCACCTCACATTCCAAAATTTTCGCGCTCTGCAAAGCATCTCGGAACTTCACATATGTCCAGTCCCTATAAAATGACGTTTATGTCATAATTTAGCAGGGTAACGTTTGTCTTACAATTGAGCAGGCCGTGCACAGAACAATACCTAAGGGCGTGGCTGGTTGTTGTAGAGACGACTCTTAGGGCCGGTTGCAGAAAGCAATGCTAAGTCTCGTGTTAGCTAACGTCGCGTCAAAGTGAACAAAATCGCATCAAATTTTGTTTACTAATGTATTAGTTCCCATAAACATTCGAGATTTGATTCGTTTTTGTTCACTTTGACGTCGCGTTAGCTAACACCAGACTTAACATTGCTTTCTGCAACCGGCCCTTAATGGCTGCCTTTTTTAAAATTGACCACACTGTTCTTATATAGCCACTGTATTTCAAATGGGATGCTGCTGCAATCTGGGACTGACCCTTGAACAAACACATACTTTTTGTTTAAATGAAGTTAATCAAAGTTTGAATTTCCCAATGTTTATTCGTGTATTTAAAAGAAGAGCGGAACCTGAACTCCCGCAGTCAGGATGCGATACATTCGCGAGGTTCTATCGGACTCTTGCATTATTGCTTCTTATTTCCCAGTTAATTTTTAGCTCTCTTAATTGACTACCATTGACGTGTAGCCGTAATTTTCCGTTTCGTCCAGTACGCAGTTTTTTTGTTCAAAGCCATTGCGGTTGAGTTTTTCCGTTTTGCAATTGTACAGGTTTCACGAGATCTCTAACCAGCGCTAGCTTGCAAAGATTGCGTAGGTACGCATGGTTATTTAAAAAAAAATCAAGGCTGATTGTTTAAAACAAATTCACTGGCTCATGTTTCGAATGTACGCATACCTTGCACTGTCTGCAATTTTTATCTTAATTTGGGGTTGCCGTTTTAACATCAAAATTGTTCTAATCCCGATTAATTATTAATTACATGCTAATACGCATTTTGCTAATGCGATTTGTTGCCAAACGAACATAACATCCTTTATCTAATAGACGTGTCTGTCTGGGACGCTGTTTTATCCGGGACGCTGTTTCAGCAGCCAAACCGTAAGAGATAGAGAAAAAAGTTATGAAAGTTATATGTTTGGAATGGTCATGTCAGGTCAGGAACCAAATTTCAGTCACGTGACACTTCCGGTTTTCGAGAAATCAGTGATTTTCGTCCGTCCGGGACGCTGGTCCGTCCGGGACGCTGTTTCAGCAGCCAAACCGTAAGAGATAGAGAAAAAAGTTATGAAAGTTATATGTTTGGAATGGTCATGTCAGGTCAGGAACCGAATTTCAGTCACGTGACACTTCCGGTTTTCGAGAAATCACGTGATTTCCGTCCGTCCGGGACGCTGGTCCGTCCGGGACGCTGTTTCAGCAGCCAAACCGTAAGAGATAGAGAAAAAAGTTATTAAAGTTATATGTTTGGAATGGTCATGTCAGGTCAGGAACCGAATTTCAATTTAATAGTAATTTATTATACAAGACGATAAAGTTAAATTTTATCTACGAGTGAATCGTTTAACGTCGAGACGTTAATGATTCAAGAGTGGATAGAAATAACTTTATCGTCGTGTATAATACAATATTTTTTTCTATAGCAAGGACTTTAACAATTTCAAAAGAAAATAATGACAGTCAATCACATTTCAAAATGTCAGTAGCTAGATTGGGTTGCTACGATAATACGAAGCTGTCATATTTAATTTAAACAAAAGTTAGAAAATTAAATTACTTTATCTATCCTTGATGTTAAAGTGCTACTTTATCTACCCTTGCTGTTAAAGTAAAACTTGACCTTTTGTTTTGAGTTGATAAAAGCACACTTTAACATGTGCTATAGAAAAAAAAATATTATTGTTTTTATTTAATACGCGTTCTATTTGAAAAACGGTCTTTTTTGTTTTATTAAATGAGACATTTGTCTCACTGGTTGCTAGTTATCTATAATTAGGTCCAAATATGAGTATTATATCAAAATTAAGCAAAACATTGATTGCACACGACAGATTATAACCTAATATTGGTCTAATTAGGTAAAGAATCTAAGTAATAAATATTAGATAGTAGTTTACATTTTGCAGTTTACGCGAATAAAATGTTTCAGTTGTCAGTGTATCTGTTTGCGAATTATGTGTGGACAGAATTAGTACATGAACTTGTGTAAACTTCGCTCATCACAACGAGAAATGGCTTTGTTTGCCATCTCGAACCTTCCAATCGATTGGTGGCGACTTCATCACAGCATGCAGAAGGTCGATTCGGCTTCGAGTAATTGCTCATACAATTTTTTACACATAACGTTTGCTATAAACTACTTCTATTTTTATTTTTTTTCACATTTGCCATTCAAGGAAGGCACGCAAACTCAGTAAAAGATGTTAAGCCTGCTGTCGGCACTGTTTAAAAAATTCACCGGGGGCGTGTGGCGGTTCTGGTAAAATTTTAATATCAAAACAGGCATATCCCATCAAGTAAAATTGCCTCAATTGCAGGTCCATGTCAGTATTATCGAAGTAGCTGTTTGATGTTTCATCGAAGTGCCTTTGAATCGTTATCGGCCAGCTGTATTAAAGGGCTGCACGTGACGTGCAGTTATTTCCGTCTTGTGCACGTTGCTTCCGACTCATGTGGACATGACGTTGGCGCAAATGATGGCTCGACATTTAATTCCATCCTGTCGTTCTTGAATGGATATTTAAGGCTTTGACGGTATAGAGTAGAGAAGAAATGTGTCATTTTAAATAGTCCTAGTTGTTCATATTGTTATATTATTTTTTACCGTTAATGTAATGTAATATCAAATTAAACCAAATTGTAATGGGGATCATATAATGATAGTAAAATAGCACATTTAGATGATAAGAAGTCGAATATAAAATAACGATTTTTAAGTATTGGTATTCTACAAACAAAACGGCAAATACCACAGACCATATGTAAGTACTTCATTCGGGACGTCACATTTAAACCTTATTTAAAAGTAGTGAAATAGTATCATAGACATACAAATAATTACTTATATCTAGCATATAAGCCTCGCTTCTAGTATGTTGCTTACTCAAATTAAATCTGGAGCAATCGCTGTAAAACGCTGTTGAGAAGGGGCTCGAAAATGAACATACTGGAGCAACAGTGTTATCCATATATTTATATAAGTGCAATTTGGAATAAATACATTCGCTGAGTGGTAAAATGTTAACATATTTCCAGATTCAATATATTTCTATACCAGAGAGGGCTAATTATCCAGGTATCTCTATACTTCTCATATTCAAACGGAAGCATAACTAGGGGATGGATCCGCAAAGAAAATAAGTGCTTACCAGAGCTCTGCCTCAAAACTACAAAATACGAGATCACGCAACACGTGGCTGCAGCTGGTATGACGAAGAAACGATTTAAGATTCTTTCATCGCTACAAACAAACTGCAAAGCTTTCCACACCGACTCGTCCCTCAATTTAGCACGTCTGAACCCCTTGAGCTCGTGGAAATCTCCAAAAAACGTCCCCAAATTTTCTTCGCACTCAACTTGTCTCAATGTTGACTAACCCAGAACAATTACTCCAAGAACAGGGAACGCGAACGTCCATTTTGAAGACAAAACGATGCCTAATCGGTTGCAAATCTACCAGGTGAAATACTTCCTATTAATGCATTAAAATGGTCTCAATATTGAAGATAGTTGTACAGTATTTATTGCACCCCGTGTAGTTAGTTGGCAATAGTAGTTGAAGTTTTAATACGCTACCTTAAATTTAAGAGAAATTTTAAAAATTTATTTGCTGTAGTTTTCCTTTAATGATGAAGGCGAAACAGAAGGTACCATGAAGTATCTTATGGAAGAACTGGAAGGAGATTCGCGAAGATGTAGTAACTGATCTCTTCGAATTCAACAGTAGCTGAGAATCTTTTGAAGAAGGAAAGGCTTGCAAAACGGCATATACTGTTTGCTCACAAGAAAATGTTGTTCGTGTTCATGATGTTCATTAATGATCGCTAATTGATTACGAGAAATATCTTAGAGATTAGGGGATTTCCCCAAGCTACTGTAGCGGAGGTGGCTCACTGATAGAGCCTCTGATTATAGAAAGTGTGGGTTCGATTTCCACTGACTCCAACGTGCATAAAATGTAGCCATTCCCCAATCTGGTTTTGGCACCTTTGGGGTCTTACTGCCTAAACTTCCTCAAAGAGGAGAGGCCAATGCCCCTGCAGTGGGGATACAACAAGGCTGACGTAGTGACGACACAAGGTGCTACTTTCAGGACGAAAAAGTTGGGCATAGCCAGAACAATGAATGTGCAAATGTGTTAGCAAATGCTTTACCTGTGGGCACGTTTTCAATTGTTTTCGACACTTTATATATAACTAGCTGACCCGGCAAACGTTGTTTTGGATTATGACTTGATGGGGAAAACCCTTCAAACTATTAAGCACAGAATCATAAAAGTATGACTGCAAATAGAAAGTCGTACAGTGTATAGAAAAACACACTTTCGATATTTTCAAATTATCCGGCTTTCCCTTTGAATTTTTCCGAATTTTCTTTTTGGTAAACCACTTCGGGAGTAAGACGAACAAAACAAAAAAATCATCCAAAATCGGTCAAGTCGTTCTCGAGTTTTTGCGTTACTAACACACGGCGATTGATTTATATATACAGTATAATTCCGTTATTTTTATATTTATAAAAAAATCCTAATATACGTAAATTTTTCTTTTCATGACGAAAAACGCAGCGGACGTCCGATCACTACCACAGACGATGGACATCGCAAACTCGTGGAAAGTTTGATCCAAAATGACCGGCGAATCACTCAAAAGCGCATCGCAAACCGCCGGTCATTATCGACGCGTTTGCGATGCTCATCGTCTGTGGCAGTGATCGGACGTCCGCTGCGTTTTTCGTCATCAATTACGGCTTTTCCGGGATCGCAACCACGAAAGGTTATTACCTATCGATTCACAGTAGTCCTATCAACAGTATCGTCATCATAAACGGCCTTTAAGCGGCCATGAACCTCAATAGGAATCATTGTTTTTAGGAGTTAAAAACTCTTGAACCGCGCGCTGTTTAAGTCCCGTTGACGTAGCACGAGAACTCGTCTCCATACTTTCGCTACTAATAAACGAACTGGTGAACGAAACTCCTTCAAACTTGGCAAGGGTATAAAGGGAGGATGTAGTTTCCGAATACAACTATGCGCATCTCCGTAGGTCATTGCGTTCGCGTTCTACAATCGTGTGTGCATTACTTTTCAGCTCACCCACGTAATTATAGTATTTGAATGTGGGTCATAGTAGCACTTGTGATGTGCTTAACATTTTGTGTGATTTGATCACATGTGTCTGTTATAATTATTATTATTATGAACATCGTCTGTACCATCTAGTATGCCTCATACTCTTTTAAGTTGCAAATTAAGACGCATCACCTTTAGATAACAGTCGAGTCGAGCTCTTTATATTGTCTCTTTCTGCTCTGCTTTGGCGTCGAACAAAAGTTACTCCTTTCATAAGCACGCAATATCCGTTGTTTCGCATTTTATTCGGGGTTTTATTAAGCTTTTTCCATATTCGGACCCGGAGTTCGCACATAGCACTCGTTCCCAGCATCCCCAGTTTTAATCACTCGCCGTTTTTATTCCGCGCTTTCTTTGTCCCGCCGTCTCGCTGCGGTTTTATTTACCTCTTTGTGTAAACCCACAAACAGCCATAATAATGCAGACGATGAAAACCC